>SJXQ01005428.1:278354-303869 GCA_006408695.1 Aepyceros melampus
CCAACCCCACTTTACTTCAACTTTCAGTTCCTTTGTTGATCTTATTTGAAATGCTACTTTGCGTCACTCTATTTTCCTAATTATAAATTAAACTAGATTCCTGAGTTGTCTGATTCAGGAACATCTGAGCTTTTTCTTTATATCAAATCCTCTTTTCTTCCACTCTAAGTGTAAATGCTGACTCTCTTATCAAATGTTTCCTACATATGCTTTCTCACCTAATTAGGTAAGAGATTACTTTTGTCCAGCTCTTTCCTGGAAGTACAAAGAAATCTATAAGGAGATTAGGCGGAACATCTCCATGTCAGCCGTACAGACTTAGCTGCTTTTTCAAATCTCCGAGTCTGTCTCAATTTGTCTGCCTTTCTTTATTTTCTGGCTTCAACTCAATTACGCTGCATTTCCTGGACTCTAAGAAACACATTACTTTTCACGTTTTAATATTTCTAAAATTAGGATTTTAATTGAATTTGCCCAAGTTTCTTTGTTACTTTTACTAATTATCTTAACTGCAATGCAGGAGTTTTTTTTAAATAAAGATGGTAGCTTATATTCAATGTAAAACTTGTAAAATATAAAGCACATTGAATACCAAGCTATTTTCCAAAATGATGAATCTTGCCCTCACTGAAAAACAACTTTAAATCACTTTAAAAAACTTAGTAAGATGTTAAATTTCTTTCATTATTTACACTCTAAATAATCCCTTTATATTTTGAAGATGTATATTACAATTTTCCTCCCTGGCACTTTTATAAAAGCAGTTCTGGAAGACTTGGAGAAACAGTGAACAACTCAGAAGTTGGGAGGAACATTCTCTCGCAAGGAGACACCTGCTTTATGAAATAACTGGGCTGCTATTCAGCTGATGCCCTGACAAGGCAAAAATGACCAGGTGCATCTGATTGTAGACTGCCATGCTGCACTTGGCATCGCACACTTTGTAAGTCATCCAGTTGTATGTTGGTGGATGTTTAACAACTGGCTTCTTGGGGGAAGGGGAAGTCTTGATGTGCAGCATCTCCAATTCCCCTGGTTTCCCCCCACAGCCAATTTTAAGCTACCAACATCACTGAATTTGGGGTTAGAAAGAAAAGCACACAGACTCTCCTAGTATTAATAGATTCTAGCACCCATCTGAGCTGAATTCCTGGAAAACAAACATGATAAGTTATTGCAGGATTAAAGAAAGCCTCAGACCTGTAACTAGACTTACTGAAGGAGATGAATTATGCTAGGGGAGCGAGGACAGAAATTTGGGTGAGAGGGCTAACTGAGTCAGAGGTTAAACATATTTTATTGGGAAAAAGTTGTCTAATTGTGGTTTTTTAGGTCATTTATTGTGCGTATATAAACACCCTCATCTATTTCATCTATGAAGTCTTTGTAAAAGCTACATTGCTCACTGATGCTTTGGGATGAGTTTTGGTTGAGGGGAGGTGGTTGTGGGGAGTATGAATTGCAAAAAGGTGCAGAATCCTGCTTCAAGATTGCTGCAGGACTAAACCAGAAGCTGCATACTAATAATAACTTAAGAGGACAAAAAGTAGAAGTCAGAGAAGGTGGAAGGTTTCCAAGAAAGAAAAGTCGAGGGGCTTTTTGTTTGTTTGATTGATTGGTTATTTTTCCTGCTAGTGAGTTTTAGTTTATATGGCTAGCCATAGAGGACAAGAGAGAAATGGCAGAGAAAGAGAGTGTAAAGTGCGGGGCTTTGGGGACTGTATGGCTAAGCCAACAATGTTTTGACATCATTGGTGAAAGTTTCTATGTTCCTGTGATGAAAAATTGATCCAATAATTTTTACAACTCTTTTGTGAAAATTGAAATATAATTAATCTTTCTGTCTTTTAATTTTGGAGGCTCATGGTACAGAAATTGCCTGTTAATGCAGGAGATGAGGGAGATGCAGATTTGATTCCTGAGTTGGGAAGATTCCTTGTAGAAGGAAATGTCAACCCGCTCTGGTAATCTTGCCTGGGAAATCCCATGGACAGAAGAGTCTGGTGGGCTACAGTCTATGAGATCACAAAAGAATCAGACACGACTTAGCGACTAAACAACAGTTGATTTACAATTACAACTTAGTTTCAAGTGTACAGCAAAGTGATTCAGTTATACACACACACACACATATAAGAATATATATATTCTTTTTTAGATTCTTTTCCATTATATGATGATACTGAATATAGTGCCCTGAATATAGCTACAGTAGGTCTTTGTTGTTTACCTATTTGTTATATAATAGTGTGTCTATGTTAATCTCAAACTCCTAATTTATCCCTTCCCACACCCCCTCTCTTCCCTTTGATAACCACAAGTCTGCAAGAACTGATCCAATTTTGACACAATCTGATAGAGCCTTCTAACCACAACTGATCCTTTCAAGTTAAGGGTTTAAGAATTTCTTCTGGATAGAACTTCTTAAATTACACTTTCTCAATTATTTTCCTAGACTTTCCCTGGAGACAATTTCATGGTAAAGTCAAATAGACCCTATGAGATAAGATGCCCACACATTTGACTTCCTTATTACCATCTCACATAGACTGGGAAAATGGGAAGCAGTGAAATTGAAGGGAATTGTCCTCGAGCATCTCGTTTGTCAGAGGGTAGTCCTGGAAATAGAAGCCTCTGTTCTGACTTCTGATCCTGTTCTCTTTTTTCCAGATGTTATCTTTGCGACTGCCCCCAAGCTCTTGGGTGCACAGAAGCCACCAGAAACAGCAACAGAGGGCATGGTTATACTTTGGTGATGCTTTGCCTATCACATGAGAGACGATTTCTATGTTGATGCCCTTCTGAACTTGGAGAAAGTGGGGAGAAGGACTGGTTGAGGCTATTCTCTGTGTGGTCCAGAGGCCTTTACTGCAGGAAGTGGGCCCTCCGGCCACACTTCTACCAGGAATCCTTCTTTCCCCTTATAGTAAACCCCTGTTTATAAATATACATGCACCCGTACACAAACATATACATCCTTCAAACGTCCAGAGTGGCTCTGTATCCACAAAGATAAATACACAAAGAAGAAGCATGACAGAGACGGATGGACAGAAAAGTATTTTTAATTTTTTAAGAAAACATTTGCTTGCTTTCGGGGAGAAACAGTCGGTTCTAAAGGAAAGGAAACCTGTACTTAGGCTAAACTTCCTCAGGATTAATTATTACTGTATTTGAAATCCAAATGACTTGACCCATCATTAGTGGATAAGTGTAGGCCAGGGAATAAATATCCACTGTGTCCACAATAAGACAGGTACCCGCACCGAGTTCAAAGGCTCCAGGACTCTACCACACACACGCTGAGGCCATCTTTAGAGTTGTGAGGATGACGAAAAGCTGGCTGGCTTCTGAAAGCCCAAGGAGGCAGCCAGCACAACCTCAGCCTAATTAGCAGAAACCACAGGTCTAACCAGCTGCTGGGCCATTCACGTAACCAATCCTGGAGCCAGATGCCACTTGTGGAAAAACATACCTCAGCGCTCCTCATTGAAATTCCGTCCCTAGGCTCATAAAGAGGGTACTGTGCGAGCCACACAGGCCTGGCTTGGGGCAGCTGGGGCCATTCCGTGAGACAGAGCGCGAGGCTCTGCTCTGCGTTCCAAATGGCCCCTGATTGTAAACAGGCTGTTCAGCGCGCTGGAACTCAGTGGAGGCCCTGCCGCTGTTTTCATGCACGCCTGGGATTTTCACTGTATTCCGACTTCTGTAGGAAAAGGATCAGAAGAGTCTAAAATCCCCCATGAAGTAAATGAACGAAGAAGTGTTTTATCAATAAAGTTTCATTTACACCTCGCATGCGTATCGCTTAAATGACAAAAGCCCGGGAACACCTCACATCTTCTTTCGAACATATGTCTTTTTTTCTCTTCATAAACAGAGTCCAGACCTCAAACACGTGTGTACTTATAAGTGTTATTTGAAGATGGTGGCATTTGTTGAATTGAATTCAGGCACTTGGCTCACAAAGGGTTCTCTTTGCTCCATTCTATTTAATGTAACTACAATTACCAATTTTTCCCATGAAGGAAACATTTAATGATATAAATGGATTTTAAAACAATCTGGTACCCTAACCTATGAATGTTGGCACTCAACGTTTTTAATAGGTGTAAGGTCATAATTCAGTCTTAGTACACTATCTCTTATTTTGAGCATTTTCTATAGAAATATCTATCCTGGAGAGCAATATAAAAGCTTTGTTTAGCAACAAATCTAAATGGATCAGGTCACAAAAGAAGAGTTAGTTATAAATACCTTTTTGCTACTCAGGACAAAAAACAATGTGTAGAGCATATAAAAAATCAGCGTGATATCTTTCCAGGGTCTGGAAGAGGAGTTTACTTTTTTAAAAAACCCCAAACCAAACAAAGGCCAAAAGGGCAGAAGAGCTAAATAATATAATTTCACAGTCTATAAAATATTGGTGAAGTTTGGTGGTGTGTCTTACATATCTTAAATTTGCCAGGACACACTATCTGTTCTCTTAAATCCTTTACATCCATATTGAGCTTTCCATTCATATTTCTCATTCTCTACATAATTTCCCAAATTATTTCTTCTGTCTGTCATGATTTCCCATTTTTTCAGTCAAATCATCTAATGTTCATGATAAAGCAATACACAGAAATATCTTTGCAGATAACTAACATGCCCTGATGTCTTGGTGGGAAAAATATTGTTTGGATTATGAGAATAAATCAGTTCATGAAGCAAACTTAATTCCTCCCATCTATGCTGCTCACTTTGACCCTCTCACTTGTTGTAGCCTCATAGCCTCATGCTCCAAGAATAGGGGGGCTTTGTGTGGATTAGTATTCAACCAGAAACTATATCTTCAAGAGAAATTGCATACATTATAAGGCATGAGTAGTACAGTAAAAACAGAAAGATGGAGAAAAATGAAATGTGTTCATATTAAGTATACCAAGAAAAATAAGAAAAGGTAACAAAGAAAGCAAGTAAAGAAAAGGGAAATTTCTATGAAGCTTTCAGATAGGCTCCAAAGCCAGTTACTTAATCCTAAGAGTGCTTTAAATATTTCTAATGCATTTATGTACTTGGACAGCAAACAAGGACTTAGCTGAAAATTGGACTTCCTAATATTAAGAGGGAATATTAAGTGTGACCGGCGCACTAAGCGCGGGCAAGAGGAGTTACCCCACGTCCGAGGTCAGGGGCAGCGGCCGAGAGTGCCAGGCTGCGACAGTGCAGGAAAGGCCGAGAGGAGCTACCCCCTGTCCGAGGCCATGGGAAGTGGCCGAGAGGAGCTACCCACCATCTGAGGTCAGGGGCGGCTGGGCGGAGCAACCCCACGTCCAAAGAGCAGTGACTGTGCAGGCACAGAAGAGCCTAGAAGAGCTACCCCACGTTGAAGTTCAGGAAGGGCGGCGGTGAGGAGATACCCCTCATCCAAGGTAAGGACAGCACTTTGCTGGAGCAGCTGTGAAGAGATACCCCACACCCAAGTTAAGAGAAACCCAAGTAAGATGGTAGGTGTTGCAAGAGGGAATCAGAGGGCAGACACACTGAAACCATACTCACAGAAAACTAGTCAATCTAATCACACTAAGACCACAGCCTTGTCTAACTCAGTGAAACTAAGTCATGCCTGCAGGGCAACCCAAGATGGGCGGGTCATGGTGTAGAGGTCTGACAGAATGTGGTCCACTGGAGAAGGGAATGGAAAGCCACTTCAGTATTCTTGCCTTGAGAACCCCATGAACAGTATGAAAAGGCAAAATGATAGGATACTGAAAGAAGAGCTCCCCAGGTCAGTAGGTGCCCAGCACACTACTGGAGATCAGTGGAGAAATAACTCCAGAAAGAATAAAGGGATGGGGCAAAAGCAAAAACAATACCCAGCTGAGGATGTGACTGGTGATAGAAGCAAGGTCCGATGCTGTAAAGAGCAATATTGCATAGGAACCTGGAATGTCAAGTCCATGAATCAGGCAAATTGGAAGTGGTCAAACAAGAGATGGCAAGAGTGAACGTTGACATTCTAGGAATGAGCGAACTAAAATGGACTGGAATGGGTGAATTTAACTCAGATGACCATTATTTCTACTACTGTGGGCAGGAATCCCTCAGAGGAAATGGAGTAGCCATCATGGTCAACAAAAGAGTCCGAAATGCAGTACTTGGATGCAATCTCAAAAACGACAGAATGATCTCTGTTCGTCTCCAAGGCAAACCATTCAATATCACAGTTGTCCAAGTCTATGCCCCAACCAGTAACGCTGAAGAAACTGAAGTTGAACAGTTCTATGAAGACCTACAAGACCTTCTAGAAGTAACACCCCAAAAAGACGTCCTTTTCATTGTAGGGGACTGGAATGCAAAAGTAGGAAGTCAAGAAACACCTGGAGTAACAGGCAAATTTGGCCTTGGAGTACAGAATGAAGCAGGGCAAAGACTAATAGAGTTTTGCCAAGAAAATGTACAAGTCATAGCAAACACTCTCTTCCAACAACACAAGAGAAGACTCTACACATGGACATCACCAGAGGGTCAACACTGAAATCAGATTGATTATATTCTTTGCAGCCAAAGATGGAAAAGCTCTATACAGTCAACAAAAACAAGACCAGGAGCTCACTGTGGCTCAGATCATGAACTCTTTATTACCAAATTCAGACTTAAATTGAAGGGAGTAGGGAAAACCACTAGACCATTCAGGTATGACCTAAATCAAATCCCTTATGATTATACAGTGGAAGTGAGAAATAGATTTAACGGACTAGATCTGATAGAGTGCCTGATGTACTATGGAATGAGGTTCATGACATTGTACAGGAGACAAGGATCAAGACCATCCTCATGGAAAAAAAATGCAAAAAAGCAAAATGGCTATCTGGGGAGGCCTTACAAATAGCTGTGAAAAGAAGAGACATGAAAAGCAAAGGAGAAAAGGAAAGATACAAGCATCTGAATG
Source organism: Aepyceros melampus (assembly GCA_006408695.1). NCBI lineage: Eukaryota > Metazoa > Chordata > Mammalia > Artiodactyla > Bovidae > Aepyceros > Aepyceros melampus. The sequence goes on from SJXQ01005428.1 coordinate 285,292, forward strand.
CAGAGTTCCAAAGAATAGCAAGAAAAGATAAGAAAGCCTTCTTCAGTAATCAATGCAAAGAAATAGAGGAAAAGAACAGAATGGGAAAGACTAGAGATCACTTCAAAGAAAATTAGAGATACCAAGGGAATATTTCATGCAAAGATGGGCTCGATAAAGGACAGAAATGGTCTGGACCTAACAGAAGCAGAAGATATTAAGAAGAGGTGGCAAGAATACACAGAAGAACTGTACAAAAAAGATCTTCATGACCCAGATGATCACAATGGTGTGATCACTCATCTAGAGCCAGACATCCGGGAATGTGAAGTCAAGTGGGCCTTAGAAAGCATCACTAAGAACAAAGCTAGTGGAGGTGATGGAATTCCAGTTGAGCTATTTCAAATCCTGAAAGATGATGCTGTGAAAATGCTGCACTCATTATGCCAGCAAATTTGGAAAACTCAGCAGTGGCCACAGGACTGGAAAAGGTCAGTTTTCATTCCAATCCCAAAGAAAGGCAATGCCAAAGAATGCTCAAACTACTGGACAATTGCACTCATCTCACATGCTAGTAGAGTAACGCTCAAAATTCTGCAAGCCAGGCTTCAGCAATACGTGAACCGTGAACTTCCTGATGTTCAAGCTGGTTTTAGAAAAGGCAGAGGAACCAGAGATCAAATTGCCAACATCCACTGGATCATGGAAAAAGCAAGAGTTCCAGAAAAACATCTATTTCTGCTTTATTGACTATGCCAAAGCCGTTGACTGTGTGGATCACAATAAACTGTGGAAAATTCTGAAAGAGAGGTCAGACCACCTGACCTGCCTCTTGAGAAATCTGTATGCAGGTCAGGAAGCAACAGTTAGAACTGGACATGGAATAACAGACTGGTTCCAAATAGGAAAAGGAGTACGTCAAGGCTGTATATTGTCACCCTGCTTATTTAACTTATATGCAGAGTACATCATGAGAAACGCTGGACTGGAAGAAACACAAGCTGGGATCAAGATTTCCAGGAGAAATATCAATAACCTCGGATATGCAGATGACACCACCCTTATGGCAGAAAGTGAAGAGGAACTAAAAAGCCTCTTGATGAAAGTGAAAGTGGAGAGTGAAAAAGTTGGCTTAAAGCTCAACATTCAGGAAATGAAGATCATAGCATCTGTTCGCATCACTTCATGGCAAATAGATGTGGAAACAGTGTCAGACTTTATTTTTGGGGGCTCCAAAATCACTGCAGATGGTGACTACAGCCATGAAATTAAAAGACGCTTACTCCTTGGAAGAAAAGTTATGACCAACCTAGATAGCATACTCAAAAACAGAAACATTACTTTGCCGACTAAGGTCCGTCTAGTCAAGGCTATGGTTTTCCCTGTGGTCATGTATGGATGTGAGAGTTGGACTGTGAAGAAAGCTGAGTGCGGAAGAATTAATGCTTTTGAACTGTGGTGTTGGAGAAGACTCTTGAGAGTCCCTTGGACTGCAAGGAAATCCAACCAGTCCATTCTGAAGGAGATCAGACCTGGGATTTCTTTGGAAGGACTGATGCTAAAGCTGAAACTCCAGTACTTTGGCCACCTCATGTGAAGAGTTGACTCAGTGGAAAGGACTCTGATGCTGGGAGGGATTGGAGGTAGGAGGAGAAGCGGACAACAAAGGATGAGATGGCTGGATGGCATCACTGACTCGATGGACATGAGTTTGAGTGAACTCTGGGAGATGATGATGGACAAGGAGGCCTGGCGTGCTGCGTTTCATGGGGTCACAAAGAGTCAGACACAACTGAGTAACTGAACTGAACTGAATATTAAGAAAGGAAATAATATTGATAGGCAGTGAAAGCATCTGCCACAGACAGCAATTACACAGTACAGATTTTATTCTTTAACTTGAACTAGGGAAGAAAAGGTGAAAATATTTTCTGAAATGCATTTCTATTCCAAAGATTTTTCTTTCAGCTTAAATAAGATATTGCACGTGGAAACTGTTGAAAGGAGTAAAATGACTAAATAATTCTAAAGCGAGATTTTTTTGTTTCCTGCTTTTATGGTGAGTAGCTTTGAAAGTACCTGTGGTATCTGGATATTAAAGAATCACTGAATCGTGAGCTAAAGGACAACTTTACATAAAAGAGCTAGAGATGTTTAGGAAACACAGTTAAGCTGAATATCAAAAGGATCTGACATCAAGTTTGATGGTTAAAAGTAGGTACTTTTTGAGGCTAGCAGAAAGCCATAATTTTTGACAGAGTATGCTTTTATTTTCTGAAAATGTAGACAAATCTATTTTGTTTTTTTCACAAGGCCAATCATCAAACTCATTCAGTATTGTATATAAGAAAAGTATATACAAGAACATATGTATAAGAAAAAATAAATTTTAGCTGTGTGTTTAATGAAAAATAGCATTAAATTTAAAAAAGAGAAAAAGTACATTTGAGCCTTTGTAATGTAAGCAGGTTGTAGAAGGAGTCAAAAGCTAATAATAAAGAAATACAGTAAATTGTTTCAAAGAGTACAGTTGACCTCTGATCCAGACAAGATAGTGTAGCCCATTTTCCTCTACTTCTTACTAGGCACAAGTCTCACACTAGAAATGACACAGGAAATACCAAAGAAGGACTTTGAAATGTGGTAGGAAGAAGGGGAGTTTCTTTAGAACCACAAGACTTGAAAAACAACACAGCAAAAGGACGTTTTATGTCCCCTCACCCAACAAAAGAAGTCTACACAGACCATCATTTCCTAATACCTGACCTAACAACAAAATGTAACTCCCCTGAATTGAATGAGACTCCCTCTAACATCAGGTGAGATCAACAGAAGCCATAAGGGCATTGATTGAGAGGTTCAGGAACAGTAAGCAATGAGGAAAAGTCTTTTCCTCTCCCACCAAGACTGAGTCCCAGGCAAGAGGGACTCGGTGTCAGTGAGAGGGACTCAGCTACAAAAGCAGCCCAGCCTCTGGAAGTTTCTTGTCCCTGTAGTCTAAGTCCATCCTCTCTAACCCAGAGACACCAGAACAGTCCAGAGGCACCACTAGGAGGACCCCAACACACCCTCATTAACTGAGACATATCTGGAAGCCAGGCCTGAAGAAATCCCTGATTTCCCCTCAGGAAGCACCAGCAGAAATTAGAGGGGTCCTCAGTGGCAACGGATAAGCCAATAAGACCAAAATAACACTGTTATTTATATTATTATTATTATTATTACATAATATAAGAATATACCAAAGAATATGTTGCTTTGATAAAGAATCTGAGAATTAAACTCCCAGTGAAATAAAAGCCCACAAAAGTAGGACAAAATCCATATATGTTAATCTTAAATTGCATGACTGCTAGCTAAAATAAAAGATTTATATGAAATCCAAAGTCTCCTAACAAATAGATAAAAATATTCATGGTAAAGTAGAAATTTACCTGTCATACAAAGAACAAGAAAAATCACAACCTGAATGAGAAATGACAATCAACCAAAATCAACAGTGAGTTACATTTTGGAATTATTTGACAGAGATTTTAACATAGTAATCATAAAAATGCTTGAACAATCAATCAAAAATTCTCTGGAACAAATGAAAAAATGGAAAAATCTCAGCGAAGAAAGGAAAGTTATATTTAAAAAACCAAGTTGAAATTAGAAATAAAAAAACTCACTGCATTGACTAAATAGTAGAATAGAGATAGCAGATGATAGAGTCAGTAAATTTTACAGCAAAAGTGTAGAATTTACCCAATCTTGCCAACACAGACAAAATAGCCTAAATATATATATATATACACACACACACAGACACACATACAGAGATTTAGGGACCTTGAGACAATAACAAGAGTGGTGTTGGAAGAGTATCTAAATAAATGATTACCAACAAATCCCTCAAGTCACCAAAAGACACAAACCTACAGATCCAAGAAGCCGAGTAAACCCCAAACAAGATAAACTCAAAAAAACTCATGCCAAGATTTCATAATTAAACTTTTAAAAACTAAAAACTAAAGACAAAAAGAATCTTTAAAACATCTATAGAGAAATAACACATTACCTGTAGGGGAACAACAATTTAAATTATAGCAGATTTCTGATCTGAAACTATGGAGGCCAAAGAGAAGTGGCACAATATTTTTCAAGAGCTGAAAGGAAAGAACCGTCCACCTCAAAAAACTATATCCAGTGAAACTATCCTTCAGAATAAAGAGATACGTTATATTTGCATACAAAGAAAAACAAATTTAATGCCAGCCAACCTACCATTAAAGATTGGCTAAAGGACTTTCTTCAGACAAAAAGGAAATGCTAAAAGGACTCTTATAGTGTCAGGAAAGAAGGAGCAATGGAAAGAGCAGAAATCTGTATACAAAGGACCATTATTTTCCTTATAAATTTTATAAACCAAAGCTGATACTTCAATGAAAAATTATAACACTGTCTCATATTTAAGACAGAGCTTCCCCAGTGGCTCAGAGCTAAAGAATATGCCTGTAATGCAGGAGACTCAGGGGACACAGGAGATGTTAGTTTAATTCCTGGGTTTGGAAGATCCCCAGGAGAAGGAAATGGCAATCCAGTCCCGTATTCTTGTCTGGGAATCCCATGGACAGGGGAGCCTGGCAGGCTATAGTCCATAGGGTCACAAAAGAGGAGAGCATGACTTAGTAACTAAACAACATACATAAGACAGTGATATTTAAAAGTGAGGAAGATAAAGGGATCTAAATGGAAGTGAAGTTTTCACGCTTCGCTTGAACTGGTAAAATGTTGATACCAGTAGACTGTGATAAGTCTATATTTTAGACTGTGATAAGTGTATATTTTAATAACTAGAGTTGTCACTATGAAAACTAGAAAAACAGATAACACACAAAAATACAAGTGAATCAAAATGGAATTTTAAAAAAATTGTGCAAACAGCTCACAGGAAAACAAGAAAAGAGAAAGAGAAGAAACAAAAACCATAAAAAGCAGAGAAACAAGTAGTGAAACGCCTTACTTAAGTGCTGCTGCTGCTAAGTCGCTTCAGTCGTGTCCGACTCTGTGCGACCCCATAGACGGCAGCCGAACAGGCTCCCCCATCCCTGGGATTCTCCAGGCAAGAACACTGGAGTGGGTTGCCATTTCCTTCTCCAATGCATGAAAGTGAAAAGTGAAAGTGAAGTTGCTCAGTTGTGTCCGACTCTTAGCCACCCCATGGACTGCAGCCTACCAGGCTCCTCCATCCATGGGATTTTCCAGGCAAGAGTACTGGAGTGGGGTGCCATTGCCTTCTCCGCTAGCATATTATTAATTACCTTAAATGTAAATGGTCTAAATATATCAATCAAAGGACAGAGATTGTTCAGCTGATTAAATAAAATGATCCAACTATATGTTGCTTACAAGAAACTTACTAATGCAGGAGACAGGTCAGGAAGATTTTATCCCTGGGTCAGAAAGATCTCCTAGAGATCTTGGTCCCCTGGAAATGGCAACCCACTCTAGTATTCTTGCCTGGGAAATCTCATGGACAGAGGAGCTTGGTGGACATCACTGAGTGACTAAACAATAACAACAATTAGCAATTAAAGAATCAACCCATTGGAAAGAGAGAATCCTAAATTTGTACATACTAAAAAGAGAGCCTCAACATGCATGAAGTAAAAACTGATAGATCTCAATTCCAAAATGCCCTTTTTTGGTTGCCAGAGGTAGGATGTGAGGGAGTAAGGAAAAAAATAAAATGCACATTTTTTTCATATTTAATATTTCTAGAAACAGAGATATATCTTATAATGCATGAAAATTCTAATGTGAAAAGCTGTTATTTTTTAAAACTCTCATAAGTTAATAACACATTTTATACATCAGTAGTCTTGAAATGAGAAAATGTGATTACTGCCTCTGTTTCAAAAATATATCCTGCTTCATGTTAAGAAAAACATTTTAATAGTATTGATAGGTAGAGAGACTCTTAGAATTCTATTCATCCCATAAACTAAACTTCTAAATCAAAACAGACACAAATATACCAAATGATATTAAAGTTTGTCTTGTTAAGACAAAAAGGGTAGAATCTGAAAATACTATTATGAAGTCAGCTTATGAAACAAGAACAATAAATGGCCTTTGTTTTCTACATTGATCAGAATTTTCATCCAACAGCTTCATATTACAGTTTACTGCATATTTCGTATTAACTAAACACTGCAAAATGCTCAGACTGGAGACTGGGTTTTGTTTTTGTTTGAAAGAATGAGTAACAGAAAAGCCGAAGTTTGACAGATGTCTGCTGATGCTATGTGTACCAGTTAGTCGACCACTTCACTTCCAAAATCAATTCTAGGATTCCCCTAATATTTTGGACAAATGCTTATGTCTACAGCTAGGGCTTTAGTCATTCTACTCTGGTTGCCCTTGATCTTGAATTTCTCAAGTCCTGCAATAATTACTGTGTTCTCTTGTTTGAACTTGGGGATCATTGTTAAGTGCAGCCAAGCATTTTAGTAAGAACGTGCACATAAGGCGTAGATACATTATTGTTTTGTCCTTTTTAAAACATAATTACAGAATCTTTATGTATTTTTCTTTGATTTGCTTATTTCCCCCTAAATTATGTTTCTGAAATTCATGTCTTGATATACTGCTCATTTATTTTTTTGCTGTGCAGTTTTCAAATGTATTTTCATAGTTTATTTGATCACTGTATTGTTAATTTGTTGTTCAGTTTCTCAGTAGTGTCCGACTCTTTGTGACCCCACGGACTGCAGCACACCAGGCTTTGCTGTGCTTCACCGTCTCCCAAAACTTGCACAAACTCATGTCCACTGAGTCAGTGATACCATCCAAACATCTCATCCTCTGTCATCCCCTTCTCCTCCTACCTTCAATCTTTCCCAACATCAGGGTCTTTTCCAGTCAGTTGGTTCTTTGCATTACGTGGCCAAAGTATTGGAGCTTCAGCTTCAGCATCAGTCCTTCCAATGAATATTCAGGGTTGATTTCCTTTAGGATTGGGCTTCCCTGGTAGCTCAGAGGTTAAAGCGTCTGCCTGGAATGTGGGAGACCTGGGTTTGATCCCTGGGTTGGGAAGATCCCCTGGAGAAGGAAATGGCAACCCACTCCAGTACTCTTGCCTGGAGAATCCCATGGAGGGAGGAACCTGGTAGGCTACAGTCCATGGGATCACAAAGAGTCGGACACGACTGAGCGACTTCACTTTCACTTTCCTTTAGGATTGACTAATTTGATCTCCTTGCAGTCCAAGGGTCTCACAAGAGTCTTCTCCAACACCACAGTTCAAAAGCATCAATTCTTCGGCACTCAGCTTTTTTTATGGTCCAACTTTTATTAGGTTTTTGGATTGTTCTGATGAACAATGCTAGTATATGTACTTTTACTTGCCTTCTGGAGCTTCCCCAGTGGCTCAGCAGTAAAGAATCCGCCTGCAATGCAGGAGACACAGAAGACACAAATTTGATCCCTGGGTCAGTAAGTTCCCCTGGAGAAGGAAATGGCAACCTACTCCAGTATTCTTGCCTGAAAAAATCCCATGGACAGAGAAGCCTAGCAGGCTACAGTCCAAAGGTCACAAAGAGATGGACAGGATTGAGCGACTAAGCAAGCACGAACACAAACATAAGAGTTAATGTAGACACTGACTCCTGAGTTGCATGTATGTTCTGTAAACTTGATTCACTTCAGTTCAGTTGCTCAATCATGTCCAACTTTTTGTGACCCCATGAACCATAGCACGCCAGGCCTCCCTGTCCATTATCAACTCCCACAGTCCACCCAAACCCATGTCCATTGAGTTGGTGAATGCCATCCAACCATTTCATCCTCTGTCGTCCCCTTCTCCTCCTGCCCTCAATCTTTCCCAGCATCAGGGTCTTTTCAAATGAGTCAGCTCTTTGCATCAGATGGCCAAAGTATTGGAGCTTCAGCTTCAACATCAGTCCTTCCAATGAACACCCAGGACTGATCTTTAGGATGGACTGGTTGGATCTCCTTGCAGTCCAAGGGACTCTCAAGAGTCTTCTCCAACACCACAGTTCAAAAGCTTTAGTTCTTTGGCACTCAGCTTTCTTTATAGTCCAACTCTCTCATCCACACATGATCATTGGGAAAACCATAGCCTTGACTAGATGGACTTCTGTTGGCAAAGTAATGTCTCTGCTTTTTAATACACTATCTAGGTTGGTCATAACTTTCCTTCCAAGGAATAAGCATCTTTTAATTTCATGGCTGCAGTCACCATCTGCAGTGATTTTGGAGCCCCCCAAAATAAAGTCTGACACTGTTTCCCCATCTATTTCCCATGAAGTGATGGGACCAGATGCCATGATCTTCGTTTTCTGAATGTTGAGCTTTAAGCCAACTTTTTCACTCTCCTCTTTCACTTTCATCAAGAGGCTTTTTAGTTCCTCTTCACTTTCTGTCATAAGGGTGGTGTCATCTGCATATCTGAGGTTATTGATATTTCTTCTGGCAATCTTGATTCCAGCCTGTGCTTCAACCCGCCCAACATTTCTCATGATGTACTCTGCATATAAGTTAAATAAGTAGGGTGACAATATACAGCTTTGATGTACTTCCTATTTGGTAAACTTGATTAGGTGGTACTGAATTGTTTCCAGTGTAGCTGTATTGTTTTAAATTCTCAACAGCAGGTTATGAAAATTCCTAGTATTTGCTGTCCTCCAAATGCTTGGTATTTTCCAACCATTTACTTTTTGCCAACCAGTAGCTATGAAATAGTTCTTATCTTTCTTTCATTTCTTATGCTATCTCTTTAATTATTTTATTGCAATAATTTCATGGTTTGTTTCTGTTTTCTTATTGACTTTTCCACAGAGGTTTGTTTCCTCAAGTAACTCTGTGCCTTTTTATTGTGGGTTCTTCAGTAGTGACGTGAAAGTGTTAGTTGCTCAGTTGTGTCCAACGCTGAGACCTCATGGAGCCTGCTAGGCTCTCATTTTCAAGCGGAAGTCCTATGCACCAGGAGTGGTGGAAGTGCTCTTATGGAGTAATTTTGTCTTCATATTTGCTGGATTCCATTTGTCCCAGACCAGTTTTTCCATAAATATTTCAGCAATATGCCTTGGGTCTTCACAGTGTCCACTTCTATGTTTTCTGGCATTGAATTCCTTATTTATTTCTGACATCTGGGGATTTCTCTTTCTTTTGTGTTGGGTTGTACCTCTGTTGTTGTTGTTGCTGGGTTTTATTTTTGTCAAATAAATGGAATGAGAGGGAGTGTTCATGCCAGCTCAGTTTGTCACATTACCAGAAATTCTGGTCTGATTTAGAATATTTCTGGTCCATGTAAGAGTAATCTCTCAAACTAAAGTGGTTTGGGCTATAATTCAGTTTCTAATAACATTTGACTACAGGAAGAAAATGGATTAGGGGTACTGTGATTCCTGGGCTTCCCAGGTGGCACCAGTAGTAAAGAACCTGCCTGCTAATGGAAGAGAACCTGCCTGTAAGAGATGCGGGTTTGATTCTTGGGTGGGGAAGATCCTCTGGAAGAGGGCGTGGCAACCCCCTCCAGCCTTCTTGCCTGGAGAATCCCAGGGACAGAAGATCCTGGTGGGCTATGGTCCATAGGGTCGCAAAGAGTAGGACATGACTGAAGCGACTTAGCACACAGTGATTCCTAGGACTATCACTGCACTGCCAGTTCATTAAATAGCCTTATGGTTTTAAAATGAATCGCATAACCTTCTCTAAAGAGGAGGATCAGCTCTCAGAGTATACATAAAATCAACTGTCAAAGCTTGCCAGTCCAAGAGCTAGATGCTAGACTTTGAGTCAATTTTCTAATGTCATAAATGCCACCCTGTGTAGCTTCTTGAAACACAGCCCGACTATAGGTAATTTTCCCTGGTAATAATACCTCAACTCACTGTTTGCTGAACAAATATAGGTGGTTAATATCTACATGCCTTAACATGTGCTGAAGCTTATAGTGCTCTAGTTAACTTTACACATGATCAATCTAAGTTTTCAAAACCTAATTTCAATTGTCTGAAAATTCAGCAGATTGTTTTAGCATTTAATTGCCTTATTTATGAGATACTGTTATTTATGCTAATTGCTTTCAATTTAGATTATTATTAGTTGACTTCTCAAATTATCTCTTCCTCTTAAAAAACTTAAGATAATTCATAATTCTTAGTGATTTACTAAAAAAAAAGATAAGGAGATTACATGAAGCACATTTCTTAGAGTCATCCTGACCCTAAGAAGTATTTAAATAATTTTATTTAATCAAGAAAAAATCTGGAGTTGATAAAAATGATTCCAAATGTCATATTTTCATGCATTTTGTTTTCTGTTGTATTTTTAAGGTATCAAAGCTTAATTTCTGCCCACTGCCTTTTAAAAATTCATAAAAGGCATTCTCTTGCAAGATAAAGAAATAAACTAAATGTCCTACTTCTAACAGCCTTTGGGGGCTAAAACAGAGCAAATTGTATTAAAAACGTTGTTTTTATTTGTTTGCTTGTTTTGTTTTGTTTCTTTTCAGTGGGTAAGAGTTAGCAAGCTGACTGTAGGTGATGAGGGGCAGGGAAGGTTTTCACAAAATTCATCACTAAAAGCTGCCAAAGACCTTTATCAGAAGGAACGTAACTTATATTCCTAACCAGCTCCCAGAGCAACTGAGGTAATAGAAACACATTTCTCTTTGGGTGCTGGAAGCCAAGATCAAAAGTGATCCCCAAAGGATCTTATAAACGTGGGTCACACAGGGGAAGGGCACATTCTTTAGACCCTCCTGGTAAGGGTGATATTTGCAAACCCTAAAGTCTGCCTGCCTTCTCCCTGCCCCCACATGCCCGTTCCTGGTCACATCGCCCCCTGGAGTGCCTGATTTACAGCATGGTGCTATTAAATTGAAGCTTTTTTTCAAGGTTTTATTGTTAGTGTTTAAGTCAAGAGAACTGTGGGCTCAGAGTATTTAGAGAAATTGACTCCATATCCCAAGTGTTGGTCTATATAGGACTCAACTGCAGATTCCAACAATTAAGTTTTTCTTCATTTAACACTAATTTATGGAAACTATGTTTTAAGATGAAAGTACAAGTAGTCCACTAGTTCTTCAGATTTATTATCCATGTTTGAGAATATTTCTTTCCTCCCGAGTCTTTTCCCTTTCTGTACCTTTCTCACATTGGAGCTTATGTGAATAATCTTGATTCTAATTGTGAGATATGTGGCTTAATGCACACTGTGATGTTTTAAATTGAAGAATTATAAAGGGAGTGTTAGTGTATACAATTCTCTGTTCTTAGAACACAGCTCTGATGAATGCTAAAAACAAAAAAAAGATTTTTTTGCTTGCTAAATAAAAGAAAATACAAATATAACAAATTAGATTGACTCTTGTAATTGGCAGGTGTTGGGTTTTCAATGAAGACAGACTGAAAAAGACATTCTTTTCTTGATTTAAAATCCACATGGTGGGGGCTCATCTGTCCAAAGGTATTCTTTTAACTGTCAAAACAGAGTTTCCATCAGTTCTCGCCCAAGGGAGCTCTGACCTGGATGGAAAATGCCACAAAGTATTAAAGCAAACTTTAGTGTTTTTTTGTTTTGTTTTGTTTTGTTTTTTACTGTCCTAGTATCTTCCCCTTTTCCACTGAGTGAAGAGTTGGCTCACTGTGGTCTCATTTGGAATATTCCATGAAGAACACCAACAATGTATCAGATTGGTCATGGTATGAACGATTTTCATGGGTGGAAATACAAAGGCCAGGGTTGATGAGAGCCTTTATAGAGGCTTTGAACAGTAATAAATTCTGATGAAATGTCTCCCACCCCTGCAGACCATCTTAATCTTTTTCAGGCACACCCTGGATGGTTTACAGGAGAAGCAGAGCTCCTCTGCAGGACAGAAGGAAGAACAAAACCGGTGGCCTTTCATTCAAGCTGAGAGACAAAATTCACCTAAATTTTACAAAACAGTCTTTGGACAGAAACCAAATGAAAAATTCTTTTCGTAGTTGGCCCAATAGCACGCCACCTAAAATGACCGACTTTGCTCTCCGTGTTGTCTGTGTGGGCTCACTGGATCAATAAATTGCTGGCTCTTGTGATTTATTTTGTATTGTAACCCAAAGCAAAATGACCTCTGGTATATGAGAGAAGATAATGTGACTTCTTTGAAGCAAAGAGAAGAAAAGGGGGCCATGGACTAAATACTAGTGGCATTAAAACAAAGACTAAATAACTTGTCACCATCAGGGTTTCCAAAGATTGCAGCCCACGAAAGCTGAACTCTGCTTGGAATGTGATAAGGTGGCCAGGCCTGTTGTGAAATACTTCTTTGGTAGGAGCTCCAGGCTGACAGGCCATATAAAGAAGTGTTGCAGATTTGAAGCTTATTTCTTGTCAACATATCAGGGGTGGTCCTTTCGCAGCCTAGCAATCTGAGTGACACTGAGCCTTGACCCAAGAAGCAGTGGAAAAGACTGGCTTCAAAACAGGAGAAAAAGCGGAGCTCAGATAACCAGATCTGGATTTTAATTTGCATTCACCACCGCCTCCTCAAATTTATGGGCAGGGGACGTGGAAGGAGATGCAGAAGTTAGTAGAAGAAGCTAGAGCTTTGAAGTCAGACAGACCCAAGTTTGAATTCTTTCCTTATTACCTACAAACTGTATGATCCTGGGTAAATCTCTTAGCCTCCCTGAGTCTCAACCTCCTAGCTGTTGAATGGGCACAGTAATACATACCTCACAGCATTGTTTTAAGCAACAGTGAGGGGTCTGTACCTCTCAGCACGTTGTAAGGATTAAATGGGATAGCAAAGAGGCAGGTGTGCAGAGTAACTGGCTCATCCTGCTTCCCTCTTCACTCATCCCCTTAAAATAAGAATAGTACAGAATCAGCCAATGTAATAACTTTTTATATGATAAAGAGCAATTAAAAAATGTTTTGATTAGGGTGCAGTTGGTTTACAATGTTGTATTGCTTTCTGCTGTAGAGCAAAGCGAATCAGTTATATATATATATATATATATAACCATTTTTTTAGATTATTTTTCTAATACTCATTATGAAGTATCGATAAAGTTACCTGTGCTACACAGTAAGGTCTCTCTTTTTATTTATTTGGCTGCACCAGGAGTCATGCAGGATCTTGGTCCTGCCTTGGTTCCCCAACCAAGATTGAACTGTGCCCGCTGCGTGGAAGCGCGGAGTCTTAACCACTGGACCACCACTGAAGTCTCCAGAGCAATCTTACCTTGCTAAACACTCTCTTTCACAATTTCTGGCTTAAATATTGACAACTGAATAGTATATTTTAACGTTATCCTCTTTATTCTCCATCATCGTCTGGTGTGAGAGTGGGCCTTGTATTAGTTTTTATTCCATTTAACAAGTCCTTCCTGAGAAAGTCACAATGACTGTATCTTCATTCACACGTACACTATACACCCTGAATTGAAAGTGAAGTTTCTCAGTCGTGTCCGAATCTTTGTGACCCCATGGACTGTAGCCTACCAGGCTTCTCTGTCCATGGGATTTTCCAGGCAAGGATCCTGGAGTGGGTTGCCAGAATTAGTGTATAGTGTAAAAGGCCAAAGTATGACACTTAAGTACTAACAAGAAAAATTAACATTCTGCACACTAGGAATGACTATAATATGTGCCTACCATTTAACAAATCATTTCCTAATAGTAAGAGTAGTCAGGCAGACCTAAGTTATTTTTAATCAAGAAGTAACAGAGAATAACTTTCTAAATTAACATTATAATATTGACATAAGCAAGTTCTGCTGGCTGTGGCAGGCTAAGGGGGGCTACCTACAACTTGTCTAAAAGTGATCGGCAGTGATTCAAAAAAAGAAAGCAAAGAGTTTGTAACACTGATGACCTTGTGATGTAATCTCAACATTTTAAAGAGGAGGAAACTGAGTCTCTCCAAAAGGTATGCGACCTGCACAGTTACTGAGTATCTGAGTCCAAACCTAAAGCTGTATCTCATCTCGAAGGCTTGGGCTCTTTCTGAGTTGCTGTTTCAGATTTCCCCAGATTCTCCTGCTACAATCACATGCTGGAAATAATCTAAGCATTTCCTAAAGTTTTGAAAATATCACACACTATAGCATTTTCTGACATGGTTTTCACAGAGAGGTGATGGGAAAAAATGGCTTTTGGCACAAGTGAAGGTGGTGGATGGTTGTTGTGGAATAGCCATCCCAATGTTCCATCCCAGGAGGTATAAATAAGTACAGAGAATTATCCTTTTGTGAATGCTCATCCAGCCCTCTTGAGGTTTCCATCAACACCAGCCATAAGTAGCACTTAGCTCTTCTACTCATTTGTGGCCTGGTAATGTATCCTACCAAGAATTAGCAATTTCTAAAGCTGGCTTGACCACCCACTTACTGTGTGGCCATGGACAAGTCATTTAGCAACTTTCTCAATCTCAATCTTAATCATAGAGTAAGAATCTTGACCTGTATTACAAAGATGGCTCTATTTGCATTTACTAAGGACTCATATTTTCAAAGTTGATTTTTTTAAAAAGTGGCACTATCATGCCACATATATTAAAAAACTTAACTATAGAGTTGTTATCATTCAAAGGCAGCAAGACAGCAAGATCAGAATATAAAGGAAAATGGGATAAATCTTCAGCAATTGCAGCTGAAAAAGAGGTTTGGTAATACTTATTCTTCCAAATTATGTTGTAAAACAAAGTTCCAAAGAGGACTAAATGCCATAGAAAATTACCCCTTCTCCATTAAAACAGTTCTCACATAAAGATTCTTTGGGAAGTTCCAGAGTCAGAGCCTATGTTCTTAGGCGAAGTTTAGGGTGGTTTCTCTATGATCTCATAACCTCTTGATTACACTGATGTCATTTCACTTATCACATTATATTATAATTATTTATTCACATATCTGTGGCCCCCAGTAGACTTTAACTCTCATGGGCAGGAAATATTCATCATTCTATTCCACTGCCTGGACCATGATAGGCTTTAAATACATAGCTTCTTGAGCTACACCGTCATGGAACAGTTGGTTACATATGGGAGAAGCTGTCCAAGTTCATGATGTTTTCCTGGTAGAATTTCATTTCCTCAACTTATAAAAAGATGATAATAAGGACTTCAGCTTGCATGGAAAATATGTCAGCATCTTCTAACTATATCTATCTAAGGTCCTTGAGACAGTAGTCCAAGTATGGCTAGATTCTGTTGATTCTGATTGATATATACACACACACACATATTCACACACTTATATACCCGTACATTCACACTTATAGATACACTTACCCATCATATAGTCACACATGCACACACACATATATTCTTTCTCTCTCTCTCTCTCTCTCTCTCTCTCTCACACGCGTGCACACACACACACACACACACACTCACACCAGAAGACATGCATAAAGAATAAAATATTGAGAACTCTTACAGGGTGGCAAGTATGTGCCAACCAGAGGAAGACTAATAATTTAACCTGCTCAATAAGAACTCTAGGTTTTATACCAGGAAACATGCTTCCTACAAAATCCTGAGTGACAAGGATTTATCTCTACAAAGAGGTCAGAGGGCACACAGAATCTGACTCCTGAGAGACACTGTTACTATAGAATGTGGGAAGGCCAAAAGGCCCTTGTTCCTCCTTGGAAATATGGCATTTCTCTTGGGAATTATTAATATCTTCTGGGTGTGAGGGAGTTACTTGCTATGGAAATGTGGGTATAGATGACCTAAGAACCTGAAGAATGCCAACATTCATTCACAGTTGTTTATTATAAATAGTTATATTTGGTTTTTAGATAAAGCCAAGATAATGTGACAAATGTACTTTTTCTAAAAAAAAAATCTGAACATAGTGAAAACAAAAATTTAGGAAATAAATGCAAACTGATTCTTTTCACTGGACTAACACTATATTATGTTGGCAATTTTGGTGTATATAGCCTTTGTGTAGTCTCATGTGATAATGCAAGCTAACACTAGTTTGTTACTAATATTTTACCTTCAACCCTTTCATCTATCAAAACAGAGAAGAAAATTCTATCCTAAATCAATTACTCCTAAGGTAAATGGTGTGAACCGGTGACACTTCAGTGCAGAGATGAGCAGTTGGTATGAAGCGGAAGGGAAGGCCATGGGCTCTGGAGCCTGTCTCCTGGGTCAGGGTACAGCACAGCCATTTATTAGCCTTGTCACCTTGGGCAAGTTACTAAACCTCTCTGGGCCTTATTCTACATTTGCGAGTGAAATACCCCTTGACAAAGAGCGGGCACAGTCACAGATCACTCTGGCAGAACTATGAAAAGGGGAAACACTCTGAAACAACCTAGAGGGGTGGGATGGGGTGGGAGGTGGCAGGGAGGTTCAAGAGGGAGGAGACATAGGCATGCCTATGGCTGAGTCATGTGGATGTTTGGCAGAAACCAATACAATTTTATAGAGTGATTATCCTTCAATTAAAAATAAATAAATGTAATTATTTTTTAAAAAGAGGAAATAGGTTGGAGGATCCTGGGACATTCATGGGAGAGAAGATAATCCTTGCTGCTCTTTCCAGCAAAACTGAGTGGCAGTATGCATCACTGTTCCCCCTCCACCAACACTGAAGTCCAAAGATGCTCCTTGAGACTGCCTGCTTCCACCCCCAGGAAATCATCCCTGGAAGGGATGGCCTTTCACAGAGAAGGAAACAGAGGTTTCAGGATGGAGAACACAAAGAAGGTGACCAAGGTGGGGAGAATGGTGCTAGAATCTGAGACCAAGTTAGAAATGGGTAGGAATATTATCTACAGGATCCCTCTTTGCACGGATCTCAATCTTTGGAATTTGTTCTTTCTGAAATTCATCAAATGAACCACAATTTAATTACTTTTGTCATTTATTACAACCTTTAGAAAACTGCCCTGACAATTTAGGATGAAATATAATTGCATATACTTAAATGGTCTGTATGCTCATCTTTGAGACTGGACAGAATAACATGAAGTTTGGTGCCTCGCCACTTTGTCTGGGTATCAGAAAGGTTCGAGGGGCAGAGGGCTGCTCAGCATGCTGCATACATGCAACATGAAGTCCAGGATGCTCTGGAATTTCTGCCTAGCCAAAAGAGGTCATGGAGAAAGCCCAGGGACCAGATAAGCATGCTGAAATGGATGAACAAGAGAAATGGAAACACCAAACCTTCCTATTAGCCTGCACAGTAGGAGCGTGTGTGTTCAAAGTCCCTTCAGTCATGCCCAACTCTTTGTGACCCTATGAGCTGTAGCCTTCCAAGCTCCTCTATCCATGGGATTCTCTAGGCAAATATACTGGAGTGGGTTGCCGTACCCTCCTCCAGGGAATCTTCCCAATCCAGGAATTGAGCCTGCATCTCTTTATGTCTACTGCATTGGCAGGTGGGTTCTTTACCATTAGAGCCACCCAGGTAGTGTGGACTAAATAAATAGGGCAAAGAGCCCATCAATCAGATAGCATGGGAGATGGGAAGCAAAAACATAGCCCCACAAACAATGATGCAAAGAGAAGTGACACCGGAAGTGACAAAGGAGTCTTCGTGTGTCAACAGTACCGAGTTCAGTTCAGTCGCGCAGTCGTGTCCGACTCTTTGCGACCCCATGAATCCCAGTATGCCAGGCCTCCCTGTCCATCACCAACTCCCAGTGTTCACTCAGACTCACGTCCATTGAGTCCGTGATGCCATCCAGCCATCTCATCCTTGGTCGTCCCCTTCTCCTCCTGCCCCCAATCCCTCCCAGCATCAGGGTCTTTTCCAATGAGTCAACTCTTCTCATGAGGTGGCCAAAGTACTGGAGCTTCAGTTTTAGCATCATTCCTTCCAAAGAAATCCCAGGGTTGATCTCCTTCAGAATGGACTGGTTGGATCTCTTGCAGTCCAAGGGACTCTCAAGAGCCTTCTCCAACACCACAGTTCAAAAGCATCAATTCCTCTGCGCTCAGCCTTCTTCACAGTCCAACTCTCACATCCATACATGACCACAGGAAAAACCATAGCCTTGACTAGACGGACCTTAGTCGGCAAAGTAATGTCTCTGCTTTTAAATATACTATCTAGGCTGGTCATAACTTTTCTTCCAAGGAGTAAGCGCCTTTTAATTTCATGGCTGCATTCACCATCTGCAGTGATTTTGGAGCCCCAAAAAATAAAGTCTGACACTGTTTCTACTGTTTCCCCATCTATTTCCCATGAAGTGATGGGGCCAGATAGCATGATCTTTGTTTTCTGAATGTTGAGCTTTAAGCCAACTTTTTCACTCTCCTCTCTCACTTTCAACAAGAGGCTTTTTAGTTCCTCCTCACTTTCTGCCATAAGGGTGGTGTCATCTGCATATCTGAGGTTATTGATATTTCTCCCAGCAATCTTGATTCCAGCTTGTGTTTCTTCCAGTCCAGCGTTTCTCATGATGTACTCTGCATAGAAGTTAAATAAGCAGGGTGACAATATACAGCCTTGACCTACTCCTTTTCCTATTTGGAACCAGTCTGTTGTTCCATGTCCAGTTCTAACTGTTGCTTCCTGACCTGCATACAGATTTCTCAAGAGGCAGGTCAGGTGGTCTGGTATTCCCATCTCTTT
>SJXQ01005429.1:0-13443 GCA_006408695.1 Aepyceros melampus
GGGAGTGTCCGGGGGGACAATGTCCAGGGGGGACAGTGTCCAGGGGGAGTGTCCAGGGAGACAGTGTCCAGGGGGGACAGTGTCCAGGGAGACAGTGTTCAGGGGGCGTGTCTAGGGGGGGACAATGTCCAGGGGGGACAGTGTCCAGGGGGAGTGTCCAGGGAGACAGTGTCCAGGGAGACAGTGTCCAGGGGGCATGTCCAGGGAGCGTGTACAGGGGACACAGGGCAGGGCACAGCCCTGCAGGAGAGGCATCCCTTCCTGTCCACATAAAGCCTGTCCAGTCCCCGCGGCGGCTGGCTGTGGACCGAACATGTCCCCAGAGTCCCCAGGTGAGGCCCACTCCCAGTGTGGCCACCTGTGTGACCCGCCTCTGGAGGTTAATTAAGGTTACAGGCGGTGATGAGGGTGGGACTGTTTCTCAACATCCTTGCTTCTATAAGAAGAGACCCAGGGCACTCGCTTCCTCCTACCAGCTCCCACTTTGGACAGAAAACAAGAAGAGGTCATGGGAACACAGCCTCCCGGTGCCTGTCCACAAACCAGAAACAGAACTGGAAGGAAAAACTCACAGTCGCTTAGGTGCAGGGCTGTGGTGTCCGGGCTTGGCAGTGTGAGCTGACTAACACTGCGTCTCTTGCTTTTTTGACAGGAGCAGCTGCGCCGAGGGCACCCTCACGAGGCTGGTCCGGAGGTCGCTGCCGTGCAGAGCCTGTTTCCTGGGCAGTGGCATCGCCCTCTACCTGGGCTGTTTTCTCCCTCCTGCCCCAGTTCACTGCAGTCAGGAGCAAACCCCACTGCACAAGTGCACACCTGCACACACGTTCACTCTGAGACTGTGCCTAGGTTAGGAAAAACTAGAGACTCTAACCCTGTGCCCCAGCCAGCATCGCGCCGACCTCAGGGATGTCCACGCTGAATACCAGGCCTTCTGGCTGCACGTGCCCCATCACTCCAAGATGGCACCCCTTCCCCTCCGGCTCCAAGCCGTCGACAGGTCCTGCCGCCCAGGGATGCCCTGACCCTCAGCAGGGGAGGGTTTGTGGGCAGAGTTGTTCCCGCTGGGTCGGCAGGCCTCCAGCACCTGTTCCTCCTCCCTCTGGCCACCCCGTCCGCGTGGTTCTGCCAGCTCTGCAGCCACTGTTTCCTTCCCTCTATCTGCTCCCTTTGCTGCAGACCTGGTCCTTAGAGTTGGGCCGTCTCTCCCCAGGGCCAGTGGGCTGCTCCCTCCCAGGCCCTCGGAGCACGCTGGGGACCCTCACTGTGATCACGGTCTCCTAATTCAGCCATGCGCCCCGGTGCCTCAGTGGACAGGGCCATCTCAGACCCAGCGCATGGCCACAGATTCCTGATTCCCGCTGTCTAGGACCCGCGACCACGGCAGGGTCCAGGCCTTGTGCCCCCGGGGTGACTCAACCAGCTTCTTCCGGCTTGTCAAGCTTCTCAGTGCCCCTGGTTGCATCAGACCCCTCTGACCCCTGCCGCCGCACCCCACACATCCACGTCACATCACCCACCTCACCACGGAAACCAGACTCTCCGGTCCCCTCGGCCTGTCGACTGCCTCCCCTCCTGTACCACGTGGCACAGCCTGCCACAGAGAAACACTCCAGAAACATGTATCGTGTGAACTGATGACACGGAGAAGTCATCTCTGTGCCCAGGGCCAGGGCTGCCCAACCTTCAGAGTGAGACTGAATGTTGACCACCTGTGTTAGAAGCCACGTTCACGAAATCGTTTTTGCTCGATGCCCTTCTTTGCCTTTTGAACATTGTTCTGTGTTTGTTACCTTTGCAATAATAATAAGGAGAAGGAGGAGGAGAAAGAAGTTCTGCAAAGTTTCAGGAGAGAACTGGCCCGCCTGCCTTTGCTTTCTGCCTTTGATCATCTACATAGAAAATCCTCAACAATCTACAAAACATGCCACTGGAAAAGCGAATTTAACAAGTACATGGAATTCAAGTCAGTATTCAGAAATCAGTTGTATAGCTATATATCAGAATGAACGTTGGAAGAATAAAATTCTAAATCATTTCCATTTATATAGTGAGAAAGTGAAAACGTGTAGGAATAAAAGTAACAAAAAGGTGTACAAGAAGCTACAAAACATGGAGAATTAAAGGCAAAGGAGATCTGAGGCCTGCACTGGAGGCCCAGTGGTTACAACTCTGCTTTCCAGTAAACGCAGGGGGTGAGCATCGACCCCTAGTTGGGGAGTTAAGATCCCACACGCCTCACAGCCAAAACCAAAGCATGAAGCAGAAGCAACACTGCAATCAAGTCAACAAAGTCTCCAAAAATGAGCCACATCAAAACTTTAATTAAAGAACATCTGAGTAAAGGGGGAGATACACCATTTTCGTGGGTTGAAACATTCTGAGATGTGAAAACATTGGTTTTCTTCAATTGATGCACAGATTTCAGGCAATCCACCTCTAACCTCAGAAAGCTTTTTTTGTTTGATTTTCTTTAGAAATTGACAGGTCAATTCTAAAATATATATGGAGAGAGAAAATACGTAGACCAGATAGGAGAGCTGTCAAAGAGCAAAGCTGGGGTCCTCGCATCGCCTGGATCAAGCCTGACCGTGAAGCTGCAGAAACAAGGACAGTTCCGTCAGCAGGACAGACATGTAGATCAGAGGGCAGGCAGGGCACCTGTATCTGTGTGGCCATCAGTTTAGACAAAGGAGCGAAATCCATGGGGAAAGGATTGTCTTTTCAACTGACCGTTCTGGGATCCATTGGACATCCATGTGAAGCAAAATAAAGCTTGATGCACGTGATATGAAAGGAGCCTAGAGATGGATCATAGACCCAGCACAGCAGCTAATGTTTCTAGACACTTGAGGGTATTTCTGGGACTTGAAGCTGCTCAGGCTTTCTTAGAGAGGACACCAAACTTGCTGCTTATAAAAGAAAGAGAAAAAGAAAAAGATGCATTTTACTGAAATTTTGAAACTATTCTTTGAGAAACAATGTTAATAAAATGGAAAGAGGCACCCTTTTAATGCTCCAGCATCCATCAGGAGAATGGGCGGAGTAAGAATCCTCATGCCCCCATAAACGAAATAATGTTCAGTGGCACCCCACTCCAGTACTCTTGCCTGGAAAATCCCATGGACGGAGAAGCCTGGTGGGCTGCAGTCCATGGGGTCGAGGAGAGTTGGACACGACTCAGTGACTTCACTTTCACTCGTTGGAGAAGGAAATGGCAACACACTCCAGTGTTCTTGCCTGGAAAATCCCAGGGACAGGGGAGCCTGGTGGGCTGCCGTCTGTGGGGTCGCACAGTCGGACACGACTGAAGCGACTTAGCAGCAGCAGCAGTGGCAGCAGAAATGACACAGGCCAGGCTCAGGTGCACCGGACACAGACTGCCACCCTTCCCGTGACTTCTGAAAAGGGCTCCTCTGTCCCCCGCGGCAGAGGGGACCAGTGGCTGCGGGGCCCGGGGTGGGAGAAGGTGCATGCCGGGGCAGACGAGGGAGCTCGCTGGGAGAAGGAAACGTCCCTGATGTTGACTGCACTGGTGGCGACAGGCGCTGTGTACGTTTGTTGAAACTGACAGAACTGTCCACTGAACACGCGTGCATTTCACTGCAAGAAAACCTCAGTAGGGTGGGTCTGAACCATTTGGAAAGGAAAATAGACTAACCATTATGACTGTGCACATCTACAATTTCTTTTTTAACGATTTTCACTACTTTATTTTTTATTTTATTCATTTACTGATTTTTGGCTCCCCTGAGTCTTTGCTGCTGCAGGCAGGCTTCCTCTAGCTGTGGCGAGCAGGGGCTTCTCTTACTGCAGAGCGTGGGCTCTAGGGCAAACAGGCTCAGTTGCCCCTCGGCATGTGGAATCTTCCAGACCAGGCAGGGGTCAAACCCTCGTCCCCTGCATCAGCAGGCGGATTCCTAACCTCCAGGCAAGTCCCATCTGCAATTTCTTACACACGATAACGTAAACTCAAACCCTCTAAAACTGGGACGTTCTTCTTTAATTTGTTTATTGGCATAACCTGGAAAGTAGAGCAAGCTGGAGTCTTCCCAGCCCGAGAATCCCTCTGTGTGTCTCCCGTGCTGACGGGGTCCCCTGGCCCCTGCTCTTCGGGTTGTGCAGTATGTGCGGTATGCAGAAATCTAATCTTTCTAGAATCTGCACCTGAATTCCATCTGGTCCCAAGGGCTCTGGGTGAGAGATGTGGAGCTTGAATTGTGACAGCACCTGAGAAGACAGACCGGTTCAGACCTGCACTGTCATCCTTAGAAAAGGCACTCCAGCCTCTGGAAAAGGAACAGCAAGAGGCTGCTCTCTGTCCACTCTCCCCATCCCCCCAGCCTCATGGGGGTCTGATCAGACCAGAGCCCAAGGAGCTGCAGGCACCTGGTGGGGGGCGGGCAGAGGGGCGCCTGGCTGCGAGACTGGCCTGGGGCCCAGAGCGGTGTCAACAGCACCACTCCGCTGAAGAAACGGAGCCTCCGAGCGAGGGGGTCACTAACCCGGACTCCAGCATCGCAGGACACACCCCTACAGGGCTGGGAGGAG
This sequence comes from Aepyceros melampus, assembly GCA_006408695.1. Taxonomy (NCBI): domain Eukaryota; kingdom Metazoa; phylum Chordata; class Mammalia; order Artiodactyla; family Bovidae; genus Aepyceros; species Aepyceros melampus. The sequence goes on from SJXQ01005429.1 coordinate 4,549, forward strand.
GCTCCAGGACGCCTGTCCTGACTTCGGAGGCCCTTGACAGCTCCTCCTTTTGGTTTGTTCTTGCCCGCTCTGTAAAATTAATAGTGCCATCACTGTTCCCCCAACTTCTGAGGTTTGGGGCAACCTGCTGGCCTGGGCCTCCCAGTGTGGACCCTATGGCCACTCATCCCCAAACGCTGACCCATCCTGACCTTCCCCTTGAGCCTGACCTAGGGGTGAGCCTGGCCCTTGACTTTAGAGGGAATCAGAGTGAACTGTGGTTCCTCAAGGCAGAGTCTCAGTGAGGCCTGCTGTCTGGGGAGGGTGGTTAAACCCCGCCCCCTTGGCAGAAAAAGATTGCTGACAGGGCCAAGTAATTTACATAAAGTTATGCAGACAAATGCCGGCCTCTCTGTGGTTCCGGCAGGCAAGTGCTCACACAGCCATCAGGTGGGCGCTGCCCAGGCCAAGGCACCGCCAGCCAGGATTATTTAACCCTCTGTAGTCAGAGGACAAGTAGGTTCCAGAATCGTTGAATCCTGACTGATAACTCAGACAAAGTGCGGAGCATTGCACGGGGAAACTGTGTCAGCGTTGGCAGCGCTCTTTTAAAGTTGTCAGAGCTCCCGGCGCGTCGGCTCCTTTTGAGGGTAAAGAGAGAGGCTGTTCCTTCTCCCGCTGACCAGGCATTGAAGACTCGCAGACTCCTCCTCTGATAATCAGCACTGCTCAAAAGGGCCATTCACAGCCGCAGCTTTTTAAGGATTCTCAGCCCAACTGTAATTTCTGTTTTGCAACTCTGTATTTATGAAATCAGGTTTATGAAGATTCATCTCCATTTTCCCTTCAAAAATACCCTACCTTTATTTTATAAGAAAAAAACCCTCCACAAGTAGCTAAGCCCTTAATCAACAGCAGTCTGTGAGCACACACCTCTTCTTTTCTTTTTTTTCTTCTCCCCTTTTTTCTGAGCTTTGTATAAAGAGGGTCTTGTTGGTTTTATTCGTCAACATGGGAACAGGGCCCTGTGTGAAAGTGAAAGCTTCCATGAGTCGCTCAGCTGCGTCTGACTCTTTACAAGCTTGTAGCCCACACCCCGCCAGGCTCCCTGTCCGTGGACTCTCCCCGGCAGGAATACTGGAGTCGGGGGCCGTTCCCTCCTCCAGAGTGTCTTCCCAACCAAGGGATCGAATTCACGTCTCCTGCCTTGGCAGGTGGGTTCTCTACCAGCTGAACCACCAGGGAAGCCCATGGAAGTGAATAGATGGTGAATAAGCAGGCAAACATGGGAATGAAGGACCCACTAGGTGGGATGGGTTAACGAGAAGATCCCATCCTGTTAAATGTTGCCGTCATCTTGAGTAGCCGCCTGGCCATCGCCAAGCCTCACTACTTATGTCGGTGACGTCTTTCTATTAAAATGAGCTTCTCGGTGACTTGCTTTTGCCAACCCACGATATCTTTCTTGGCGGATCCTCCTTAATCACTTCCTGTGCTGTTTCCTGTGTTTTTAAGGAAAATGGTGGGACACGCAGGGCAGCCCCTCCACCAAGCCCTCCGGTCAGGGGAGAGAGTTCTCCTACGCAGGCCAGCGTCACGGGGCTGGCTCTAGAGCTGGTTTTTCTGAGTTAAAACAGGAAGGGAGGAAAGAAGGAAGAGAAAGAAAAAGAGCTGGTCACCACGACCCGAGGGTTTCCCACCCGCTCAGGACAGTTCAGCCACCTCAGACTCTGCCTCCTCAAGGCTGAAGGTCACGCCAGTGTCCTCCCAGCACCAGCGGTGGGGCGAGCCCGCCCCTGGCCTCACCGCTGTTACAAAGGCCGCGTGTCTTCAAGTGTTCTTGCATTCAAAGCATTCACTTAGTTATAGCTGGAAATACTGAAACAGCTTCACGCCTAATAACAGAGCTGTCTGGATATTAATATAATTAAGGCAGGCACACTTCCTAGATCATTGCATGACCGTTTGTTCACATCTTAGGGAAACTCAAGTCTAAGAAGAAAAATTAGTAAAGATCAAATATTTCATTTTCCTATTGTATGTATTTATGCTTTCTTGGTTCCTCTATTAAACAAATATAATACAAATATAATATTAAGAGTATTCTGATATTACACAATGTATTGCTTTATTTGGTAAGACATTTTTATTATTGTCTTAAAGTTAAAATATGTCAATATAAAAAGCAAGCCTTTCTATTAATGCAAGTATTCGTATATATCCTTTGTACAACTTCCTTTTTTAAATTTTCATGTCATACATACTGCTTAAATATGTTCTTGGGTATTTTAATCTTCTGCATGTCATTAGCAATGTGACAGCCTCACTCACATAGACTGGCATGGTCTGTGAACAGAAACGCTGACTAGTCTAAATATATACTTAAATTTTTAAAGTACTGCTTCTGGTTTTCTCTCTTTAGTTATTTATCACTTCGTAGGAAATAGATGGGGAAACAGTGGAAACAGTGTCAAACTTTATCTTGGGGGGCTCCAAATTCACTGCAGATGGTGATTGCAGCCATGAAATTAAAAGTCGCTAACCAAGGGATCGAATTCACGTCTCCTGCCTTGGCAGGTGGGTTCTCTACCAGCTGAACCACCAGGGAAGCCCATGGAAGTGAATAGATGGTGAATAAGCAGGCAAACATGGGAATGAAGGACCCACTAGGTGGGATGGGTTAACGAGAAGATCCCATCCTGTTAAATGTTGCCGTCATCTTGAGTAGCCGCCTGGCCATCGCCAAGCCTCACTACTTATGTCGGTGACGTCTTTCTATTAAAATGAGCTTCTCGGTGACTTGCTTTTGCCAACCCACGATATCTTTCTTGGCGGATCCTCCTTAATCACTTCCTGTGCTATTTCCTGTGTTTTTAAGGAAAATGGTGGGACACGCAGGGCAGCCCCTCCACCAAGCCCTCCGGTCAGGGGAGAGAGTTCTCCTACGCAGGCCAGCGTCACGGGGCTGCGCTCTAGAGCTGGTTTTTCTGAGTTAAAACAGGAAGGGAGGAAAGAAGGAAGAGAAAGAAAAAGAGCTGGTCACCACGACCCGAGGGTTTCCCACCCGCTCAGGACAGTTCAGCCACCTCAGACTCTGCCTCCTCAAGGCTGAAGGTCACGCCAGTGTCCTCCCAGCACCAGCGGTGGGGCGAGCCCGCCCCTGGCCTCACCGCTGTTACAAAGGCCGCGTGTCTTCAAGTGTTCTTGCATTCAAAGCATTCACTTAGTTATAGCTGGAAATACTGAAACAGCTTCACGCCTAATAACAGAGCTGTCTGGATATTAATATAATTAAGGCAGGCACACTTCCTAGATCATTGCATGACCGTTTGTTCACATCTTAGGGAAACTCAAGTCTAAGAAGAAAAATTAGTAAAGATCAAATATTTCATTTTCCTATTGTATGTATTTATGCTTTCTTGGTTCCTCTATTAAACAAATATAATACAAATATAATATTAAGAGTATTCTGATATTACACAATGTATTGCTTTATTTGGTAAGACATTTTTATTATTGTCTTAAAGTTAAAATATGTCAATATAAAAAGCAAGCCTTTCTATTAATGCAAGTATTCGTATATATCCTTTGTACAACTTCCTTTTTTAAATTTTCATGTCATACATACTGCTTAAATATGTTCTTGGGTATTTTAATCTTCTGCATGTCATTAGCAATGTGACAGCCTCACTCACATAGACTGGCATGGTCTGTGAACAGAAACGCTGACTAGTCTAAATATATACTTAAATTTTTAAAGTACTGCTTCTGGTTTTCTCTCTTTAGTTATTTATCACTTCGTAGGAAATAGATGGGGAAACAGTGGAAACAGTGTCAAACTTTATCTTGGGGGGCTCCAAATTCACTGCAGATGGTGATTGCAGCCATGAAATTAAAAGTCGCTTACTCCTTGGAAGAAAAGTTATGACCAACCTAGATAGTATATTCGAAAGCAGAGACATTACTTTGCCGACTAAGGTCCGTCTAGTCAAGGCTATGGTTTTTCCTGTGGTCATGTATGGATGTGAGAGTTGGACTGTGAAGAAGGCTGAGCGCCGAAGATTTGATGCATTTGAACTGTGGTGTTGGAGAAGACTCTTGAGAGTCCCCTGGACTGCAAGGAGATCCAACCAGTCCATTCTGAAGGAGATCAGCCCTGGGATTTCTTTGGAAGGAATGATGCTAAAGCTGAAACTCCAGTACTTTGGCCACCTCATGCGAAGAGTTGACTCATTGAAAAAGACTCTGATGCTGGGAGGGATTGGGGGCAGGAAGAGAAGGGGACGACTGAGGATGAGATGGCTGGATGGCATCACCAACTCGATGGACATGAGTCTGACGAACTCCGGGAGTTGGTGATGGACAGAGAGGCCTGGCGTGCTGTGATTCATGGGGTTGCAAAGAGTCGGACATGACTGAGCGACTGAACTGAACTGAGACATTCTCTTGGATTTTTCAGGCAGGCAGTCACATGGACAGATTTGGCATTAATGCTATTTAAAGCTAAATTACGATATCCCCCAAGGATGGAAAAGACATGACAGATAGCTTTACAAACCATAAATAGATTCAATTAAACTGTTTATTTTTTGAAATGAGCCCAGTGGAATATTTACAACATGTCCTACCATAACGTGTTAAATGTCCTTCCTTGAGTAATAAATCATTCCAAACAACTCTTTCAGAAGAAAGACCTTGCTGGTGCGTCCTGCTGGCCCAGCAAGCCTGGAGGGGAGGGGGCATGGGGTGGGGCGAGGTCTGGCCTGAGGCCTGCCTCGCCTGTGCTCAGCTCAGTAGCCACTTTCCATGGGTGACCTCTGAGCCGGCAGGGAAACTACCCCAAACCTGGACGAGTGCAGAGGGTATGATTACCCCAGGCAGCCTCACCCTCCAGCCTTGACAGTGAGTCCAGGGCCAGCTCATGGAATAGTCACGCTAGTTACAAGATTCATTCAAAACTGAAAGCCTGCTTAAATGTGGCTTATTCTGCCTTTTCCAACCAAGGTCCAGGAAACACAGGTGCCCCTGAGACTCTGGGGAAACAGAGGACGCCCACCCTGACCCCTTGCGGCTCTGGGGCAGCGGTCTCCCACCCTGTGCGGGAGGAGGCCCAGCAGCCCCTGCTCCCCACCTCTGGGCCCTGTGGCCAGGGGTGCTGCGGGGAGGCCTACAGTATTGGGTCACACCCAGGGCTGGTGGACGGCGGCTGCCCCAGAGGACCCAGATTGCAGGGAGGTGGGCTTCCAATCATTCGGGCTGCTTTCCTGGGGGCGGCAGGGGGTCTTCCCAGGGCTGAGTCTGAGCGAGTGAGGCCTGCTCTGCTCCAAGGTTTAGAGAACCCAGTCCTGGTACCAGGCACCATGTGTGCCTCTGGCAGGACTTTCAGACCTGGTTCCTCCTTTGAGGCGCAGAGCGCGGCCAATTCCCAGCCTCTGAGGGCGCTGAGAGAGAGGTCACCCTGGCCTCGTGGGCGCCCACTGGGCCTGGCCTGGGGAGGGAGGGACAGGGAAACCGCCTCTGGACGCCTCTGTCCGTCGTCGTTCAGAGTCCACCGACTCCTCCCAGCTCCTCCCAGCGGGCTGGGAGGCCCCCTACCCTTCCTGGCTGATTGCTGAGCAGCTTGGCTTCGGAGGGGCACAAGTTGGGGCGAGACCCCTCCACGGTCCCCCGGCACCCTGCCTGCTCTTAGTCTGCAGGACAGAGTCCCGCTCCCTTCACGTGTCCCCTCGAGGCTGGCAGGACGCAGGCTCTGCAGGCTCCCTCCCCTGGGGGATCCCTCTCCTGTTCTGTTGGGGCCAATGACTGGGCTTGTCCTCTCATGGGTGTGCAGAGTCCAGGGGCTCCACATCCCCAGACGGGAGGACGAGATGGACCGGAGCCACTTCTGCAAACTTCCCCATGACAGGGAGGAAGGCAGGAGCCTACAGACAGACAGGCTGACAGCCTCAGATACAGAGATAGACCAACGGGCGGCAGACATCCCCAGGCAAGGCTGGAGCCCTGGTCACCCACCAGCAGCTCCAGACGTCAGCACCCAGACCAGGAGTTACCATCCAGCGAGGTGCCTGCCATGGTCAGCCTCGTCCCAACCCCCTTGGAGGACCCCACCCCGGGCAGTGTCTCAGGGGTGACCCTCAACACATGGGGGGCCTTCATGCACGTCCGGGGAGCAGGGACAACGCCCCCAACCACCGGCCTGAGTGACAGTGTGATTGTGAGGCTCCTCCTGGTGACCATCGAGGGTTAGGGACAAAGGGCGATGTTAACTAAGCTTGGAATGAAATATTCATGTGAGCAGAGATGAAACCTTCATGAGAATGGAATTGGAGTCGTGGGAGGAGACCTGCTCACAGGCTGAGGCATGTCTGTGCCAAAGCACAGGAGTGTCGCTGGGGTCTCAGCTCAGGTCCCCCAGGAAGTCCTCAGGCCTGGGCACAGAAGGTGACCGGTCCTGCAGGGAGAGAAGAGGGGGCGGCCTCGCAGCCCGGGGCGAGAAGGGTGGGCAGAGAGAAGGGCCCTGTTGTCTCCCACGGCGGCCCACGGGCTGGACCCAGGCAGAGGTCTGCAGGCAGGCCTCAGTTCAGCCTCTCAGCCTCTGAGCCGCAGCAGAGAGGGAAGATGGGGACTGAGCGTCCCCTCCAGCCCCAAGGCCCTTCATAAGGTCTCTCTAACCCCAAGTTGAGCAGGGGGGACACCCACAGCCCAGGTTTGCACCCTGCATCCTCCACCTCAGCAGCCAGGCCTCACTCCTGGGGGCCCTCCAGTCCCCAGGGGTCCCCGCTGAGCAGTTCTGGGGGATGGGCTCTCCCGCTGGGCTGGCTTCCTCCCTGGGGCAGCTCCCGTTCCCTTGCCTGTCAACAGGTTAAGCTCCCAGAACCACTTTCCATGCTTCACTTCCCTACAGACCCCTCGACCAGGAGGCCAACTGCACCTGCCATGGGGTGCACCCAGGTCCGGACCCTGGGACCTGCCCTCAAGGTCCTGGCTCACCCGGCAGCAACGTGCCTGAGGCCAGGCCCCTTCCGCAGGGACCCTCGAGGTCCTCCGTCACTGTGAACCGGCTTCCGGGGGTGCTGTGCTCTCCGTGGACTCCCAGGCATCCTCTGACATCACAGCTCTGCTCAGTGGCGCCTGGCCCCCCAGGACGGGCAGGAAGGACCCCTCGGGTCCCCGTCCACACCGCGTCTACACCGCGTCTCTTCCTTCCCGGCAGCTGGGCTTTCTGCCTGCCGGAGGGGGCCCTAGGCAGCGGGGTTAGCCAGGGCAGGGGCCGGCCCGGGGGGGCAGAGCGAGGGGGGACAGCAAGCGGGCCCTGAGGGGTCTGCAGCTGCCAGCACCACCAGCTGAGCCATGGGGCTCGGGGGGTGAGGCCCGGAGATGGCCTGGAAAGACCTGGGTGCGGTCACCCAGGGCCATGGGGAGGGCAGGAAGGAAAGGGAAGTGGACGGGTGGGGAGGGGCCGTGGAGCCGCCTGCCTCCAGCCGGGGTTGGCGGAGGGGGGACCCTCTGTGGACACTCAGGCACCCTGCAGGAATTCTCAGCCTGTGTGGCTGGTGGCACAGAGCCGCTGGCTGGGCCTGATCCCACCCTCACAGGGGCCCCGTGGTGCCCTGCCCGGGAGAGGGAGTGCACCTGCTTAAACTCGGCTTCAGGCGTCCCTCAGCTCCAGGCCTGGGGAGTCTCCTCAGCACCCAGCAGAGCTGGGACTGGTATCACATTGTGCCAAGGAGGCCAGCTCACTGGCCACTGCCCCTGCAGAGCCTCCTGGGCTGCCCAGGTTGGGTGTAGCCTGAGGGGCACCAAGGTGCAGGAAGGTGAGCCCCAGGATGGGGGGAGCCTGGCAGCACCCCATGGGCAGCCTGCTTCTCCAGGGTCGACAGGAAGACCCGCGCCTTCCTCGAAAGAGAAGGCATAGCTTGGTGGCCCCCTGGGACATCCCCACAGAGACATGGTCCCGGTCGGGCCAGGAGGTATGGGCCTCCGTGTCTTCCTCATCCCCCGAGGGACCTTGGCAAAGAGCAGAGAAGCCCCAACCACAGCAAGGACGCGATGGCAGGTGAGGGCCCCGCCAGCCCCTGGCCTGGGCGCCAGGCCGAGCGTGGATTCATCCCCGGTCTGAGCTGGAAGAGTGTGTGGGAGGAGCAGCCTCTGCCCCCGCCCACCCCGCGCGGCCCTCTGTCCACGTCAAAGAAAGCGACCGGCCAACCAGACCCACTTTCGGAAGCGTTATGGCCGCGAGCCACAGGAGAAGGCCGCCCCGCGGGCTGCCCTCTGCCTGCACAGCAGACGGCTTCTCACCGCGAAGAGGGGCCCGACCCAGGCTATTTTAAGCACAGGCCTAGAAGTAAAGGCAGCTGCAGTGTGAGCGGTTTTAGGAACACATCCACGTCCTGGGGCAGCAGAGCCGAGGGCCGTCCAGCGGCCGAGAGCCCGGTGTCCATGCTCTGCGGCAGCCCCTCTCCGTGTGTGGAGCAGCCCGACGCCGGCGGGCAGCCTGGCTTGGCAGGCCCGTCAGCGCCAAGGGGCAGCGGCTCATCGGCGTGGGCGCTGGACAGAGGCCAGGCCGGGCATGGCCAGCTCCCCCCCGCACCTCAGGAAAGAGAGCACAGCCCAGCCCCGACCCTCTGCAGGCCCGCCGGGCCGTGCCCCTGTGGCTCCATCTTACCCTGGACCGCGCCTCGGGCTGCAGCCGGGGCCCCAGCAGGGTCTGTGAACCCTTTCTGCCTTCTTCCCCCGCCAGGTGCCTGCATCCTCGGCCGCCCGCTCCCTCTGTGTATCCCCCCACCCCTTAAAGGTCCCCACTGGCCACGCCTCGTCCAGCATGTTTGGGGCTGGACACCTCGATGCAGACTGCAGGGCTTGGGAGGCAAGTCCTTAGGAACTGCAGGTCCCAAGACCACCCTTCTCCTGCGTCCA
>SJXQ01005429.1:21214-33754 GCA_006408695.1 Aepyceros melampus
ATGCCGGGGTACCCCTGGAGCGGCCAGGCCTAGACTCAGGACTTCTCAATCTCCTGGGAGAGCCCCCTCTCCGACAAAGCCTGGGACCCATGATGACGGTTGAGAGGAGGTTCACACACGCCCGTGGTGGGCCCTCAGGCCTTCCCGTCCAACCCCGGACACGGGCCCCAGGAGCCCAACCATTGGCTGATGTCAGGGCACCCCCTTACCACAGCCCCGCTCGCTGTGGCCCCTGGGGTCCCCCTAACCTTCCTGGAGTCACTTCACACCCCAGTTCAGTCAACTCAGATGGCACAGGGTCGTCAGGAGAGGACAGGAGGTCCTCTGGCTGCCCCCCAGGACAGCCCCAGCGCCTCCATTTCGAGATGCCGGGCGGCCTGGAGCAAGGCACCGGCTGGAAGGTCGAGGTCCAGGTGGGTCTCCAGGGACATGGGGCTGCACCGTCCGGGAGGTGAGGGCCCCAGGCCACTGTGGGGAGGGGCGTGGGGAGGCTGCTGTCATACCTACCCTCGGCGGGGGAGACCCCAGCAGGGCTGCAGGCTTCAGGCCCCTCTTGCTGCCTTGCTGCAGCCTGCGGGGGCCCTGAACGGCTTTCCTCGGCCTGCAGAGCATGGCCCTGCACCCCTGGAGCTGCCTGCCCAACCAGAGGAGAGCCCACGGTCCCCTTTCCCAGGGTTTCCTTGAAGCCTCCGGCGGCCTCCCCTGGGACATCTTGTAATATTCTCGCCAAATTGAAATGTGAGCCACCTACTTACAATCAGGACAGTCTTGCCTGGGACACGCCGCCTGCTCGGTGGAAGGACTGCTCCCTGGACGGCACAGCCCCCTCCACATCGGGAAGGGCTCGGTGGTCACGCCGGGGGTGCTGACCTCAGGCGGCAGTTCACACTGGGGCCAGGCCCGCTCTCTGCTGTGACTGGTCCACTCTGGGTGTGACCCACGGGGACCCAGGGCACCAAGCCCCAGGTTATCGTAGGGGCGGGAGCGGAGGTCCGGTCCTGGCCTGGCCTGGCCTGGCATGTGGGAGACTGGGCCTGGGGGGCACGGGAGAGCCAAGGGCCAAGGGCTTCGGCAAGACACCCTGGGGCTCAGCTCAGTGCAAGGACCCCGTCCCAGCCTGAGCCCTCACGGCCCCAACACCCTCCTCACGGACACAAGCCCCTCCAGGGTCGGGTGTGTGTGTGAGCTCACAGGTGAGGACGGCCCCTCCGGCCCAGGGATGACCAGCACAGGGGCCAGGCTCACCTGGGCAAAGAGGTGGCCCTTTCCAGGGCGCTCACTGCACGGCCACACGGCCCCAGCCCGGTTCGGAAGGAGGCAGCAGGGCTGCTGGGGGTGGGCAGCCGTGAGCCTGGGACGCCCTCTGGGCCCCTGGCTCTGCCTGCCACACTCACCAGCCTGGATAAGACAGCTCATTTTTGCATTTGGTGATTCAGAGAATGTCCACCAAGAACAAGCTCCCACTGTCTCCAAAAGCAGAGACTACTCCCAGGGCGGGCACAGCCCCTCCACCCACCATGAGCCGTGCAGCTCGCGTCCAGCCCACAGGGCAGCTCCCGGGACCCCCACTCTGAGTGACGGGCGGCCTGGGCAGAGGATTCTGCAGGCGACCAGCCTCGGTCAGCTCTGGGGAAGCCTGGGGCCACCAGGGCCTGCGGGTGGCGCCGCATCTCGGGCAGGCCCGAGCCTCTGAGCCTGCACTGACGGGGCCCCGGATGGGGGCAGCATGCTTCCCCGGAAACGTCCACTTGGCAGCGGCTGTTCTCAGGCTCCGGCTGCAGTCAGAACCAGGAGATGGGGGTCCGGGTGCGGGGGAGGTCAGCTGCTGTGTCTTCCGAACCCAGGGCAATAGCACCCTTTGACCTGAGCAGCTCCCGGGGCTGGTCTGGCCAGCACGTGGGATGCACCCTCTGTCCGCAGACCTGAGCTGGGCAGGGCCCTTCCCTGGGGGAGTGTGTGCAGGGCCAGCAAAGCCCCCCAGACCATGGGGTGTCCCCAGGAAGGGAGGCCGAGAAATGAAGGGCTGGTCTCCAAGGTCACGAGGGGACCCACAGGGGGTGCTGGCAGGCTCCTGCTGGAGCCACCTGGAGGGCCTGCGGTCTTGGAGCCCCCGTCCCCAGAGGTCCAGCCAGGAGCTGCCCCCTCCCCCGGAGGTGCACACAGACAGGCAGCCCCCACCCTCTGCATCCAAAGTGCTGCTGTGGGAGAGGCTGCTTTCTAGAACCTTCCAGGCCTTCCTGGCAGGAAAATCAAAACCCTCAGAATTATTACTGAAGACTGTTTTTAACAATGAAAGATAAGTGCCACCCCAACACACACACACTGCCCCCCTGTCCTCACGTGGAGGCTGAGAAGCTCACTCTGAGTGAGAGAGTCATAGAAACGTTATCTGCGCATATCCTTAACAATGGCCCTTTCAAGGCATCCTTAGGAGGGATGAAGCTAAAAAAAGGTTTCCTTTGCCTTTGAGTCATCTTGGCCTAAATATCGTGGGAAATTTCCATGACCGCTCGTGCCGTCCACACCCAGAGTCCACAGACTCCCGCACGCGCGGAGCAGGGGCTGGCCTGCTCTGGGCGGGCCCAGTGCCCTGCAGCCACCAGTCCACGGCGGGCTCCTCAGTGGAAGGCCAGGCCAGTGAGGCCACGGGGGAGCAGGCCAGCCTCCCCACACCCAGGCGCCAAGGCTGGGTCTTGGCCTGGGATCCTGTCCTCACAGTGCCAGCCCTTAGAAACATCTGCTGAGAAAATTCTGTTGGAACGTTGTCTTCAAAATAAAGAAATGACTAAAACAGCTTTACGGGGCTGTAACCCACAGCGCACACCCTTCACCTGTCTGAAGCCTGCCGTCTGATGCCTTCGCTGCGCTCACAGGTGGGCACAGCCATCACCACAGTCCTTTTCAGAACATTTCGTTACCCAGAAAAGGAACGCCTACCCTTTGGGGACCACCTGCCCTAAACAGCCCCTGACTGACTGTCTCTGCAGCCCCGGCTCCGGGCGTTGCTGGGATGGCAGACTTCCTCTGACTCCATCTCTGAACAGCCCCGACCCTGCACCCAGGACGGCATGCACTTGGTACATCCTTGTTCGAGTTCCAAGAACTCAAGCTCAGGAGTTCCTGGGTTCCAGCCGCGGTCCCCTTCTGGCGCTGGTGTGTGGGGGGCCAACACATGGCCAGAGTGGAGCCCATGTTCCCAAGGGGGCACTGGGCTGGGAGGAGGCAGCCAGGCCTGCTAGGGGCATCCAGGCAGGCTCCCCACCCACACGGAGGGACCAAGGCCCCCTGAGTGACTGTCTGTGGCTGCTCTAGCCATCTGCTCACCAGGCCTGCCCGGCTCCTAAGGTGACTGTGGGAAAGCAGAGCTGACCTGGGGCCTGGACCCACCACAGAGCTCACTCCGAGGGTGCCTGCTCCAGCCCGGGTTGTCTGTCCTGGAGGAGACGGGCCCCAGATGGCATGTGGCCTTGGGGAGGGCAGGCGGACCGAGCACCTTCCTCCCAGCTGGACCCTCTCAACTTCTCTGGGCGAAGGTACTCCCAGACACCCTAAGAAACCAGACCAGCCAGATGGGGCCAGCTCTAGACCTGTCCCCACGTGGCAGGGTGTGTCCCCGCAGGGCGTGTTCCCACTGCAGGGCATGTCCCTAACGCAGGGGACTCGGCAAGGGGTGAGGGGAGGTGACCTGGCTGGGGGTCTGCATGGCCTTTCTGAAGAAGCAACAATTGAGGGGTGACACAAAAGGTGTCCCCTCCCTGGGTCTCCAGGCCCACAAATCCCCAGGAGCGGGTTTCCTCAGCGCCTCCCTTGAATCAAACCACCATCCTATTCCCAAAGTCCTGGAAACACCACAAGCCTGTCACGAGGTTCCAAGGTCGGCGCTCGGAGTACCTCCCTCTGTGTGTCCTGGGCGGCGGGGGTCCTGGGAGTGCAGGGCATTTCCTGGGCCTGGGGGGTGGCCAGCTGAGTCCTACCTTGACTGGGGTGATTGTTCTAAGGATGCCCAGTTGACACTCACTCACCCGCGTGTCTTCCTGGTGTGGTTTTCTGCATCTGAGTTTTATTTTAACATAAAGAGGTGGGCAGAGAGATGTCGAGCAGTGGGCATCCCTGCTCTGTGCCCAGCCTTCTCTTGGCGCCGGCCTGGTCCCCCGACCAAGGCAGGTTTCTGAGGTGAATGAGCCTCGGTCTCCGCAGAGGTGCCCAGCACCCATCTGCTCTGAGACTGACATGCTCGTGTGGGAGGCTCTTGATGGCTGGCAGGAAGAGATCAGGGCTCAGTACCGTCAAGAGCTTCAGGTCACCCTGCAGAGGCGCGTCAGGCCCGCCCGGGCCCTGGGGAAGGGCCAGCCGACGGAGCCACAGGCTGCGCAGGAGCTGGGGACCAGCTGGGGTGACGGGGGACGCGACGGTCACAGCCCAGTGCCATGCGGTGGGAAGGAGGCGGAGCGGGGGTCCCGTACCAAGGAGGAGGAGGCTCTGTGGCCCCCTCACCTCGGGGTGGGCCATGGGCGGTCTGGCCAGCCCCTAGCAGAGTGAGGGTCTGAGGGGACCACAGGGAAAGAGTGTAAAGCAGGAGACGGAGCGTCACTCTGAAGATGAGAAGACAAGAAGGAAACTGACATTCACAGCAGGATGTGGGAGGGCCAGCCCCTCCCCTGGGGTGGGAGATGCCTGCCAGAGAGCCGCGCTCAAAGGCAGGCAGCAGAAGCGAGTCAGGAGGCTTCAGCGGAAAACCTCGGTGCGGAGGGCGGGCCAGCGGGGCGGGGGACAAGCACGCTCAGCCAGGAAGACCCTGCGTGTGAAGGGCAAACCCAGCGACCTTTCCAGGGCTGGCGACCAGTCCAGGGGCAGGACCGGGACAAAGCGTCCAGCATCTGAGGCGCCAAGCCCACGTCCGCAGCGAAGCGGGAGGTGGTGTCCAGATGCTCTGCTGGTGGGGGAAAATGCCATGTCCCCCGGAAAGGACGCTGTGCAGCACAGCAGTAACACAACTCCCAGTCCACTTTGCCTCAACACGCTGCAAATACCGAGCCGCTGCCCATCAAACAGGCAGCGCTGGTGGTAAAGAACCTGCCTGCCAACGCAGGAGACGCAAGAGACACGGTTTATCCCTGGGTCGGGAAGATCCCCTGGAGGAGGGCATGGCAGCCCACTCCAGTGTTCTTGTCTGGAGAATCCTGTGGACAGAGGAGCCTGGCGGGCTGCCGTCTGTGGGCTCGCAGAGACTCAGACAAGACTGAAGTGACCATGCGTGCAAGCACACCCATCAAATACGCAAGTCTAGCTATCACACGATCCCTAAGGGAGAAAACAGTAACTTTCGTTATTGATAGAACCACATGTTGTTTACTTATCAGTATGGAAAGGGGGGTGATAAGGATTGTGATGAGGTTCATAACGCTGTCCAAGCAGCCCTGAAGACAGGCTTTAGCCAAATGAGAAATGAAACAGCATGTTCCCTGCGCCCCCAGACTCTGCAGCCAGAGCCAGGCTGCTCAGCGCCCTCTCCTGCCCCCGGCCTGGCCCAGTTCTGTGGGTGTTTCTGCACCTCATGCCCCACCCTCACCCCCACCGTCTGCCTTTGGACCCCAGGGCTCAGGGCCAGCCTGTCTGTCCCAGGTCCGGCAGGACCTTTCCTGTGGTTGAGACCCTGGTGGCAGAAGCACTGCAGAAGCCCACGGTCCCCTCCAAGGCAGGGCTGTGCCCAGGGCCCAGCTCCTGCAGAGGCTGTGAGCTGGGAAGGACCGACCCTGCCCCATGGAGCCTCTCGCTGAAGCGTGCATTTATTTCCACTCACACATAATGGAAGGCTATGACCAGGAGCTCCTGACTCCCAGCTCCTCCTTGTCTTCCCTGCTGGACGGTGGATACGTTCACACTCATCTGGCCAAGGGGCTGACCTGGAGCAGAGCCCCGGAGGCGACCCCAGAGAGGCGCGTCTGCTCGCAGGGCTGAGCCGGCGCTCTAGGGCAGCCCGGGCTCCCGCTCGGCTTGTTCCTGTGGCGTCCGGCCTTCTGGAACGTGCGTGTGTCCCCTTCACAACCAAAGGAGGCGCTGGCAGCTGGTGCGTTCAGCTGGTGACAGCACGGATTACTGCCCGTGGGCCGTGGGCGCACGTGTTCTTCCTTCGGTTTATGTATTTGAAGAAGGAATTCATAGGGCCTGGACTCCATCTTAGGCCTGTTCATGCTGACCATGCTCAGCCACCTCTCCAGTGGACTCTGAACTCTGTGTTTAGTGCCTGTGGAAACCACAACAGAAGGATAAGACCCCCCTCCAGACAGGGGAGCCTTGAAGATCGTATCTAGGTTACTCATCGCCTAAGAGAAAATATACACTAACCACCCCTTCCTCCAGACAGGCCATAAGTTTTTCCATATCTATCGGAGTGTAACCTCGGGTTTATTGATTATTGGTTAATTGTTTGACTGTTTGAGCACATGAGCACATAGCATGTGAATGATGGGGTTATTGGGATTGTATTTTCCTTGGTTCATGTAAGTCTCAAGGAATTTGGGGTGGTGGGTTCAGACACGTACACATGCGGTATAAAAGATTTTCACAAATGCTGGTCGGGGTCCTTGGCTAAGAGGAGACTCTGCCTTGGGCGCGCCGGTGTAATAAGCTGCACTCCATTATCTGCGTTGTCCTTCTGAGGGAGTTTGTTTCTTGGAACAACTGACTACAACATATTGACCAGATTTTTATCATAAAGTGGTGTTCCTTTGAAAGCCAGTCATTTCAACTAAAAAACTAAAACCAGATAAAGGCAACTCAGAGATGACCCCGTTCAAGGGAGCAGTGGCCTGGTGACCAGCAGGGGAAGGGGTTTCCGCCGTTCATAGGCAGGACACAGCCCAGCCCCGAGGTGGGCATGAAAACATGGCCCGTCGCCCAGAGGGGGCCTTTCTGCAGCAGAGGTGGGAGGGACGGGGGCTGCTGGAGCTGCTCCCCGAGCAACAGGCCCCAGCCTCCCAGCCCCACCTCTGGCTCCAGGGGAGGCTAGGGCCCTGGAGGCCACAAGCTACCAGGTTCTAACAGGACAGGAGAGCCGGCTTCTGCCTCTGTTTCCAGTGAGACTTGGCCAGTGGGACCTCTGGGTCACATGCGGGAAGCTGGGGATGCCCCGTGGGCTTAACGCCACCAGGATCAGTCCTGGGGTAGCGGTGGGGGTATCCTGCCTAGTCGGGGGTGGGCACTGCTGGGTGGGCTCGAGAAACTTCAGCAGGCCCTGGGGACCAACAGGAGCTGACCACAGAGCCCAGCGACCCTCAGGGAGCAGCTGTCCTCGTCCCACTGTGCCCACTTCTGCCGGGCCCTGTGCAGGGGTCCATGGAAGGGAGAAGATGGACCAGCAGCCGCTGTTGCTGTCATGAAGCAGCAGGGGACACCCGCTGGAGGTGGGGGGCACTGAGCTGGGACGGGAGAAGACACAGGGCCAGGCCTGGACTCAAGGGCGAACCCAGGGCTGTGGCTTCTGCCCGCCCTGGGCTCCCTGGGGGTGGGGGACCCCAGCCCAGCTCCCCCAGCCCCTGCTGCTCCCAGAGCCGGCTCGAGGGTGGCGAGGGGGCAGAGAAGGGTCTGCTCCCCCTGAGGGGCGGAGGCTACCGAATGAAAAACTCCGCACGGTGTGAGAGCTGGGAGGTGCGCTTTCTCCGGGGCAAAATGGAGACTGCAGTGCAGGAGACAGCGCCTCAGACTGAGAGCCTGCAGCAGAAAGGCGGGGGAAAGGTCAGCGCACACGTGACTCCGGTGAAGGGGACGTAAAACCAAGCTCACGTTTTTGCAGGTTTCAGCCGGTCTCGCGCTGCTGCTGTGAGTCACGAGGAGCGGTCGTCACGGTGAAGGATGGCAGCGCTTTTCTAGATCTGAGGAGATAGAAGAACCAGGCTCATAAACTCGGCTCCTGAACACACCTCACCGTCCGAAGGCCTGTTCTGCCAGGTCCCCACCGCCTCCGCCCGCGCCCAGGCTCTCATTCCTGCTCGCCGCCTGAGCTCCCTCAGGCACTGCTGAAGGTCAGAGGCCACAGCGGCTCACGGTTTAATCCGTGTGAGGTGGACCACAAGCACCAACGTGTAAACGTGTAGGTGACGAGGCCACGCGGGCCTGGGCTCCTGCTGCTCTTGGTTGTCCAGCGTCTTCTGGGCACCCCCCCAAGAAGGCCTGGGGGGACCTTCACTCAAAGACACGAGGAGACTATCTGGGCTGTGCTCCCCCTCCAGGTGGCTGTGCTCCCCCTCCAGGCGGCTGTGCTCCCCCTCCAGGCGGCTGTGCTCCTCCCTCCTCCTGGTGGGCTGCGCTCCTCCCTCTAGCCGGGCTGTCGTCCTTCCTCCAGCTGAGCTGTGCTCCCCCCTCCAGCTGGGCTGTGCCCCCCCTCCAGCTGGGCTGTGCCCCCTCCTCCAGGCTGGCATCCAGGGGGGCCCGAGGAGCCTGGGGAGGACGGTGTGAGGAGGACCAGGCATCACTGGACCAGGCTGTGTCTCCCATTTAGGAAGCAGCATGTCCCCACCAGCAGGAGCTCATGCCCTCTGGACGGGCTGGGGTGCCCAGGTGCCCTCATCAGCCCCCTCAGTCCCCTCTGAGCGGCAATCTCGTTTGCTCCGGGCTCTAGGCCTCTGATGAGATTCTCTCTGCTGCAAAACTGGCCCCGCCGCGCTAAATGGGCTCCTTGATTTGATTCTGGATCCGCTGCTGGCCTGTCCAGGCCCTGGGGCCCCTCCCAGTCCCCGCTAACACGTTTAGCCATTTGTTGACCAAGTGCAGCTTTTCGGAGGCTGGCAGCTCTGTCTCCAGGGCCTGTCACTTCTCCTTAGAGACAGAACATGAGGCCCCTCACACACAGTCCCCCATTCCACCTGCCCCCAGCCCTGCGCCCGCGGTCTCTGACCTCCAAGCCGGGCCAGCGTCACCTCGAGCTTGTTAGAATGCAGAGCCTCGGGCCTTCAGGGCTCCACGTGAGGCTTGCCCGCCAGTAAGAGCCCACAGGGCCCAGTGTCCCTCCGGGCCCAAGGCGCCCTTTCGGAAGGACCAGGCTGCCCTCTTCAGACTTTGTCCCGGCCCACGGAGGAGTCGTCCACACACAGCCACGGCCCTCCTCTGGAACACAGGCAGGGAGCCCAGGACCCCAGACGCCTCCCGACGGCAGGAGGGCCAGCAGCAGCCCCTCCCAGAGGCCTGTCTGCAGGCATGGAACCCCCTCACCGAGGATGAGGCACAGCGCTGAAGGCTTAGACACGTGTGTGAGGTGGGCCTCAGTCACCCCTTTGCCCAGACCCTGAAGGGCTTGCCAGGTGGCACTAGGGGTAAAGAACCCATCTGTTCCAAGGCGGGAGACGTAAGAGACACAGGTTCGATCCCTGCATGGGGAAGATCCCCTGGAGGAGGGCATGGCAGCCCACTCCAGTATCTTTGCCTGGGAAATCCCATGGACAGAGGAGCCTGGCGGGCTCAGTCCATGGGGCCACAGAGTCGGACGTGATCGAGGTGACTCAGCACACACGGCACCAGGCCCTGAAATACTGCGGGCGTGCCTGTCACAGGAGGGTCATCCTTCTCCCGCACCTTCACTCTAGAATGTGTCTAGAATGTGCCGGGCACTGCCCTGGGCTCAGAGCACTGCAGAGCGTGGCAGAACACCCAGCCCCACAGAGCCGCCATCCTGGAGGAGGTGGCAGACGGAGGAAACACACAGGAGGCCCGGGAGTGCTGGCTGGGGAAAGCATGAAGGCAGCTGGCACGGGAGGTGCCAGGGAGCGCCGCTGAGAAGGGGCCTGGCAGAGAAGAGCCTGGGAAGGCGGCCCTGGCGCCCGAGAAGCTGCGTCTGTCTGGGAGTCAGTTTGCAGAGTCAAAGCTGCGTGAATATTGAACCCTTTAGCAGAAGGCCAACATGCGTCCTGAACAGGCCAGGCCTGCACGCGCACCCAGCCCCGCTCTGGGGGAGCTCTTTTTGGAACAGGGCCTTTCAACTCCGTCTGGTCAGACTTCCCGAGTTTTGCTAGTTCGTATTTCCCGCAGGACAGTGATAACGGCCCGTCCTCCTCGTGGTCTGGGGTCACTGCTTCCCTCTCTGCTCCTTCGCAGCGCCTCAGGCCTTTCGCCCATTTTCATGTGGGGCCGTTTGCTTTTTCTTACACATATTGATACGTAAGTACGTAAGTACATTGAATACATTGTAATGCACCTTGAAAAGTGCTGAATAATCATTTGTAATGGACCTTGTACATTGGGAGTGTCTCTAAGGGGCTTTCCCAGGCGCTCAGCAGGTAAAGAATCCGCCTGCAATGCAGGAGTCGCAGGAGATACAGGTTTGATCCCTGGGTCAGGAAGACCCCCTGAAGGAGGAAAAGGCAACCAGCGCCAGTGTTCTCGCCTGGAGAATCCCATGGACAGAGGAGCCTGGCGGGGTCACAGAGTCAGACATGGCTAAAGCGACTTAGCACGCAGGAACGCACTGCATATTTGAAAGTTGCTAAGAGGGTAGGTAAATCTCAAAAGTTCTCATCACAAAGAAAAAAATTCAAAACTGTGTGAGGTGAAAGTACACAAATTGCTTCAGTCACTTAACTGGAAATATTTTTCCATCTCCCCACTAGACCTTTGTGATAGTGAACTAGCATTTGTTTGATTTCTAATATTTTGGCATTCAGTTACTTTAGTATTGAACCCTTTTATTTTACCCTAGCTGGTTTCCCTGGTGGCTCAGAAAGTAAAGAATCTGCCTGCAATGCAGGAGACGGAGGTTCGATCCCTGCATTGGGAAGATCCCCTGGAGAAGGGAATGGCAACCCACTCCAATTTTCTTGCCTGGAGGATCCCATGGACAGAGGAGCCTGGCGGGCTGCAGTCCATGGGGTCGCAAAGAGTCAGACACGACTGATGAACACACACGGGTTAGGCGACGAATTAAACTTCTGGCCGTGATTTCACAGTGTCCATATGTTAAATCACTATGTTATACATCTTAAGTTTGAACAGTGTCATATGTCAATTATATTTCAATAAAACTAGAAACAGCAAACACCTTCCTCTGGTTAGTGGCTTGCATTTCCACGTGGTCCTTTCTAATGAATGGAAGTTTTGAATTCTGATACAGTCACTTTATGAAATATTTTCTACTATGGTTAATCTTTTTACGTCTGGCCTAAATCTGGCCTTTTTATATCATAATGTCTGCCTTATGACAACGTCAGAAAAATTGTCAGGTATTTTCACCTAAGATAATATTTCGTATTATATCCACCCTCACATTCCTGGGATAAACCCAACTTGATCATGAGCATCAGCCCTTTTTAAAAATATACAGTTTACAGGGTGAAGTTTCCTAATAATGTGTTTAAGATTTTTATGTCCTTTCTTAAGAGACTGGACTAAAGTGTGCTTCTTGTACTATTCTTGTCTGCTTTTGTTTTAAAAGTTGTGCTGGCTCCAAAATAATTTGAGGAGGTTTCCCGCTTCATATAAAACCGAAAAATCATTCCTTGGAAATTTGGCAGAATATATCTGAATAATCCCAGAAGTGAGTTGTCTTGCAGGACAATTTTCAGCTAATGGTCAAATGTCATAGAAATGTTTGGTCTTCTCTTTCCTCTTGAATCAATTTTTTAAAGTTATAATTTCCTGGGAATTTGTTCAATTGGAATAAGATTTCAAATTGAGTGGTTCATGATATTTTTATCTTTTAAAGCCTCTGTGTGAGATGGTTTCCCCTTTACATTCAGAATGTTAATTTGTCCTTATCGCTCTTTCCGCACCCCTCCATCCCCCGCCCCACCCCCGCTGTCCTCTTCCCGGTCACCAGCCAGCTTTTGTCTTCCATTCTCCGGCTCTCATTCCCTATCGCAATCATTTCTGTGCCCATCATTTGGTTGTATCAATCTCTGCGTTGTCCTCTTCCTTTTATTAATTTAGCCCTTATTGTTTTCTGATTTAACTTGGACACTTGCTTATTTCCTTCTTTCTTTTCTTCTTCTAAGGTGACACGGCTTCCCCTGAACCCCACTGGGCACCGTCCCACTCGCACGGGTCGCCCACAGAAGCGCAGGCTCTCCATCACAGTCCGGTTGTTTCCTCTCCGGCCGCTTCATGCTTTGACTCAGGCCTCGTTCGGAAGTGTTTTATTTTTCAAATGAACGGAGATTCTAAAAGGTTATTTTCACAATTTGAAATCATTACGAGTATCTTCTAAGTATTGTTTTCGCTTCTGGTTAACTGTGTTATGATCCGAAAACGTGGCTCGTAAGGCATCATTTCATGGGAATCGTGTGCTCTGTGTCGTGGCGAGCAGTTCCTTTCTGCCCCTTCCGTGTGCACTGGGGCCGGGAGGGTCGCTCTGGGGTCCAGTGCTCGACGGCGGGGGTGAGAGAGTGTCCACTCTCACTGGGCAGCGAAGCCTGCAGGCGGGCCGGAGCACGGGCCGGACCCCGCCCGCTCTGGACCCTGTGCGACCCCAGCGCGGGCGTCGACGTGGGGAGGGCCTCCTGTTCTCCGCCCCCGCCCCCACTTGCTCAGGGTCAGGGCCTCTTCCTCCTGGGGGTG
>SJXQ01005430.1:0-62878 GCA_006408695.1 Aepyceros melampus
GCTCCAGGAGTTAGTGATGGACGGGGAGGCCTGGCGTGCTGCGATTCATGGGATTGCAAAGAGTCAGACACGACTGAGCGACTGAACTGAACTGATGAGCCAATTTTTGTCCGTATGGTGGCCCATTACCCTTATTGAGAATACATGCTCTGTATCAAGGTCACTTTGCGGTCTGGCCCTTACTATGGAGCTTGTCATAGTTTCATTACTATACATTGAATACAGCATTCTGTTTACTAGGGTTAGTAGCAGTTTTCCACAAAACATGGACATATGAAACAACCATTTATTATCCCCATAAATTCTGTGAGTTCACAAATTTGAACGGGGCACAATAGAAGGTTTTTCTCTATTTCACAATGTTTGGGACCTCAGCTAGGAAACTCACAAAGTGGACTAGAATAAAATGAAGGCTCGTTTGCTCTCCTCTTTGGCCCAGTTGATGCCAGCTGTTGGCTAGAACATCTACATGTGGCCTCCTCGTGTGACTTGGGCTGCCTTACAGCATGGTGGCTGGGTGTCAAAGGGGAGCAGACCAGAGCAGAAAGAGTGAGGGTCAGGTTGAGTCCTCTTTTCTGGCCTAACCCCAGAAGTCAAGCAGCATCACTCCACTGCATTCTATCCACTGATGCAGTCAGAGTCATGCCTAATTCAAGGGGAGAGGAAATCAGCTCCACCTCTCAATGGGAGAGTGATAAGCCTCTGTATAGTATGTGGGACTGGATAGGCAGCTGTAGCCATTTTTGGAAAATACAATATGCTGTGCTCTGGTATTTGTTTATCTGTGACTCTGTGCCCTACCTCCAGCTACCACCTCATCTTTCAGAGGGCCTTGTACATGGTGCAATGTTGATATATGTATTTGAAATTTATTTGGATACTCTGAGTTGAGAGGGTAAAACCCCAAGCTGTGGCTCATTCCTGCCATTACCAGTGTGTGGTTATCAGCTCCAGAGATCCCTGGAGAGGTCAGCTTTGGGCAGGAAGCTCCATGATGCACCAAGGTGCTCTAGAACAAATAGTAATGAGTAGCAAGTATTACAAGCAAGATCCTGGTTAAAGTTTGCTTTTTTTGTTTGTTTGTTTTTTGTCTCAGAGGCCATCTGTTATTTCTGGAAATATTCAAGCAGTCAAATTTCAGTATATATATTTATAGATACATAGTTAGATAGGCAGATAGAGTGAATGAGTGAGTCACCCAAAGTATTTGCAATAGGATTGACTTATGTTCATTTCTATAGAAGCCTGTCAAAGAAACTGTCACAATCAGCAACATACAATCTATCTGCTTTCGATAATATTCTACCTGCATTGATATTTCTGTCAACACTACTATCATCAATATAACAAAAGATGTTTTAAAATGGTAATAATCAGTATTACGAATCATAAAGTCTACAAAATTAGCATTTTTTCAGACTTGGGAAATAATAGTTTGATGTTCTAGCAGTCTCTAATATGACCTGTAGTAGCAGTTAAACCCAAAAAGTTAAATTGAGAAAAAAATGTGAACCTTAAAACAATCTTTTAAATTTCTGACTTTGGATTAATATTCATCAGTTAATGCATATTATTATACATACCCAAACCAGATCTAAAGAAGCAAGGATATTTAGCATATTCTTTTATTTGAATCCTATTTATAATTCTATTTTAAAGTATTGCTATCTGTTAATTTTAATAAAACTCCACTAATATTTCCAAGTATCATTAAATGAAAAGAATAAATGAAGCTGGATCCTTATCATTGAATGCAAAGTATAGAGTTTAGATATATTTTTGGAAATAAAAGATGCACTGATGTTATTAGTGAATAAAACAAGCAGTCAGGAAAGCTAAGGCAAAACAAATAATTATATGACCACAAAGAATGATCAGAATTCTGACCCTGAGACAAGCCAATTGTTCATTCTTCCCTGATATGACATCTACTGCCCTGATTCACCCTTGGGCTGTTTAGTTGCAAAAAGTACTCATATAGTCTATATTTGGATAAAAAAACCTTTATGAGATCATCTAAATGCACTTTTGCACATTAAAAAAGTAATTCACTTAAAAAAGACATTTGTTTATTAATATTGAAAAGAAGACCCACTAAATAAATGGGCTTGAGCCACTGGAGAAACAAGAAGTAATTTTCCAAGCAGCCTTAGGTCTGGGTTCGGGAACACCTTTACTTCTTCACCTGCAGAGATATCTTGGATCCTCTGTGAGTACCAGGAGGGCAGATAGGAATCAATGTGCTGGCTACCATTGGCCAAACACACTTGCCCTGGACAGAGCTATGAAAAGACAAGTGTCTGGACCTTAAACTGTGTCAGATAAGACATACCAGGGGATAAATACTGCAGCTATAAATACAACTCAAGAAACTGGATCATTTTTCAGGCTGTTGAATTTCAGATGCTTGCCAAGCAGAGTGTAATATCTGGGGCTCTCTATTTTTGCAACTCTACTGCAAGAAATGGCTAAAGTCCAGTTAATTTAACCAAGAAAATCTAAGAAGTGAAGACCAAAAGAGTTAAACTATCCAATCAAAATTTGAAATTGAAATTAATTTCACAAATTTTAAGATGCTATTTGGAGGAAATTCAACTTAACCCTAAATTTCAGTCAACTCCACAATGATAGGCTAAAGAAATACAAGACACACTGAAAAAGGTTAAATATTCATTAATATCTCTATTGCAATCCTAAGGATCAGACTACTCAGGTATATGAATTGCATCAAGTTTTCTGATTGGTAATCTGGGAGGATAATTCAGAGAGTTGAAGAGAGCTGGGAAATCCCCTTTTCCAAATAAAACCAAACCCACAAAGACTTTGGTGAGATCAGATACTGTACTGAGTTATTTAGATTTTGTCAATTATAAGTGACTGAAACCCAATTTAGATGGCTTCTGCAGCCAAAAGGGATTTAGTGGCTTACATAACTGAAAAAGTGCAAGGATAGCATGGCTTTAGGCATGGCTAGGTACAGGTGTTCAAAGAAGGCCATCCAGACTTGATGTCTCTATCTCTCCTCTCTGCTCTGGTTGGCCTTGCTCCCAGGGAATCTCTTTCCATGAGCTATTCCTCTGCAGCTTCAGACTTAGAGTCTCTCAACTTTACGTTCCACAGAAAGAGGGCTTATATAGCTGCTTCCTGGTTTTTTAGTGTTAAGAAATTAATGATGGATCTCCTACTCTGGGCTTGAACTTAGTTTATCTACACTTTTAGTCAGAGCTCACAGCTGAGACGTGGAAAATTATAATTATTTTCTCTTTCCTATGTGGCAGATATCTAGAGCTTCTCCACTTCACCCTGATGAGACAAGTCTCCAGTCTTGCTGGAGAGGGGAAGGGCAGTCAGGGTGTCTGTTCAGAGTCGGGGAGATGATTCACTTCTTAAACAGACTTTCAACCAGCTCCATTATTTTAGCATCACTTTACTTTCACTTCCGGGACATCAGTAGTGATTCCTGAGCTTTTAGATTCTGAAGCTGAGATGGTTCTACCATGCAAATCATTTTACTTCTATAAAATGTTGTGGTTTGTGGTTGCCAACTGCTGGCTTGGTCGTCGGCTTTCCTGGGCCTGCTACTCTAGTGCCATCTCACAGTCTACTTTCCACCTTCTGAAATGTCAGTGGGTAGGTCTTCTCTATTGTTCCTTTGTCCTCTAGGCTTACAACTTTAAAAATATCCCTTAAAGAATATTTTAGTAATGTATCAGGAAAAATCAGAGCTAAAATGTATGTGTTCAGTCTGACATTTTCAGATGTTTTCTGAATCCTTAGTGATTTTTTTTTAAGAGACTGAAGAACTTAAAGTTCTTTTGTACCTACTGTGGGCCAGATACAAAGTGAGGCACTTCTACTGAGAGTATTGACCTTAAGCCTCATAACAGTGAGGTTCTTGGAGATGTAATGAAAGGGTCAGAGAGATTAAATAATTAGATGATCATTTTTAACTCATCATGGAAATAGTTGGTTAAAGAACTATTATGTGCCTTAAACTGTGCTGGCTGCAGAGGATGAGTGAGTTAACGTTAAATTTCGTCATCTGAACCTGAAACTTGGAAGAATCCTAGACTCTCCCATTGTCCTTCCTATATCCTACAGAATTTCCCTCCTCGGTGTTCCTTGACTGTACCCTCCCCTGCTTCCTGGATGGCCTTGCTGTGCTTCAGGACTTTGAGATCTCTTTTCTGGACCTTGTAGTAATGTACCACCTGGACTTCATGTCTCCAAGTCCCCCACGCCAACTGTAGCCAAGATGGTCTTTCCAAACTACATTTCTGATCATATTACTCCTTTGCTTAAAACCTAAATGTGGTGGACATAACTACTGCTGCCAATGTCCGGCACAGCTGCCTGGCAGTGATTTCTACTCAGGGAAGCACCTAATTTGTCTCACTGTCCTCAGCACTTACTGCAGGGACTAGCATGCTAGTCAGCATCCATAAATGTTTATTGAACTGAGCTAAACATAACAGTCCAGCCATCATAGGCTTACATTCCACCTTCTAAGTGGATTGGATTCCACCCGGATTCCAACCCAGATCTGATTCCAGGCCTCTCGATGGCCTAGCTGTTGCACACCCCTGGCTTGCAGCCTTCCCTTTCCTCACTCTCACATGCCCTCTGTGAGGTCCTTCCCACCGCTCTTCAGGCCATCACCTGCTCATATCCTTTGTCATCTCCTCCTTCATTCCTGCAGAGAAAACTAAGCATCTAGCCTGATATTCCAGATACCAGGAGGGTGGGAAGGGAAGGAGCCATAGCCCCTTGCCCTTGGCCAAGGCAGGAAATCCCCTCTCCCCATCGTTTGGGGTGGCCTTGGAGGCTCAGCTCAATTTTAGGTCCTGAACCTTCCAGAGTTGTTAACTTCTATCCTAGGAGCAGTTGATTAGATTGTTGGGGGAGGGAGTGGGAAAGGAAGGGTAGAACAAGTTTATTTGCTTTTAGTATTACCCATACAGTATTAGGTGGGAATTTCCAAGAAATTATGTGGCAATGACGTTATAACTTTCACACGATGGCTGGAAGCAACGTTATAAAAATATTACCTAACACGACTCCATATGGACATATGAAATTTCATTCCATTTTACACATGTAATTAAGTGGCCCACATAATGAAGTACTGTGTGTGCAAAGTGGGAGATGCCTTTTGTAGGTGAAAGATAGCTGGGGCAGAAACAAGGCTGGCATTTTAAAGGGAGAATAATCAAGCAAGGGTGGCTGAAAGTTATTGCACTTTATTCTATAAACATCTTAAACATGATGGATTTTTTTCCCCTTAGAGCTGGTCTTCTGGTGTAAGCAAGACAAATACATTCACTATCCTGCTGCTAATATACTCTCCCATCCAAAGGTGGGGAGAGTTTACTAAAGGTGGTGAGTGGGAAAAGTGCTGAGTTTGGAATCAGATAGAGCCAGGTTCAAATCCCAGACTGCCACTTCCTAGCAAAGTGACCTTGGATGAGTGACTAAGCCAGTGCTCTCAGAATGTGATCCCTGAACCATCTCAAACCTGTTGAATCTGAGTCTGAAGGCGAGGCCAGGAATCTGTGTTTCAACAAGTTTTCCAAGTGATTTTGATGTGCATACACAAAGAATGAGAGAAGAAAAGTCTCTATTTCTTCCCCTGTAAATGGATTCTTTATGGCAGAAAGTCCAAATCAAAGTAACTTAAATAGGAAAAGAATTTAATGATTCACAAGACCAAAATGGAGAGGTAGAACTACCTTCTGGTGTGGCTCCATCCAGCATCTCAAACACTGTCACCCAAGCTCCCTTTATTTTGAGTTCTCGACATCCTGGAATAAAAAGCGTTCAAAAGAAAAATTCACTTGAGGTCTGAAGTTTATGGTTTCTGCATGCCTGAGTTTTAAAATCAAAATTCGTACTACTTTAATGTTTACGGAGCAGCTAACGCATGCCAAGCGTCAGGAGGGGGTTGAGTCATGGTGTTTGGTCACCAATATCAAGTGCCTTGTAGTTCCCCAGGGCCTTCCCTGTAACATGCCTTGCCCCTTTGCTTTTGCACATGCCAGGCATCTTTTCTGAATTGCCCTCCTTCTTCATGCCATGAGAGGCGCTCCCATTCACCTTTCAGAAGCTCCTTAGGCATGGTCTACTTTCTAAAGCTTTCCCCAGCTCCCCAGCCAGCCATAATCTCTGCTCCTTTGTGCTTCCAAGGCCCCTTCCACGTGCTCTCTCCCCTACCTGGTGTCCATTGGGTCATTACATGCTTATATCGCCTGCCTTCCACACGAGCAAGTGCGCTCCTCAAGGACACAGCCCTTGTTTCATCATTTCAAAACCTCTAGCACCTGGCGTAGGTCCCGGGACTGCACAGAGGCTCCACAAATCATATTGAACTGAACTGATCTTCTTAGAATGGTATCTTTAGAAAGCCAATCCAAAGTTCAACACTGTGTAGGACCATAGTAGGGGATACAAGCTGTTAGCCCCCACACTGTCCTACAGCCTCCAGGGAGCTCACAAAAAACTCACAAAAATTAGCTCAACATCATTTTGAAGGAGCTTAGTGATTTATCTAGGATAGAGTAAGGCTGTCAAACACAACTTTCTGCAACACTGAAACATTCTGTGTCTGCACTGGCTCAAGTTGTGGCCGCTAGCCACGTGTCTTTTGAGCACTTGAAATATGATCAGTGAGCCTGAGGAGCTGAATTTTAATTTAATTTGATTTAATTTAAAAGCCACATAAGTCTAGTGGCTACCATATTGAACACTGCAAACCTGAAGGAGGACTTAGAGTAATCTGGTGAAAAGGAGAGTGGCAAGAATATTCGAGAAGAAGCACATACAAAAGCATGTTTGGAAAACTTCAAACAACCCTTTCCTAACTTCATAGCAGGCTCAGTGGCTGCCTGCCTCCTATTTCTACCCTCAAAGCTCTGGGGCAGCCAAATTTTCAGTTTCAATGAGTCAGCAGAAGCCAACAGCTACTTGGAGGCTGAATTCCATTAATCAATTCTAAAGATGTCCTATAGGACTCAATTGAAATATGATGAATTAGGCCAGCAGATATTCATATGCCTAACCTTTCCTTTAAAAATCTGTTCCCTCATCCCATGAAAATTTAAGGGAGCCTATGAATTTCAAAACATTTTTATTGGGTATTATTCCCCTTTTTATAGGCTCTGTGGGAATCTGGGACTCCACAGAGGCAAATACTTCAGGAAAAGGTTGTGTGAGGGTGCTATTAAGCATGAAGGTAACACTAGGCTCGTGGGGGTTGGTGGGTAGGAAAGTATCTGGTCTGGGTCTCTTGATGGGACTCCTTAAAGCAGGTAAATAGAGAAAGCAAGACGGGTCCTTTGGGAAGAACCTTTCCCACCAAAGCCTCTCAGCCATCTATGCAACAAGTGGCCAGTGTCTGAACCCCCATCCTTCTTGGGGCATGCCTGGCTTCTCTGAACTTGGGTCCCCAGATGGAACTGGAGGGATGGGACTCAACTTCCTGAAAGCCAAGAGGTTGAACTAAATGGGAAAGTGGCTGTGTGAGCCAAGATTGAGCAGCTAACTGATCCATGAGGGAGAACGTAAAGCTAATGGAGGTCTGGGTTGGGGAGGATGTGACTGAAGGTGGATAAAGCTTAGAATCAGAAGTCTGGGAGTCAAACAGGATCAGATCAGGAGCCAGCGATGGGCTTGTATGTGATATAAGGTGGTGATAATAGAAGTCCTGAGAGAGCAGAAAGAACAAATATCAGTTCCAATAGGCCACAGGATATGACAGTTGTTGTTCATTGTTGGTCAGGCGCTAAGTCAAGTCCGACTCTGCCATCCCACAGATGGCAGCACGCCAGGCTTCCTTGTCTTTCACAATCTCCTGGAGTTTGCTCAAACTCATGTGCATTGAGTTGGTGATGCCATTCAACCATCTTATCCTCTGTTGCCCCCTTCTCCTGCCTTCAATCTCTCCCAGCATTAGGGTCTTCTCCTGATGAGCTGGTTCTTCACATCAGGTAGCCAAAGTATCGGAGCTTCAGCTTCAGTCCTTTCAATGAATATTTCCTTGAGGATTAACTGGTTTGATCTCCTTACCATCCAAGGGACTCTCAAGAGTCTTCTCTAGCACCATAGTTTGCAGGCACCAATTCTTTGGTGCTCAGCCTTCTTTATGGTCCAGCCCCCACATCTGTACCTAACTACTGGAAAAATCATAGCTTTGACTATACGTGCCTTTGTTGGCAAAGTGATTTCTCTGCTTTTTAATATTCTTTATAGGTTTGTCAGAGTTTTCTTCCAAGGAGTAAGCGTCTTTTAGTTTTGTGGCTGCAGTCACTTTCCACAGTGGTTCTAGAGCCCAAGAAAATACAGTCTGTCACTGTTTCCACTTTTTCCCCATCTATTTGCCATGAAGTGATGGGACCAGATGCCATGATCTTTGTTTTTTGAATGTTGAGTTTTAAGCCAGCTTTTTCACTCTCCTCTTTCACCCACATCAAGAGGCTCTTTAATTTCTCTTCACTTTCTGCAATTAGAGTGGCATTATTTGCATATCTGAGATTATTGATATTTCTCTTCTGTCCATGGAGTTCTCCAGGCAAGAACACTTCCACATCTGTACCTAACTACTGGAAAAATCATAGCTTTGACTATACGTGCCTTTGTTGGCAAAGTGATTTCTCTGCTTTTTAATATTCTTTATAGGTTTGTCAGAGTTTTCTTCCAAGGAGTAAGCGTCTTTTAGTTTTGTGGCTGCAGTCACTTTCCACAGTGGTTCTAGAGCCCAAGAAAATACAGTCTGTCACTGTTTCCACTTTTTCCCCATCTATTTGCCATGAAGTGATGGGACCAGATGCCATGATCTTTGTTTTTTGAATGTTGAGTTTTAAGCCAGCTTTTTCACTCTCCTCTTTCACCCACATCAAGAGCTCTTTAATTTCTCTTCACTTTCTGCAATTAGAGTGGCATTATTTGCATATCTGAGATTATTGATATTTCTCTTCTGTCCATGGAGTTCTCCAGGCAAGAACACTGGAGTGGATAACCATTCCTTTCTGCAGGGGGATCTTCCCGACCCATGGATAGAAACTGTGTCTCCTGCATTGTAGGCAGATTATTTACCACCTGAGCCACCATGGAAGCCTGAATATGATAGTAGCTTTTGAGAAAACAGGCAAAAATAAAAACAAGGTAGTCATGAATGTACACATACAAATAGTGAATTATATTGATTACTTTTCAAATATTAAACCAACCTTGCATTCCTAGAATAAACCTCACTTGATAATGATGTGTTTTTCTTTTACTATACTGCAGATTTGATTTGCCAATATTGTATGGAGGATTTTTGTGTCTGTATCCATGAAGACTGTTGGTCTATGATTTTTCTTCTCTTGTAATATCTTTGTCTAGTATTGGTATCAGGATAACCATACTCTTAAAAATAAGCTTAAGTAAGCTTAGTAGTTTTTTCATAAATAATTGAGATAACTGACTAATGCCACCTTTGGACTTTGAATTTTTTTAAGGGGAAGACTTTAAATTACAATCTTAATTTACTTAAAAGATAGGAAATAATTTCTACTTTCTATTTTTGAAGTTTGGTAGTGTTTTTTAAAAAATAATTTTGTTTCCTCTAAGCTTTCAAATTTATATCATTGATCAAAAGTGAAGAAGAGTCTTTGCATAATGTTTTCTTATTCTCCTTCCCTCTTTCATTCTCGATATTTGCATCTTTTGCTTTCTCTTCTTGCTCAGTCTTGCTACAAGCTCATCAATTTTATTGATCTTTTCAAGGAAACAGCTTTTTGGTTTCATTGATTTTTCTCAGTTGCCTGTCTGTTTTCTATTTCATTGATTTCCACTCCCATCTTTATTATTTCCTTCCTTCTATTTACTTTGGGTTAAAAGAGCTTTTCAAACTTCGCACATGCTGTTCCCTCTTACTGGACTCTCTTTTCCAAATCTTCTTTGGCTCATTCTTAGTTCATTCAGATAGACTTAATCATCACTTTCTAAGGGAAGCCTTTGACAGCCTCTTCAACAGAAAAGTTGGGAATGGCTGAATCTATGGCACTGTGGCTGTCATTTTGCTAGCATGAAAGGGAAAAAGGAGTTAAGTTTTTTAGAAGTCCCAGGGGCGGAATATTTTAGGTCAACGATTAACCAACTCTAGAATCCCCAGGAATCACCTGGAAAGCATTTTAAACTTATTTTTGTTTTCAAGGTGACTTCCCAATGTCTCTCTGGACTGAGAAACATTTCCGTGATCACAAAGGGCCCTTTTTAGGGAAAAAGTCAGGCATGTTGGAAAGGAAAATGTTGGCTGGTATGTGCGTGAGCACACTGAATGTTTCAAACAGGTGCTGTTTTTTATTTTTTAAGATAATGCATTGAAACATTATTTATCTTGCTTATTGGGTTTTGGGGGCACCCCCTTAAATTGTGCACCCAAACTGAGTGCCTCATCTTCCTCATACTAGAGCCAGCCCTTAGAGAATGCATCAGTAAAGTATGTATTCAGTACCCAGCACAGTATGGGTTCAAGCAGACCTCAGTGAATCACAGCTCCTAAGGTCACTGTCAGAATTTCAGTAGGGCTCAGTGAGCAGTGCAGTGGACACTCCAAGACAGGAATACCAATTCTGCCTTGGGGAGAAAGTTGTGCTGATATTTGAGATAACCGCTGCTGCTGCTGCTAAGTCACTTCAGTCGTGTCCAACACTGTGTGACCCCATAGACGGCAGCACACCAGGCTCCCCCATCCCTGGGATTCTCCAGGCAAGAACACTGGAGTGGGTTGCCATTTCCTTCTCCAATGCATGAAAGTGAAAGGTGAAAATGAAGTCGCTTAGTCATGTCCAGCCCTTAGCACGGACTGCAGCCTACCAGGCTCCTCTGCCCATGGGATTTTCCAGGCAAGACTACTGGAGTGGGGTGCCATTGCCTTCTGAGCAGATCTTAAAAGCACAGAGGAGTTTGTCGGGCACAAAAGGGGAAAGGGTCTTGCAGAAGAATTTTACAGAACAGTAAGACATTGTGCATGGCTAGAACCAGGACGGGTGGAAGGGCCTGGTGATGGCTGAGGCAGCTTACATGTGTCTGATCCAGGCGGCCTAAAAAGCCCAGGGAAGGACCTAGAGCTTTGTCCAGTAAGTGAGGACCTGGCCAGAGGCATTTCAGTAACTGTTCACTGATCTCTGCAGAGCACACTGCCTTAGCCTCAGCTTCCAAGGCCAAATGATGGAAATTGTAACCTCTTCTGGGAGAATTAAGTGAGGTGATGAATGTGAAATTTGGAACCTGTAAGGGTCATGCTGGTGAGTAATTACATAAGATTCCCTCACACTCTGATTACTCCTTCCACCTGATTCTGAGATGACCTCTGCATCCAAGCTCATATAAGATGAGGGGGCCGTGATAAGGAGCCTGCAGGGCAATTCACCCAACTGGGAGTAGGAGCAGAGGACAGTCATAGTCTAGCAGAGTACTGAGAGGTGGGCTCCTGCTTTCCCCCTCTTGCCCCTAAGACTCCTTCTCAGCCCTCCCCAGTGTTGGAACGGTCCCCAGCGTCTACCACTGGCACGCCACTGCCATGGGCTCCCTCCCTCCATGATCCTGCTCTTCCTGCCCACACAGTGGCAGAAGGGAGAGGGCCAGGCCCTCTTCATTTCTGAGAAGGGAGACAATGCAAGACACGTCAGGGGGAGCTGAAGCAAATCATCGCAGGCATCGTGAGCAGCTGGAGCCCACGTGTCCACCCCCTTAGCTGCACACAGCCATCGAGCGTTACATGCGCCCTCATTCAACGCGACTTGGGTGTCTCCAGTCACTCTGCACACCCAGACACTGTGCACTCAGGCGCTGGGCTGCTCATTCCCGTGGGCACCCACCAAGATCTCCCACACCCTCTCAGTGCTACCCACACTCAGGGCCACCCACATTCAGAGGCACCCAAAATTCGTGACTGAGGAGCGAGAAGGCTGAAGGTGCGGTGGGGAGAGTAGGTGAAGAGAGGCCCCTCCTAGTTTTCCTTATGGAGTCATTTTCCTTTCTCAGGGGAGTTCTGTCATGGTTTTTAGGTGGAGGCCACCATCTTGTTTATCCTTCTTCCGTTGGCTTCTTGCTGTTTCGCTCTGGAAAAACTTCCTGGGAATATTTACTCTTCCAAGAGTTTTTCTGCCCCGTCAGTCTACTCCCTGACTCCTCTACACCACAGCTTGTACCACAGTCAATTCTGGAAATATTTTACATGTACAGCACTTTAGAGTTTTTGAACATCACTTGAGTCTCACGGAGGGAGAGTCTGTTATGATTCCTACCACCTACCACATGGATGAGGAAATGGAGTTTCAGGTCCATGTATGAGTTCATGAAGTAGAGAGACCCATCTGTTGATTTTGTCTGTCTGTCAGACCATCTAAAATCCTCTTCTGGTTATAGCCTTCCACCTCCCGTAGGGACTCCCTGGGTCTCAGTTTTCTCATCTGTAAAATGGGAGTGATTACATGGTGTCTGGGCCAGGCAATGAAAAACCCAGAAAAGCTGACAATTCTGTCTTTCAAAGATGCGTGCTTTAAATATTTGTTTTATGCTCACTTAGTGCGGTGTAGTTTAGGAGATGGTTTAAGAGATGATGCTGAGGTTTCAGAGGCGAGGACACTCTCAGCCCTGGCTGCCTGCTCTGAGGGCTCTGGCTTCCAGGCCCTTCTGGTATTACCCGCGGGAAGCTTAGGAGGAGGGGGTGCTTGGAGAGCAGAAGAATCAGTTTACCCTCCTCTCTTTGTGTAGGGACCTGAATTCGCCTCACATTTCTTTATTCTAGAGATATTTTAGTGCCCCTTGAAGACTGGGGCCCTGGCTGACACTCCCTGAGACTTGCTGGTGGTGAGGATTTGATAAGAAAATGCTTAGAAAATGTAGGACATGGCTGGGCACCTAGTAGATGCTTCATTAAAAAGTGGTAGCTGAGCTTGGACTGTATCAGCAGCCCAGGGCTAATGAGTTCAGTATTTGCCAGACTCTGTATTTTCAGGCCCTGCACAGGCAGGCTGGCCTTGCCCCCCACCACGAGGAGATCGTTCTGATTTTCCAAAAGGGAGACACTGAGCCCTCAGGCCCGACAGCGATCCTGCTTCCCGCCCAAAGGTGGATGGTTTGGCTGCCGAGTTCCCCGAAAATTGGTTCCGCATGTTGCCGACATCAGGCCCGAACGTTTGCTCAGCACACAGCCGAGAGGGCCCTCCGGGGAGGCTGAAACCCCACACCGGCCTCACCATCCGCCCCCAGCCGCAGGCTGCCAAGCCGCTGCCCGCAGCCAACTCCCAGGGCCAAGCGGTGGGAGCACAGGGCATTGCCAGAGGCTGGGGCGGCCCGGAGCCCCTCCCGGCCCCCCAGGCGGCGCCCGCGACGCCACCTGGTGGCTGGATGTGGAACTGCACCAGCATGGCAGCCCCTCTCTTGCTTTGGCCCGGGGACTCAGAGTGTGTTGCTGGCGGGCTAAATCCGCAGAAGATGGTCCTTCTCCCGTTCCAGGAACTCCCCAGGGCAGGGAAATGCGGTTCCCAAGGCTAGGCTATTTTTAAACATCAGCATCCGCCATACAGATGCTCTGTTTACTGCTGATTTTTCAAGCCTGTGAAGGGAGCTGTGCATTTAACCAAAGGCGGTGCCAGGCTGGGAGTAATTAGGATGGGCTGGGCCTGTCTATTCCCAGGCCTGGGCAGCTGGGCAGGGAAAGGGCCGGCAGGCCACCCTGAGGCTGAGGTTTTCACTAGGCAAGGAGACTTAGGGCCCTGGCTAATCTCTGAGGGCCTCTGGCACCCAGGCCCCTCTGGGAAGGGAATGATGTGGAAAGATTGAGGGGACGTCTCTTACTATCCCCCTATTTGATTAGTATCATCACTACTGTCAACAACCTTTGCTGAGCGATAATGCTTCATAAAGGGTATTTTCCCCATTTTGCTGATGAGGAAAAGCTGAAACTCAGAGCCATTAAGATATTTGCCCAAGGTTACATAGACAGTGAGGGCTTCAAAGTTTTAGAAATTTTTTGCAGGGGAGTGTCTGACCAGACATCTCACCTTCCATGGCTTCTAGTCACTTTCAGGACCAAACTCCTTCAGGGAGTGTGGAGTTTGTCCATTGAGGGCCTGGGCCTGCCTTCACAGCCTGCTCTCCCCTGTTCCTGTTCCTCCCTCTCCCCCAGGCTGTTTAGACATTCCAGAGTTGGACCAGCCCTGTGTCACCACCTTTAAGAGCTTTCTCATGAGCTCTTTCTCTGAGATCTCTTCACTCTTGCCACGGCCCCAATGGATCCCAAACTCAAAAATCCTATAATCTGATTTCAGGTCTGATGAGTCCTTGATTAAGGTCATCTTTGTCCTCTTATCCCCGCCACTTAGCATACGGCCTGTCTCAGACAAGTCTTTGCTGTTGAATGAGTGAGTGAGTGAATATGTGAGCAGATTTAAAAGGAGAAGGCTCAGTGTGAATTCTTGAAGGAATCTAAGATCTGCTTTGAGAAAAAAGACTATAAAATAAGACAAGGCAGTACAAGTGACCTGCCAACCAGGCCTGGGAAATTGGAGCAGACTTGGTGGAGGAGCAGAAGGTAGTAATGACGGAGAAGAGATGGAGTCTTGAGAAATGAGTCATGGGACAGGAGGAGATACGGTAGCTGAAGGCAGAGAACACGGCAGGAAGTCCAGCACAAAGGTCAGCCACACCTATACACATGTTTCACCAGCTCCTAGGCCCATCCTGGCTGAGACAGGCTGCACGTGTGAGGCCTCAGCCCCCAGCTCATCCTGGGAGGTGGGAGTTAAGACGAGCAGCAAAATGTGCCTGCTGCTGCTGCTGCTAAGGCACTTCAGTCGTGTCTGACTCTATGCGACCCCATAGACGGCAGCCCGTCCCTGGGATTCTCCCCTGTCCCTGGGATTCTCCCCTGTCCCTGGGATTCTCCAGGCAAGAACACTGAAGTGGGTTGCCATTTCCTTCTCCAAAGCATGAAAGTGAAAAGTGAAAGTGAAGTCGCTCAGTCGTGTCCGAATCTTCACACCCCATGGACTGCAGCCTACCAGGCTTCTCCGCCCATGGGATTTTCCAGGCAAGAGTACTGGAGTGGGTTGCCATTGCCTTCTCCAAAAATGGGCCTAGTTGAGGACTAATGGGGAGTTTCTAACCCCGCTGTCTCTCATGCGAACAAGTGATTGCCTCAGTTTCTCTGATTAGCCCTTTGGTTCCCTCAGAGCCAAGCCCTCGCCTGAATCTCCAAGTTGCAAGTAGCCTCTGTCGTCTCTCCAGTTGTGCCTGAGCCTGGCCTTAGTGCCTATCAGTCAAGCCCGAGAGTCCCGAGAGTCCCAGGACCTTATTTTCCTCCAAGTTCGGCACAGCCCTGGCCCAGGTCAGCCCCCATCTCCTTGTCTGTTCTGGATCGAGCTTCCTTCCCCTTCCTCCAGTCTTCTGGGTCTGGTGTCCCAGAATGCATTGTGCCTAATAATGAGCAACAGACTTTGAGAGGCCTCGAACATCAAGACAGAGTGTGGCTATTACATAGTGGCCAGTTACACAGACCTCAGGGGCTCCTGTTGGGGGGCAGTGGGAGTGGGTAGAGGGAGGCCACTGGGGACCAATGAAGCAACTTTGGGGTAGACAGGGAGGCCCGAGTGAAGGTTGGATGTGTTCTGAAGGGCAGAGCTCACTGTGGCCAAGTGTAAGAAACAGGGAGAGCGAAGGGAACAGCAGATCTGAGCCCTTTACTGCACAGATGCTGATACTCTAGACCAGAGAGGCGACGACAACTGCCTAGTGCTACATAGCATATGTTTCCAGCCCCAGGTCACCAAGGGTGTCTGGGCTCCTTAGGAAGCTCTCTTGTGTTCCCTTATTTCTCCCCAGGAGATAGTAAGAGGCAATCCTTTGGACTGAGGCAGGTCTTGCTTTCTGTCCCAGCATCCCCATTCATAAGCTGTGTGACCTTGGACAAGGCACTCAACCTCTCTGAGCACAAGTATTTTTGCCTTTCAGATGTAGACAATGCTGCCTTCTCACAGGGCTGTTAGGGAGAGTTAAGGGCCATAAAGTGCTTAGTACAGCACCTGACACCTAGCAGGGCTGTCCTAATAGCTCTATTAAACATTTTTAGCTTTTGAAGGATCCAGGGATCATTAGAAAGAGGCAAGAACTAGTTGAATGGGCCAGAGAGGAGGGGCTCAGAAAGGAGACAGGAGGCAGCCAGGCCATCCACCCAGCCATGGGGTCAGCTCTCTAGTCTCCAGGCCAGAAGAACCGATGTAATGGACAGAGCAGCAGGCTCCAAGCCCAAGAAGTCACTCTTTGCCACCTCCTATGGCCTCCAGAGTCCCCCAGCTCTGCCAGGAAAAGCTACTAGGCTTTTGAACTGCCCAGGTCCTGGGATCCTGGCTGAGCTAGGGCTGGGGTGGCAAATATCTGGGCAGCCAGCGGCCACGTTCAGGGCTTTCTGTCCTTCCTGCAGGATCAGCATGTGCCAGGGGTGCCCAGCTGCGAGGACAGCGGCCCGGCCACTGCGTAGGCGGTGGGCAGACACCAAGCTTGCGGATCCCCGGCGCCTGCAGCGGAAGCCCCTGGCCGAGGACGGAAAATGCCACTCGGGGTGCACAATCCGTCCTGTTGTAATCCCCAGGGCTGGCGTCACCCAGGCTTGTCCAAAAACTGTCATGCAGGGTCTGAACTCATACTTGTGTGTCTGCCATGGGAGCCGGGGGAGTAGCGGGGGCCATAAAAACAACCCCAAATGTTTCATTTGCTTTTGCACTTTTTTGCTGCAGACCACTTGGCTGCCGGTGCCAGCTGGGAGCTGGGGCCCAGCAAGAGCGCAGAGTTATGGGGCAGCGCTAAGTGCTCTGTTTGTATGAAACTGCCAAAATGTTAGTACAAAGTGGTAGGTGTTTGTGCTGCAGATAATAACTGATGGGCTCCCGGGCGGGAGGCGGACGCCTGGTTATTATGGCCACGGCTCTTCTGAGAAATGCTGCAGCCGCCTCCAGAGCAGCAGCAATATTTTTCTGAGCGTTCAGGGCCGGCCTGGCAGCTAATGGGCACGCCTGGGCCTCAGGAATCGCCCCGAGAGGGGTGGAGGCGGGCCACTGGTGTTTATCTGATTCTTGGGGTTTGCTCTCGCTGGCCGAAGAAGCCCATTCCTTGGAACGTTCCAGAACCCACTGTGCTCTGGAAGGGGTAGAGGCTGTTTGGGGACGCCAAATGTCTGACGGTCCCACTCTGGGGAAGCTGAAGAAGCTGTCATCTAAAGGGGCTTAGGAGCTGTGACAGGGAGTGGGCGTCTAGACCCTGAAGGATGACCTGTTCATTAATGTTACTGGGCTCACTCCTTGCCAGGTTTATTTTCTGGACAGTAAGGCTACAGTAGCGAATAAAACCAGAAGAATCCTCGTCCTTGTCCATTCTAGTGTATGGTGACAGACAAAACAAACGAATGCGCGGATATGTGATACATCAGATGATGAGAAGAGCTAAGACATAAAAGAAAAAAAAAAGCCAGGTTAAAAAAAAATTGCAAAAACAGTGGAGTAGGGCAGCTGAGGATGTGGGCGAGGCAGGGAGATGCCAGGCTAGAGCAGTGAGGTCTGGGGTGAGGTCTCTGCAGCACGTGGCATTCATAGTTAAGATGGGAGAGCAGTGGGCATCCCATTCCTGCAGTGGGTACTGTTTCCTGTGGGCTAGAGGAGACCTGTGCACTTATATGTCTTGTTAATACCACGCTATGAAGCCAAGGTGGGTGCCACGGGTGTGCTCAGTTGCTAATCATATCTGACTCTTTGCCACCGCAATGGACTGCAGCCCACCAGGCTCCTCTCCGTGGAATTCTCCAGGCAAGAATACTGGAATGGGTTGCCATTTCCTACTCCCGGGAATCTTCCTGACCCAGGTGTCAAACCCTTGTCTCCTGTGTCTCCTGCATTGGCAGGCGGATTCTTTACCACTGAGCCACCTGGGAAGCCACTGGGCCCTTGAGAGAGAGGAGTAAGTGGAGGCTTAGAGAGGCTGCTGGTGTGAGAGCAGGGCTGGGACTTGTACGAAGGCCCACCTGACTAAAGCCCATGGCCTCCCACCCTGCATCACTGCTTCCGGTGTGCTGGTGGTGAAGCCTGCCAACCTGGGAGTCAGAGCCATGGGATTTCAGCAACTGTTTTCACTTATTTTAGTTTTGTTTTTTCCTCATTCCCATTGGGTTTTGGGGAGCAATAACTATGAGATTTCTTCTATAACATATACATAAAGCCTTTGACTTAATGCCTAGCTCAAGCAGCCCTTTGTAAATGGCCAAGCTAATATGGGCATTCTGATTTTCTCCTTTGCCTGAGGGCCCTGGGAGGGTGGAATGTCATTCCCAGCATCCCTGGTGCCAGAGGCTGTGTGCGGCCCTTGTCCTTGGTTAGTTGGGCCTCCACAGGGCCCTGCAGCTCTCTGTGTATGGCCCCTAAGCCCCTGGCTCCATCCTCCTGGACACACAGCTTGTCATCCCTGGTGTCCCAGAGGCCCTGAATTCGCCAGTGACTCTGATGGCACAGCCTCCTGTAAGGAGTGAGGGAGTCCTTGAGCCCCAGCTCTGAGTTGTGTGCCCTGTTCCCAACTGGTTCTCAGTTGCAGACGGGGAATCATCTTGCTGAGGGCCGGCAGCATCCTGCTGGGTAAACAGGCCTCTAGCTATTAAGGAGGGCTTCCTTGGTGGCTCAGACAGTAAAGAATCTGCCTGTAATGTGGGAGACCTGAGTTCAATCCCAGGGTCGGGAAGATCCCCTGGAGAGAAGCATGGCAACCCACTCCAGTATTCTTGCCTGGAGAATCCCCATGGACAGAGGAGCTTGGTGGGCTACAGTCCATGCGGTTGCAAAGGGTCAGACATGACTGAGCAATTAAGCACAGGACACAGCTATTAAGGAAGCCCCGGGGACTTTCTTGGTGGTGTCCTTTGAGAGCTGGAAGAAGGATGGACTCCAGAGCTGATTGTGAATAGACCGTGTTTATTTGCTGAATAACTCAGTGTCTTCAAAGAGGGCCTCTAAATGTCATTGCAAATTCAACATGCATCCCAATCGAGAACACCCCTAGAAAGCTCATTTTCAGTCTGAGAAGTTCCTTATCCTCTCAAGTGTGAAAGGAGAGGGATGGTGTGGTAGAAACTGAAAACTGTCCTCCGATGTCTGTCCCCCTTTCTTAAGATTAGTAGAATTTTCAACTGGATGTATGGCTTCTCAGCTAAAGGCGAGAGGTCTTGTCTCCACTGTACCTCGGCGCAGTCATACAACTAAGTTCAGTCCGGTGGGACTGAGTGGAAGTGATGTGAACAATGTCTGGATTATGCCCTTAAGGGGGAAGGTGAGCCCTGGCTCCTCCAGCTTGCTTCCTGGAACACAGAGAGGGTGGCAGCCACCTAACCCAGATGGCAAGGACAACACCCCAGGGTGGGCAGAGCAACAGGTGGAAGAATACTGGCCCACTGACATGATGGAGCCCTGACTCCAAGCCTGGGTTGCTTGTTACATGAAAGAGAAATATACTCCATCTTACTTAAGCTACTGTTATTTTGAGGTTTTGTTGCAACAGATGAACCTCTATCCTACTTAATACAGCTAGGACTTGCGGGTCCCTTGGCCATCCCCCAAAACCTGATGCTCAAGAGAGGCTGCTGAGCCAGAGAACAGACCTGACTCCTGTACTGAAAAATATTATTGCTGCCAATAACATCTTCTTACTGCGACCCCCAGGCATCCCTGTACATCAGGTGCTTCACAGAAGCTTCAGGTTGTGCACAGTCAATGAGGCTCAGAAAGGTGAAGTGATTTGTCCAAGATCACGTGTGAGTGAGTAACAGAGCCAAAATCAGAACTCGGCGTGTCTGATTTCTAGTCCAGGCCTCTTTCACCTCCAGCACAACCTCCTGCCCATCTATAAATCTATAAATAATGTGTAAAGTGTGTGTATGTGTGGTGTAGGGGGAGGAAAGGAGAGCTTAATCCTGCTTTAGTCTTTAAATAGGGACATCAAAGCAGCAGGCTCAGGGTGGGGTGGGGGCTCCTTCCAGAGACAGCTGGAGGAATCACACTTGTTGAACCCAGACTGCTTTGCCCTGTGGCCTGCAGTCTCTGCCCTCTGGGGCTTCTCAGACAAGGCTGTCCCTTTCCTGCAGAAACAGCTTCAGGAGGAGCTAGTGCTACAGTTCTGCAGGGACCACTTCTGGGGACCCAGCTCTAGATGGTCCCTAGGGATGAGTAGATGACCAAAGTAACCCAAGAGGCCAGCTCTGGCATCCTCATCTGCGATCTGGCAGTAACACATATGCCACCAACCTCACTGGGTTTCTGTGAGAAGTGAAGGAATAATGCCCGTCAGGGTGCTCTGTAAAGTAAGAGCTGTTCCAGGGCTCATGAAGCTAGTTGAAAAGTCTAGAAAACCAAGGGCTTGTCTGGTTTGTACTGGACTCAGAGAAATGGAAATAATTGATGTAACTACAAAGGGTGTGTCCTCTACAAACGTCCTGGCTGCTTTACACGTCTGGGCAGCATCCAAGAGGGTAGGGTGGAGGTGGGGACTTGGAGCCTTCAGTTACCATGTGAGCTTGAGTGAGTCAGCTTCTCATTGTCTTCAGTTTCTCCTCTGCAAGCATCAGCTGGCTGTAGACCCACTCTGAGATGATCGTTTTACACACACACACACACACACACACACACATATCTGTTAATTCGGTTTATATATTTTCTAAATAGTTGGAATAGGATTTTTTTTCCCTATTCCTGTTTCAGGTTTTTATATCTCTTTTCTTGAGTGAGATTGGCCAGCTATTTCTTTCTTTCTTTTTTTTTTCCCTACTATTCTTTTGTGGTTTTTGTAACAATATTATACTTTAGAGAAGGAATCTGGTATGAGGCAAACTGTTGGTTTGGCCTTCCAGCTCTGATCTCTACATTCTCCTGGACATGATTGAACAGTCAGAGATGACATTTTCAGCCTTCATTGAGTTGACTGTGGCCCCTCCATGTGATTAAATGAGCACTGATGCAACATGAGTTTAAAGTAAAATTGCTTGCCCTGGGAGCTTTTTCTTTCCACGAACTGGCAGACAAATGTGTCCGTATCCAAGCTTTACCCATGCAGATGACAAAAATACCCTAAGGAATGATCAGGCGTCACATGGAGAGGTTGCACTCCCTAAATAACGTGGTAAAGCAGATCTGCCTAACCAGCCTACTGCTGCTGCTGGTGATTGCTTGGTTACCTTTCTGTTATTGACTTACACCTTACTTCAGTTCAGTTCAGTTCAGTTCAGTCGCTCAGTCGTGTCCGACTCTTTGCGACCCCATGAATCACAGCATGCCAGGCTTCCCTGTCCATCACCAACTCCCGGA
Source organism: Aepyceros melampus (assembly GCA_006408695.1). Lineage (NCBI taxonomy): Eukaryota > Metazoa > Chordata > Mammalia > Artiodactyla > Bovidae > Aepyceros > Aepyceros melampus. The sequence goes on from SJXQ01005430.1 coordinate 21,375, forward strand.
GTTCACTCAGAGTCATGTCCATTGAGTCAGTGATGCCATCCAGCCATCTCGTCCTCGGTCATCCCCTTCTCCTGCCCCCAATCCCTCCCAGCATCAAAGTCTTTTCCAATGAGTCATCTCTTCGCATGAGGTGGCCAAAGTACTGGAGTTTCAGCTTTAGCATCAATCCTTCCAAAGAAATCCCAGGGTTGATCTCCTTCAGAATGGACTGGTTGGATCTTACTTGCTCAACAGGAATGTGTTTGCAGTTGGTTGAGAACTACTTTATAGTTTAATACTGTGGTTGATTTTTTTTATAAATGATCTTTATGTGCTTGAAATTGGAGAAGGAAATGGCAACCCACTCCAGTATTTTTGCCTGGAGAATCCCAGGGATGGTGGAGCCTGATGGGCTGCCATCTACGGGGTCGCACAGAGTCGGACACGACTGAAGCGACTTAGCAGCAGCAGCAGCAGCATGTGCTTGAAAAGCTATGATCTATACTGGGTACAGGGGCTTCCTAGGTGGCGTTAGTGGTAAAGAACCTCCCTGCCAAAGCAGGAGGCAAAAAAGGGTTTGATCCCTGGGTCAGGAAGAGCCCCTGGAGGAGCGCATGACAACCCATTCCAGTATTCTTGCCTGGAGAGTCCCATGGACAGAGGAGCCTGGCAGGCTACGGTCCATGGGGTCGCAAAGAGTTGGACATGACTGAAGTGGCTTAACACACACAGACACGTACACATACTGGATATAACAGGCTTCCCAAGTGTCACTAACATAAAGAACCCGCTTGCCAATGCAGGAGACATAAGAGATCCTCCTCCAGGAAGACCCCCTGGAGGAGGGCATGGCAACCCACTCCAGGACTCTTGGCTGGAGAATCCCATGGACCAAGAAGCGTGGTGGGCTACACAAAGATCCAGACGTGACTGAAGCGACTTAGCACACACACACACGTGGGGTACAGAGTTTAAATTAAGCTAGTGGATTGTATTGTCCAAACGTCTGTATCTTTCCTCCTGTTTTTATTTGCTTCATCTGTCAGTAGAGAGATGTGTTGAACTCTCACTATGAAGGTAAGTTTTCATTTCCCCTCTATATGTCTAACAAGTTTAAAGTTATTTTATAAGGTGAATGTAAGTAAATAGCCTGTATAACTTCCTGAAGATTAACCCTGTTAAGATGTAATGAATTCTCGGCTCTCTGTTTTAAAGTATATTTCTATATCAATATGCGTGCATGCCAAGCTGCTTCAGTTGTGTCTGACTCTCTGCGACCCCACAGACTGTAGCCCGCCAGGCTGTCTGTCCATGGGATACTCAGGCAAGAATAGTGGAGTGGGCAGCCATTCCCTTCTCCAGGGGGTCTTCCCGACCCAGGGATCGAACCTGCATCTCTTGCGCCTCCTGCATTGGCAGGCAGCACTAGGGCCACCTGGGAAGCCCCATCAGTATAGCTATGCCAGATTTATTAAACTTGATCTAGTACATTTTTTCCACCCTTTTACTTCCAACCTTTTTTTGTGTGTCCTTATCTTTTAGACTTATTTCTTTGAAACAGCATATAGTTATATTTTCTATCCAGTATGGTGAGCTCTGATATTTTATCTGGTGACTTAAGTCTCTATATTTATTCTCTTGGTTGACATATTTGTATTTGCTTCTTGCAGCTTACTCTGTACCTCCTCTTTGCCTGCTCTTTTCTGTACTTTCTCTTGTTTTGTTCTTCTTGCTTTTTATGGTTATTACTGGTTTAACTTTAATTTTTTTCTTCCACATTTTTATAAGTTATACATTTAATTTATATTCTTTTACTGACTGCATTTGCTTTTTGTCTTGTACCTTTAACTTGTTAAGCAATGTCTAAACATTTCTTCTCAGCAGTATGGTGGTGGTGTTTTAGTTGCTAAGTGATGCCCAACCATTTGTGACCGCATTTGTAGCCCACCAAGTTCCTCTGTCTATGGGGGTTCTCCAAGCAGGAATACTGGAGTGGGTTGCCATTTCCTTCTCCATTTCAGCAGTATAGGAAACATCAAAAGAATGTTCAAATGCTTTAATACAGTCACCCTTCTCCCGAGTGACATGGTACTGTCATTGGATAATTTAGAGCTGCCCTTTTTAAACCTCATATTTGTATATTTTCTGTTGTTATTACTGAGGTGGTTATTATTATTATATTTACCTTAAAGATAATGTATGGTTCGTGTTTACCTACATGTTCATTCTTTCTTGCACTTCTGAGACTGTGTTCCTTCTCCTGAAGTTATTCTTTTAGGGAAGATCACTGATTATAAACTGTGTTTTGCCCTCAACCTTGAAAGTGGCTTTTTTCATTTGTTTGTCTTTGGTCTTTGTGTTTTGGATAGTTACTTTCTCTTAGCACTTTGATGATCTTATTCTACTGTATTCTGGCTTCAATTACTGATGAGAATTTTGCTGTCAATCTAATTGTCATTCCTTTGGGGATGATCTGCTTTGCTCCTTTGCAAAGCGGAATTTAGGATCTTCTCTCTGTCACTGGTTCTTCTGCACTCTCACTACAATATTGCATGAATTTATTTACTTAGTCTTGTTTGATATATTTATGTTTATGTTTTACATTTCTGTTCTGTAGATTTATAAATTTTCATCAGTTCTGGACACTTTCTCAGCCATCACTTCTTTGGATATTGGCTCTCTTTATTTATTATTACTCCTTCTCATTTCATCCTTCATATCACTTAGCCTTTCATCCATCTCCCTCTCTGAGCTACATTCTCAGAAATCTCATCAGCTCTGTCTTCCAGATCACTAATTCTCTATTCAGTTGTGTCTAATCCACTGTTTAACTCAGCCACTGAATTTTAAATTTCAAAATTTTTTTTCACTCTCCAAGTTCTATGTTACTCATTTTCATATTTGTCTGGGTAATCTTGATATTTTTTTGCCCCATGAACATTTTTATCTCTTTATTCTAGCTCTTTATTTATTTAATATAGGGTGATTTAATACAGGGTTAACATATCTTAGGTATTACTATTCCAACATCTAAAGCATTTGAATGTCAAAATCATTTGTATAATTCTTACCCATTTCATATATGTTCGACAGTTTCCATTGTGAGCTCATTTTTCATTGAATTTATCTGATAATCCCATCAGACCTTGATTGGTAGGTTATTTTTTCAGAGAATTGATATATAATTCTGATGAGAAGCAAGAAGCTCTAGAGATCTGGATCTGCTTTAGTCCCCTTCAGAGTTCCCCTGATTAAAGTTGAAGTCTTGGTCAGATCTCTGACCTTGCCTTCTGCACAGGGCCAGTCTCCTCTCCATAGTATTGATGTTTGCACTCCAGTGAATTCTGCCTTTTATATGTGAGTTTCAGTTTGCTGATCTTGCTCTCGTTTTTGTCCATGTCTGGCCATGGGAATTTCCCTTACTTTCTAGGGAGCCCAGAAATACATTAAAGAATTCTGTTTGCTGTAATTAGTGCAGGATCCAAGGGGAGAGCTTTTCAGAGTTTATTGGGGCTTTGCTGCCAGGCAGAGAAGAAGCACACAAATTCTGCTCTCTAACTGAGCCCTTTCAGTGGAAGCAGGGCAGGTGGGCCAGGGCATTAGCAGCCCTGGGGACAGGGCAGGCTCCTGGGTGCTGGGTGGTTCAGACATGGGTCTTACCTGAGTGGACTGAGGCTCTTCATGGGTGAGATGAGCACTGAGGGAAGGACCAGATGGCAGGCCTGTAGGAGAGGGAGAGGCAGACAGCAAGACATGCCATGAGGCGTTGGTATCTCTGGAACTAGGAGAGAGAAAGGCTTTGAGGCAATTCTTGTTGTTTCTCCTGGGGATCAGCTTTCCACACAGTCCTGGAGTGAGACACTTGGTTTAAAGAGGCAGAGACGAGCCACGTAATGTGCCTCTGTGGATAAAGGGGAAACTTGCACCACACCTCTCCACTGGGCATTTAATAAGCCTGTGAACATCCCAGTCAGGGCAATAGGACTCAGAAGAAAATGGGATCAGCATAGGCTAGAAAAGGCACCCCCGGCTTGCCTGTCTTCTTGGTCTGGGATGGTCTCTCCTCTGTTTCTATGCTGATGCTTCCTGTATATTCTTCAACATCCAGCCCGACGGTCACCCTTCAGTGAAGACCTCCGGCTTTCCTGGGTTGTTCGAGGCTGCCTCTTGTGTGACCCACAGCACTTGCAATCTCTCTCTGTTTTCTGCTTATCTCAATGGTTACAAAGTATCTCCTGCTCTGCCAGCTCACCATTGGGCTCTAGGGCAAAAACCAGTCTTACTGACATCTTGGTCCCAGACAGTCAGTGTGGCCTGGGGCTAGGAATGTGGACTCTGCAACCAGAGGCCAACTCCATTACATAAGGCTAGGTCCCCTTGGCATTACTGCTTAACACCTCTGTGTGTTCCTTGGGTCCCTCATCTGAAAACTGGACCTAAAATAGTACCTCTTCAAAGCACTGCTGCAAAGGTTTAAAGACTCAACACTGGCCAGGCACTTCGGAGGCACAGTACGTGTTGTCTGTCATCCTCCTGCATCAGCACGAAGTGCCCGGCGTCAGGCACTGGCATCGCGAATGAACAACTTAAGTCAGTCCTTTTAGGCAGAGTCGTGTTTACCTAGGAGGGCAAGCTTACTTGTGGCAGAGATTTCCAAGCTGTAGGAAACTGAAACTCACTCGCTCTACTTCCAGACCAGGAGGAATAGCTGGGCTTGCAGGACCTGATAGCCCCTCAGAAGTCATTTCCTCTCACTTTCAGCTCCTGCTTGGGCCTTACTCTCTCTGCAGGAGCATTGATTCCCACATCTGGGGATTTGTGTACGCCTCTGGTATGAGCTCCAAGTGCCAGCAGATGCTGAAGCCTGTTAAGACTGATCCTGCGGCCAATAGACTCAGGGTTCCAAATCCAGATCTCAAGGGAAATGTTCTGATGGTCCCAGCTTCCCTAGGAGCTGTGGCTCTGCATTGGTGAGCTGATGCCAGGGAAGAGGATGGTGTTGACCTGGTAGTCAAAGGTCACAGGAGGTGGGAGGAGGCTGTGGCCAAGCAGGCCACTGTGGGGGTCCCTAGTTGACAGAGAGACAGCAGGATCAGAGCCAGGACTGGGCTCTCGAAGAGGACTCTGGAGCACAAGGCACCTTAGACGCTCTATCCCTGCTCCTCCCAGGCAGCCTGTGGAGCCCAGGAGCTGGGCGACAGGCCGGGTGGACCCGGGTCAGGGCAGAAGGCCTCTCAGTCCCTTGAGTTGGGTGGGGTTTCACCTTGGCCAACCTGGAGCCCACCCTCAGGCTTTGGGACTGAGGAGCTCCTGGTTCCGTCAGATGGACAGCCACACAAGGTGTGTGAGCAGCTGCAGAGGCAGTCCACCACTTGTCACGGAAGCATCATCTCTGACACCACCACAGCCAGGGCCTGCCCTCACGCCAGATGCGTCATTGGCCGGCCACCGAGCCCCTGGCTTCTGAGCTGCTGAAGCCGCTCCCACGGCCAGCTCGGCTCTGGGCCCCACTCCTTCAGTACTTCAGCCTCTTCAGATACAACTCCTGTTTATTGGAGGCTACACGGGGCAGGCCACACACGCCTGAAGTTCAGACACTAACCTGTGGTGTTTATGGCAGTGATGATTATTTCCATCGTTCAGAGGAGCAAGCTGAGAACCAGAAAGTGAAGGGGTTGCCTGAGGTCACAGAGCTCCTTAGTGGCAGAACTGCAATTTGGACGGAGTCTCATAAACACAAGTTCTGCACTTTATTCCCACACTGCCTCTGATGGGTGAGGGCTGGAGGCCATCCATCCTCCGCAGCCACCTTTTCACTTCTTTCAGCTCATTCATTAAACAGGATATGTTTTCTGAGCACACACTGCGTGTCACACATGGGCACTGTGCTAGATTCAGAGGTAAATCAAATGTGAATCTTACCCTCAAGTAGCTCACATCTATTATGTGCCATGATTGTAAAGGAAACGCATAAAATCTATAAGAAAAGAGCCTCTGAGTAGAGCCAAGAACTGGTCCACAGAGAGCAAACCAGTTCCCTCTTCCAGGCTCCTGCAGGATCAAGTCCAGACTCTTTTGCAAGGCTCCTCAGCCCTGTCGAGGTCCAGCCCCACCTCCCTCTCCAGCCGCAGCCTTTGTCAGTCTCCCGCCATGCCCTGGCTGCTTGTTCCCTGAAGGTGACTGCTGCTGCTAAGTCACTTCAGTCGTGTCCGACTCTGTGCGACCCCATAGACGGCAGCCCACCAGGCTCCGCTGTCCCTGGGATTCTCCAGGCAAGAACAGTGGAGTGTGTCACCATTTCCTTCTCCAATGCATGAAAGTGAAAAGGGAAAGTAAAGTCGCTAAGTCATGCTGGATTCTTAGCGACCCCATGGACTGCAGCCTTCCAGGCTCCTCTGTCCATGGGATTTTCCAGGCGAGAGTACTGGAGTGGGTTGCCATTGCCTTCTCCCTGAAGGTGACTACTCTTTCTCTTTCCTTTGTCTCAGGCCCTGCTCCTTCCTGTAAAGCCCTGGCTCCCTTTGTTCCCTCTTCAGAACAGAGACCCCTGATCTCCTCTTGGAGAGAGTTCCCTGTGCCCTCCTCTGTGGGGCTCTATGGCCCTCGCCTTCTATAGACAGAAACCACTCCCTTCTCTGAAGTCTCTCTGTATCCTGAACAATTGACTGTGGGTGGAGAGGTGGGCCCCAAATGTGATGTCCATCTGGAACCTGTAAATGTGACCTATTCAGGAAAAAAAGGGTCTCTGTAGATGAAGTTCAGGATCTCCAGGTGAGATCATCCTGGATTAGACTGGGTCCTAAACTCAGTGACAACTGTCCTTATAAAAGGTCAAGGGGGATTTGATACAGACACAGAGGGGATGACCACCTGGAGATGGAGATAGAGGCTGTCCACGAGCCAAGAGAGGCCGAGAATGGCCAGTTGCCACCAGAAACCAGGAAAGAGACCCAGAACAGGGTTCCGGGAAGAATGAACTCTGCTGACACCTCGAGTTCACTCTTCTGGCTTTCAGAACTGTGAGTGAAGGCATGTCAGTTGTTTCCAGCCCCTCCACCTGTGGTCATTCCTTATGGCAGCCCTGCAACTAGCACAGCCTTATCTGCAGAGCACTGAAAACACTGTCACAGGCCAGTTCCCACCCACTGGTCTGTGAGCAGGATCTGGTGACCTCTGTCTCTGCATTCCCAGCTCAGTGTCCGTGACATATAATTGGTGCTTAATAAGTGCTCATTGACTTGAATTGGCCAAAGCAAATTCCTCTGTATCAAGTACTTGAAAGAATCTGTTTCATGGACTCAGACTTTGCCCAGTAATAAATGAAATGGCCTGTTAGCATGGGCCTCAGGGAGGCACGAGATTTGGTGGGTCAATTAATAAATCATCAAATGCCTCTGGCCCTGAGTCCACATCTAGATAGATGTGTTTTGCCAGCTTGCTCCTCATTAAAGGATTTCAAGAACAAAGTCCGTTTGGGAAAGGAATAAGTGGTCCTACAGAAGCCATTTTTTTCCACGGGCTGCACATGGTTCAGCGGTGGGTTTGTGCATTTACATTAAGAAGTGATTCCAAGAGGCCAAGCCCGAGGCAGAGGAGGGGCACTGGGAGCTGGGCGGAGGGGAACATCTGCTGTTCCGCCCACAACATCCCTGCACCTTTCTTTTGTTAAATAACTCTTAGAATTTCCTTTGGGAAATCCCATGACCTCAACTTTCAGAACTTTTGGGGTAGGAGCACCGCCCGCGGGCCTCCTTGAAGCCACAGTGATTGGTTCATGGATGGGCACATGACTCGCAGAGCCGATGAGATAAAAGACACTTTAGCTGAGAGTTCTGGGACAAAGATATGTGATATCCTTCTTTGGATAGAAGCCCCAGTGCCTACAGGTTGGAGTTATTTCTCTGCAGGTTGCTACCATGAAGAGTTTAAGAAGATGGCAGTTAAAAGACCAAAGACATGCCCTGCTGATATAGTTTGAAGTCAGTCAAGCTGCAGTTGAAATTCCCCTCAGACTTTTCAGTTTTGTTAGCTGATTAATTCCCCTGTTAGTCTAGTTTGGGTTGAAATTTCTTCCATTAGTAACCAATAATTAAAAGTTTTAACTGTTATAAGGATGATGTTATGACCAACCGAGACAGCATATTAAAAAGCAGAGACATTACTTTGCCAACAAAGGTCCATCTAGTCAAATCTATGATTTTTCCAGTAGTCATGTATGGATGTGACAGTTGGATTATAAAGAAAGCTGAATGCCGAAGAATTGATGCTTTTGAATTGTGGTGTTGGAGGAGACTCTTGAGAGTCCCTTGGACTGCAAGGAGATCCAACCAGTCCATCCTAAAGGAAATCAGTCCTGAATATTCATTGGAAGGACTGATGATAAAGCTGAAACTCCAATACTTTGGCTACCTGATGTGAAGAACTGACTCATTTGGAAAGACCCTGATGCTGGGAAAGATTGCGGGCGGGAGGAGGAGGGGACAACAGAGGATGAGATGGTTGGATGGCATCACTGCCTCAATGGACATGAGTTTGAATAAACTCTGGGAGTTGGTGATGGACAGGGAAGCCTGGCATGCTGCAGTCCATGGGGTCACAAAGAGTCAGACAAGATTGAGTGACTGAACTGAACAGGGTATCTTGGAAAATGAAATAGCTTCATATGGTAAAATAGTACAGACTTTGGATTCATATTCCACCTCCAGGTATTAGCTATGTGATAAACAACCTTGAGGAAAATATCTTGTTTCTCTGAGCCTCCGTTTTTTTCATCTGTGCTATGGAGATAGTACCTGCCTTTGGGGTTTATGAGGATCAGAGTGAGCCCATACGTATCTCTGATTGTGGTGACTGGACAGATATACCTTCTATACATGGTACCTTCAGAGAGGCATCATTCCTTTCTTTGTCTGCCTTCTTTGTGAGTGTATGAAATTTGCTCAGTTGTGTCTGACTCTTTGTGACCCTATGAAATAGTCCATGGAATTCTCCAGGCCAGAATACGGAATGGGTAGCCGTTCCCTTCTCCAGGGGATCTTCCCAACCCAGGGATTGAACCCAGGTCTCCTGCATTGCAGGCAGCCATCAGGAAAGCCTGCTATGGAAATACCTATTATCCTCCCAACTTTTGATTTGTCCTCATAGACATTGATGTATTTTTTTTAATTAGAATTGTATCGGATTTTTAAAATTAAATTGTTTATTTTTATCATTGTTTTCATCCTATGTATTTACCTATTCGTTTTGGTTGTTCTGAGTCTTGGTTACGGCATGTGCGTTCTCTGTGGTGGTGCGTGGGCTTCTCTAGTTGCGGTGAGCAGGCTCCAGAGCATGACGGCTCAGTGGTCGCGGCACGTGGGCTTGGCTTCTCCGCAGCATGTGGGATCCCAGTTCCCAGATCAGGGATCGAACCCATGTCCCCTGCACTGGAATGTGGATTCTTAACCACTGGACCCCCAAGGAAGTTCCTACTTTTTATTATTACAAGTAATAAATGTTCACTGAGGAAAATGAGAATATGTCAAGAAGGGAAGAAGTAAAACACAGCCATAGTCCTATGATTAAGAGTTAATAACTGTTGCCATATTTAATACTTGATTGTTTATAGCACAAGGTTTTTGCTTGACAAAGCTTACACCTCTCACATTCTTTGGGTATGTGGTCTTCAAAAGTTATTGGGGTGGTTGTAGAGAATAAGGACCATCTTAAGAATAAGAATTAGGTGCCTTATTGGGAGAGGAGGGGATGGACTATCTGACCGTGAACACAACCTGATACTCTGGAGGTGATACCAATGGAGGTTACTGCTAAATCGCTTCAGTCGTGTCCAACTCTGTGCGACCTCATAGACAGCAGCCCAGCAGGCTCCTCTGTCCCTGGGATTCTCCAGGCAAGAACACTTGAGTGGGTTGCCATTTCCTTCTCCAATCATGAAAGTGAAAAGTGAAAGTGAAGTCACTCAGTAGTGTCCGACTCTTAGCGACCCCAAGGACTGCAGCCTACCGGGCTCTTCCATCCATGGGATTTCTCTGCTGTTAGTGGGTAGGGAAAGGACCCTGCACTGGGTTCTGCTGCACAAGATAGAGACATAAGCAAGCAGCAGCTTGAAAAATATAAGAAAGAAGAGGAAGAAGAGATATTGTTATTTTGTTTTCATTTACAAACTTGGAGGTACCTAATGAACGACTGATAAAACATTTTTGCTACTCTTAAGCTCTTGCTTCTTCACCCCTAAAGTATGATTCTCATTCAAATGATCTGCAATGGAAGCTAAAGTCCAAGACATCCCAGGCAGCAGGATGGAGCAAGCGATGACTTAAGAAGGGGAAAGTTACATTCCAGCTTCCTTTAAAAAAGGTTTGAGCAAGTTGTTACCCTCTGCTTACATCTCATTGACCAGAGTTTAGTCTCAGGACTTACCTACCTGCAACAGAGTGTGAGAAAAGTAGTCTTTAGTCAAGATATTAACATACAGAGGTTGTGTTACTGTGGAGGAAATGGGAGGTTGACAGGAAACTCATTTCATGGGAGGAGATGTCTGGACTGTGATCATGGCTCCACATCATGGCTCCACACTGGAGCTGATACTGCCCTGGGGATAGTTTGATGGGATACAGTAGGAGGCCAGATCAGAAGCCTCTCTTGATCAACCCGCTCCCCAGCCTGGCCCCAAGAGTGTTCTCTAGGATTATTGGTTCTGCAAGTAAAGAGCTCGGGCCCAAGTTGGTGCCAAGTGAGAGGTTCACTGTTTCATCTTTCCCTCTCCCTAGTGCCATCTATCTAAGGTGCTATCACAGCCCTGGGCAGGGCAGCTTATGTCTAATGAGAGGGGCAGACCCAAAAGGATCCAAAGGAAGGAGTGGTCTTCTAGTCTTCAGATAGGTGGACGCGGAGCGCTGAAATGTCTCCACTACGAAGATGATATTCAAGTCGAGTCTTGAAAGAGGAGTGGGGTTTGCTGAGTGGGTGGGGAGGAGGAGGGAAGCGGATGGTCCTGCTGCAGAATGAGCCACTGGGGAAGCTGTGTGGCATGTGGGTGTGACTAGAGATGGGAGTGATGGCGAGAGGTCAAGAGGGGAAGGGAAGCTGGGAAGATCGAGGAGGGTCCTGTGGGCTCCACCAGGAGTCAGGGAAGCAGAGGTGGTGGGAGCAAAACCAAGCCACACTTGCTCTTGTCTTGAGTTGAGAGAGGCTTTGCCGCACCCCATTAGGCTCTGACGAGGAAGAGGGCTTGAGATGGGTGGAGGTCCTCCGGGACCAGTGATGCTGGCTTAGGGCAACCAGGAGACTGGGTCCCTGGCTCTGGGTGTGAGGGCTGTGAGGCCAGGTGGTAGGGCAAGGTGAAGGAATAGTTCTTGGGGTCAGTGGGCATAGCCGTGAGCTATAGTTAGGTCCAGGAATGGAGGTCTGTGTAGCTATCTCCTTTGAAGAACCTGAGACGAACCCACAAAGGAGGGACTCTCTGATCAGCCTCATCTTACCTGGTCAGTGCTTTTGGACAAATCAGGTCTCTGCAGGTCCCTGTCTGGGCACCCTCACCGTCAGATGCCTGTGCAGAGACAGTAGTGCTGCTACTGCTGCTAAGTCACTTCAGTCGTGTCCGACTCTGTGTGACCCCTAGACGGCAGCCCACCAGGCTCCCCCGTCCCCGGGATTCTCCAGGCAAGAACACTGGAGTGGGTTGCCATTTCCTTCTCCAAGAGACAGTACTATTACATGTGAACTCAAGATTGGGGTTTGAATTCTAGTTCTATAGCCTACTTGACTTCACTGAGCCTCAGTCTCCTCATCCATATAATGGGAGTAGTAATAAGATCAGCCTCAAAGTGCTGTGTGATGAAATGATTGAATGGGAGGTGGTCAGCCAGGAAGCAACCTGGCAGACTGTGAGGATCCTGGTCTTAAAGAGGCAGCAGGCGGCCTGGAGCAGGACTGACTTCCTGGGGGTCAGCCACGCCCCTCCGTCCACCTGCCCCCCTCCGGAGGGAAGGTCCACGAAGAGCTGGCAGTGCCAGGGCCCCTTCTCGGGGCTGCAGACTCTGCCGATGGAGCCTCCTCCTGTGCTAACCAGACTGTGCGGTGGAGTGGAGCAGCAGGGCCTGGGTGCACTTGGCTAATCAGTGTGCATTCTTAGCTGCTGCAGTTGAATATTTTAACTAGGAGGTTTCCTCCCCTGAGCTGATTGTAGCATATCCATGCACCAGCCTGGGACAGGGCTTGCCAGGGCAGAGGGCCAGGAAGCCGAAGAGACGGGCTTGTTTTTTAGGACTGTAAGCAGTGAAGTGAGTTCCAGATGGGCAACACGATTACCCATTTCCTTTGTAACTCAGACATCCAAGTGGCCATTCACTCTGTTTGGGTCCACATACCGTAAGCAGAGAGAGTAATAATGGCCACTTATTCATTTGTTTTTCCACTCATTCTCCAGCCCATCCATCTTTTCTTCCCCTCATCTACCCTTTCATCTACCTGTTAGTCCGTCCATCTATCCATCCTCCCCTGTCTCTAGGCTCTTGAACACATTCTTTCCTTTTCCATCCTAGTCTGATACCTGAGGCCCTCGCCCTGCCTGATGGGAGGAAACCTCAGCCCCGCCTGCATCTCCCTGAGGCTTTCTGGGGAGTGTTTCCTCGGGGTGGCTGTTGCTGTCACCTCCTTCCATGAGGTGTTGTTGTGGGCTTCTCCCCTCACCCTCCCCAGCTAATCCTGACTTCTCCTCCCTAACAGTTTGAGCCCAACATGGACACAGCACTTGTCTTACTCCCCAAGTCTCCCCTCACATACAGTTGTCACAGGTAATGGATGGTATTGAGAACATCCTAAGGAAACTGTGGCCCAGAGAAAGAAAACTTAAAATTTACCCTTCAGTATCAGTGTTCTCAGGCTCCCAGACGGTGCTAGTGGTAAAGAACCTGTCTGCCAATCTAGGAAATATCAGAGACACAGGTTGCATCCCTGGGTCAGGAAGATCCCCTGTAGGAGGAAACGGCAACCTACTCCAGTATGCTTGTCTAGAGAAGCCCATGAGCAGAGGAGCCTGGCGGACTACAGTCCACGGGGTCATAGAGAGTGACGCAACTGAAGCGACGTAGGTGCAGACATCAGTGTTCTCATGGCCCTTCACAAGGATGCTTGTCCCTGCCTGTCTCCCTGGTCCTGAGGGGAGGGGCCAGGAGGGGTGTTGCAGCTCCCCCTCAGCTCAGCATCTTCTCTCATCTCTTTTCTCTCTCTGGGTCCAAGACTACGACATCTGTACCTCTCACTCATTAGGAGTAACTAACCAGAACCAAAGGAAAAATTGCCATTCTTTTTAACATTAAAATACAAAAAAGTACATATATAGGCCCTTGCCCATAGGGCAGATGCTTGATGATTATTCTGTAAAGAAGTTGACCCTGAATTTCCTTAATCAACACTTTTAGATGGGGCTTCCCCAGTGGCTCAGTGGTAAAGAATCCACCGGCAATGCAGGAGGTGTAGGTTTGATCCCTGAGTCAGGAAGATCCCCTGGAGGAAGGCATGGCAACTCACTCCAGTATTCTTGCCTGGAGAACCCACAAAGAGTCGGACTCGACTGAAGCAACTAAGCACAGCACACTTTTAGATTAAGCCTGGGCCTTGTCTTTATGAAACCAAGAGATCAGTTAAACTTTTTTTTTTCTCAAGAAAAAGTGGCCAGGTTTCTCTAGATTATAAAACTTGAGTGGACATTTCCTGCTTTTATCCTGGTATCTACTACATCCTCTTATCCTCCAATCCATGTTCATTTTTTTCATTTGCCCAACAGGTATTTATTGCGCACCTTCTAAGTTCCAGGCCTTAAGCTGAGTATGGAAGATACAACAGTGAATGAAACACGGAGGCTGTGTCTCCACAGAGTACATACACAGGGTGGCTGGGAGAAGATATAAATAAATATATAAGACGTACTTCAACAGAAATAAGTGCTAAGAAGGGAAAGTGCATCCAAGCAGACTCCCACAACTGGCTGTTTATTTCTTCACGTGTCTGTTTTTGCTCATTCATTGCTTCAGGCATCAATAAACATGGGCTTGATATTTGTCATTTATTTGGCACTAGGCCAGGTGCTGGAGACTTGAATACAAAATAAAGACATGACCTTTTCCTTGAAGCAGGCACAGACTGATAAGTGTGGAAAACAGATAAACACCTCACAATGACACAGAGAGGCTGGAACTAGAACAGAGATGCTCATGGGCCAGAGGAGGAAAAAAGTACCACTGCAATCGGAGGCTGAGGGCAGGCTTCCTGGAGGTGGTGTCATTTCATCACAACTTGGCAGATGGGAAGGAATTTGCCCAGGCAGAGAAGAAGGAAAGGGTATTGAGGGCAGGGAGGAGAGCAGGCAGTGAGACCCAGGGTTTTTCCTGCAATGAGGTGGAGTTGCCAATGGCCAGAGAGTGTGCCTGGAGGAGAAACTGCCCTGGATGAGGCTGAGCTGTTTCCCATGGAAGCTCCACGGGAGAAGAGCCTGACAGCTGAGCCTGCTGAAAAGGGGCACAAAAGCGGGGCTGAGGCTGCGGAAGATACAGGGAGAGAGAAGAGGAGTGGGTTGGCTCTGTGGAGAGGGAAAAGGAGTGATTCCAGAAGTATTTGGAGGCCCAGCCTCTGCACTCACTACCTGCTGGGGTATGTTTGGCTTCTCCGGGAGAAGCCTGTTGCTGCAGGGTAAATTCTCCCTGGTTGCCTGCACTTACCTCCCAGTGTGCTAATGAGAGCAGAACTTCAGGAGATGCCAGAGCCTGCTATTTAGTGTTTGTCGAGTGGAGCAGGGTTGGATGGAGGTGCTGCCAGTCCTCAGAGACAAGGAAAGCGGGCTGGCGCTGGGACCCCACTCTTCAGGACAAGCCCCGGGCCTGGGGAAGGCAGGACTGGGGACAGCAGAGCCAGGAGCTCTGTGTGGGAGGAAGGTGAATGCACTGGACAGCAGGAGAGCAGGGAAGGGGTGCTCTGAGCATGGCAAGTCGGCTCCCGGAACTGTCAGAGACACCCAGCAGGGCGGGTCATGCGGCTGGATGGTAGCGTGAAGCATTAACTTTTGCATTTTAACCCCAGGACCTTCCCTCTTCTGGCTACCAGACATGAAAGAATGCTGGCTGGGTAATTTTTTTCCACTGAGAAGAGATTAAAGCAAAGTAAAACAAAAACAAGTTTTCCCTGTGTCAGAAAAGGGGAAACTGGAGCATATATGAGAGTGAAGTCTAGGTTGCTGGAACAAAGAGGGTTAAAAATGCAATGTCTTAAAGAAAATGGAGGTTATTGCATCTTGGCCTCTCCATCCTCAAGTGAGAGGGGATCTGGTGGGCCACAGTTCGGCTCCATGAGGATTCTTGGGGATCCAGGTGCCCTCCATCCTGTGGCTCCATCATCCCTAGAATAATAATCTCAGCTTCATGGTCAGTGTGGGTCACAGACACATCTGTGTTCCGGCTTGTGGGAGGGGGACAAGTACACTGGGAGATTTCATGGTCCAGCAAATTTTCACTTCCTTTTTGGTCTATCAAAAACAGTAGGTATAAACTTCACAGAGGGAATAAACTCCCCTGCCCTAGTTCCAAGTTTAGGCCTTAAGAGGCATCATAAGTTTCCATCTGATCCTCTGGGAGCTTCTGACCTCAGCCATGAGAAGAACCTGCCCAAGGTGACTGCTCTCTCGGGAGCCTCTGTGTGGGAACAAGACATGTGAGGCAGACCTGAACTTGACCTAGGACTGGAAACGAAGCCGCTGCTTTGAGACCCATGGATGTGTCTAAAATCAATACTCACATACTTGTTTACCACTGAATTTTGGGGTGGTTTTATGCAGTAATCCTGCAGCAAAAGCAAGTTGATACAAAGTGTGGAATGAGTGCAAGCAATTTTCTTTTAAGTAAGCATGAATGAAGTTTAGAAAATTAATATTAATCATATGATTATAGTTAGCTGCAAGGGAGGCTGAAAGATATAGTCTGTTGTGGCACAATCCGATGTCCAGTTTAAAAGAAGAGCTATGGACATGAAAATATGCTCATTAGTCAGTAGAGAAGCTCTAATTAAAGCCATGGAGCAATGCTGCTAAACTCCCACTAGAATGGCTGAGAGGGTTGATCACTGTGTGTGCTGATGAGGAGGCAGAGCAACTGGAATTCTCAGACACCCCTGTGGGAATGTAAAATTACAACCACTTAGAAAAATGGCTCGGCAGTTAAGTAGAAGGCTAAGTATACCTCTACCCTATGATCCAGACCATACACTTCTATATATTTACCCAGGAGAATAAAAACACATGTTTGTACAAGGACTTGTGTGAATGTAGCAACTTTATTAGTAATTGCCCCAAACTGGAAACAATTCAAGTTATCCATCAAGAAGTGAATGAATAAGCTGGTTGTTGTCCATCCACATGAAGGAATACTGCTTAGCAATAAAAAGGAATGAATTGTTGGTATAGGTAACAACATAGATGAAAATCTCAAAGTAATTACGCTGAGTAAAAGAGGTTTGGGGAGAGAGTAAGAAGGACCTGTTCCCTGCCTGCATGGATCCCTGGGAGGCAAGAACTTCGCTGGAGTTTTCTGGGCCAGTGCTGGCAGAGTGGAGACGATGTGGCCACACTGGGGGAGAGGGTGGTGGTCAGGGGCACAGAGCACCTTGGACAGCCTCTCTGTATCCCCCCTGTCCCAGTGCAACCAGAAGAACAGGAAGATTTTTAAGAACACTTGAAAGGGTATCACCCAGACCCTCTAAAAAGTAGATGCTAGGATAAGAAGTTGTAGCACACTGCAACCTCCCTTCCCGGGGCCCCAGGCTCACCACACTGGGCCTTGACACTTGGGATCGGTGTCCAGGGTGGGAAGGGCAGGAGGAAGAAGATGCTTTGCCCTTGTGTCAAGATTCTTAAGTGAGCACCTCTTCCTCGGAGGAGGACAGAAGAGGCTCACCTGGCCTGGGTCTTTTCTCCTTCCTTTGTGGGCAGAGCTTTCCACCATATCCTTGATGCTAGGCTCAGCTGGTGCCTTGCTTTGGCCAATGGTGTGGTAATAGGTACAATGCACAGAGAGGTTTCACAAGGACTTGTGCATGGGGGCGTGCACTCTTGTTACTTTTGTTCCTTCATCACTGGTAAGAACATGTCCAGGTCAGCTGCTGGAGACTCTAGGAGACTGACAGAGAAAACCACCTCATCCCAGCCAGTCCCCTGCAGATCACTGGCTGGCTACAGATGGGTAAGTGAGCTTAGCCAAATCACCGGAGCCTGGTGCAGATCTTCAGAACTGTCCAGCCGACCCACAGACTCATAAGAAAATAATCCATGGGTGGTGGTGCAGGCTACTACGTTTTGGGGTGGTTTGTTGTGTACAATAGCTAACGGACACAGGGTCCACTACTCTGACCCACATATGTGCCTTATTTTGTCCACTCAGCTGCGGATACTATTTCCAGCGACACTGTCCCCTTATCTTGGTCCCTTCCTGGTTCTGGAGACTTCTGGACGGCAGAGGGTTAGAGAAGGCCTGGCCCCACATGTGCACCTCTCACCCCTCTCAGGGGAAAGCATGGGGGTGAGGGTGAACAGGAGGGGACAGCTGGTTCAACAGGAGCCACCACAGAGGAAGCCGAAGTCAGTAAGGAGTGGGGAAGTGGCGAGGACGTGAATTCCACTCAGGGAAACGCACAACTTGATTACTACTCAACATTTGCAGTACCCAGATACTCTAATTAAGAGAAAAGGTCAATAGGTTAAATAAGTAACTTAATCAGAAAATTATGCAAAGTGCCACAAGTCAAACATATTACATGGCTCTTGAGATCGATATGGTATGCAAATCGATCACCCAGGATCAGGACAGCTCAGTCCTGATGGGAAGGGGGAGTCAACCCAGGAGGCTCAGGAGACCCCGCCTGAGCGGAGGAATGCGGGTGCCTGGGACCCTGAAGTAGGTCGGTGAGGGAAGCGTGGTCTCTCATCCGTAGACCAGGGAGGGTGGTATGGCACAGATCATAAGTCTGGGGACCACTCCCTGGGCGGGAGCCCAGCTCTACCTCTGCTGAGCTGTGTGGCCTTGGACAAGCCATGTAGCCACCCGAGCTTCACTGACAAAGCAGGAAGCGGGGATGTTAATACTGGCCTCTCAAGACTGGGGAAGGATCAATTATCAGCTCTGACCCTGGCGGGGGTGTGTGTGTGTGTGTTAGGGGTTTTGGTCATGCGGCCAGTGAGGTTTCCTCCCTCTCTGCCACCTTTCTTCCTCCTAAGTCCTGCATGCAGTCAGGACACTTAATCGGAGACCAGTCAGTGGGCGTTAAATGCATTTAGAACAGTGATCCTCAACTGGGCATGATTCTTAAGAATCGGAGCAAGTTTTGTTAATATAACCCATAGGGGTGGGGGTGTGCTACTGACATCTAGTGGGTAGAAGCCAGGGGTGCTTCCTAAAGACTCTAACATGCAGGACAGCTGGTTATCCCACCTCCAGCAAATAATTATGCTTGTGCTCTGGCACTCAGTTGTGTCCAATTCTTTGTGACCCTGTGGACTGCAGCCCGCCAGGCTCCTCTGTCTATGAGACTGTCCAGTCAATACTGGAGTGGGTTGCCATTTCCTCCTCCAGGGGAATCTTCCCGACCCAGGGACTGAACCTGTGTCTCCTGTACTGCAGGCAAATTCTTTAAGGCTGAGCCATTGGGGAAGAACCAGCAAAGAATTATCCAGCCCCAAATGTTTGTAGTGCTAAAGCTGAGAAACCCTGACTTATGAGAATTGAATATCTCATGAGAAAGAGAATCAGCCAGAGCATAAAATGTGACAAGAACGTTATGGACTCATCCAGAACTGAGTGACAATAGCTTGTGAGGGTTCCAGGAACCTCTGGGGGCTCCCCAACAGTCCTGGCCCTTCAGCGAATGTCCTGCAGGAGCCCCTGTCCCCGGCCTGTGAGTGAGATGACAGATTCACATTCAACAGAGTTTGCAGGGAGCAGTCCTGCCAGCTTGGCTGCAGAGGGTCTGGTCTCGAGACAGCTCTTCCTGGCTTGGAAACGTCAGGCCTGGCCTGGCCCCGGTGGGGGGAGGCGGCCGTGGGGAGACTGCCCTGGCCTGGCATTCTCTTGCAGCCTGAAGGAATGTGTTAGAAATGGACCCTTATTTGGGCTTGTTTTTATCCCCCAGGAGTGTTAAAGCAGCCTGGTTTTTCCCAGGCTTTCCCACTGCTCCAGGGAGGGAAGGGGACCTTGGGGACGGTCCCAGGCCTGGTGTGGAGAGAAGAGACCCAGCCCCCACCTGGGGTACAGAGTGGGAGGCCTGTGCTGCTGCTGGGGCCTGGGAAAAAGCAAGGGTCGGGTCTTTGCCTTGGGAGTCTCCTCTTGGCCCCTGGGCCCCCTGCAAAGTGCTCTCCCAGAGGAAGAGGTGGGGGCTGGAACCCAGCTGGGTCCTTGAGGGGAAGGGGCTGGCGGAGATCTGTTCAGGGCTCGCTGGGGCTGAAGGCAGGAGACATGCTTGATGGAGAGGATTAGGGCAGTGATGGCAGCTCTTCCTTCCAAGGGACCCTCAGTGTCTTGAGTTTCCTCCCACCGATCTGGAGTGCCCCAGCATCTGAGGTCAGAGGGTATCACTAAAGACTGACTCACGCCTTGCCTTAGGGCTCAGGTCTGGGGCAAAGGGCAGAGGGGTGGTGCAGGGCGGTCAGGCATCTTCCTCCTCCCCTTCCTCATGACATATGCAGTCATCTCAGGCCTGGAAGCTTCCCTTTCCTAGGTCTCAAGTCACAGGCAGTTGGAACTGACCCAGAGTCCTCCCCAGAGGTTGGGGAAGTAAGGCCCATAAATGGTTAGGGTCCTGTCCAAGGACAGAGTGTGGGTCAGCAGCAGGACCCAAAACAAAGCCTAGGTCTCCTGACTTACCTAGTACCGGCATGTGGCAAGCTCACAGCTGCCTCTGCTCTCTCTTGCTTCACCTGTCTCATGAAAAGCGGCCTTCCAAAGAGGACATTGTATACAGCCATCAACTACACTGTAACAAGTTACTCCAAAATATGGGAGCAACTTGAAACAACAAACATTTGTTATTGCAAAGTTCCTGGGGGTCAGGAAACTGGGTGCATCTTAGTTGGGATTCCAGTCTCAAGGTCTCTGTTATGGAGAGGATTAGGGTGCCAGCCAGGGCTGCAATCTTCTCGAGGCTCGACTGGGGAGGA
Source organism: Aepyceros melampus (assembly GCA_006408695.1). Lineage (NCBI taxonomy): Eukaryota > Metazoa > Chordata > Mammalia > Artiodactyla > Bovidae > Aepyceros > Aepyceros melampus. The sequence continues at coordinate 41,545 of SJXQ01005430.1, forward strand.
TCTGTGTCCCAGCTCATGCACATGGCTTTTGACAGAGTTCAGGGCCTTGCAGTCACTGGCCAGAGACACCAGTTCCTTGACAAGATGAGGGCTCCCAGAGTGGTGCCTGGCTTCCTTCAGGGAGTGGATGGAGAGAGATCAGGGCGGGCCAGCAGGCAGAAGTGGCATCTTTTTGTAACCTCATTTAGGAGTGACTTCCCACCACGCTAACCACATTCTATTCATTAGACTCGAATCACAAGGTCCAACCCACCCTCAGAGCGAGGAATCACAGGTGTAGACCTAGGAGGTGGGGATTATCAGGAGCTGTTTGAGAGTTGGCTTCCCACATAGTCAGTCGGCAAAGAAGGTCTGAGGGAGGCTTGTGGCTTCTCCTCTCACTTAATAGTTCATTTGCTTTCAAACTCTTAGGGGAAATCCCAATACAATTTAAATGGAGTTGGAGGAGGGATGAGAGCCTCTTCTCACCTCCAGACAGGAGTCTTAGCCTAGATGAAGCCCAAGTTTCTTTGCAGTTGTACAGCCTAGATTTTTATACCCATTCAAAGGAGGCTTCCGTGATGGCTCAAGCATTAAAGAATCCACCTTCCATTGCAGGAGACATGGGAGATGCTTCCCTGGGTTAGGAAGATCCCCAGAAGGAAGTGACAACTCACTCCAGTTTTCTTGCCTGGAAAATCTCACGGACAGAGGAATCTGACAGGCTAAAGTCCATAGGGTCACATAGAGTTGGACATGATTAAGCATGCAAACAGCTGATGGAGGCAAAAGCATTTGGCCGCAGGTCAGAAATGTCAGGTCCTTGGCCAGGTCTTAAGGAATTCAGGCAAGTCACTCGGTTCACAGATTAACTTACCTGTGAAAGGTGAAACTTGGATGGGGATTTCTGGTGGAGCATTCTCCTGAACTGAAATTTTCTCCCACTCGGGGGACAGAAAGCTCCCACGTTCCTGCTTCCCTCTACCCTTCATGAACTCACACCTGGAAGATGCCAGTGCATCTGAGAGGGGTGTTTGCATTCCTGGGGTGGTGCATTCCAGGGGTGGTGGGTGAAGGCGGGGGGAGGGGGGAGCTGAAGAGAAAGGTCAGGTCACTGGCCTGGGCCTTATCAGTTTGGTATCTGCCCAGGCAACCACCCAACTTAGCAGTGGCTCTGAACTCCCTGGAGGTGGAAGGGAGGGACCCAGACAGAGAAAAGCAGGAAGGCTCCTGGGAAAGGTCCTACAGAGATCAGTGCTGTCCAAAATGCACCCCCACCCCTACCCTGCCACCTCCACCAGGATCCACATCCCAGATTTGCCTCTTCATCTCAGCCTGGCTTCCTGTGTTTGCCTAGGAGGTGTTACCTGCTTCTCATCCACACCGGCTGGCCCTTCACCTTGCTGCTTCCAGGTGAGCCTCATGGGCCAGAGTCAGAGCATCCACGGGGTCTGGAGGACAGCAGAGTCATTCTCCCGGGAGCTGAGATGGTATGGACCTGGGTTCCTGCACCCAGGAAGGAAGGTGCTGCTGGCCTTAGCCCAGGGAGGAGGCAGCAAAAGCCCCTGCCTGCGTCTCAAACTCATTTCTAATTCACTTTCCTTCTGAAGTGGTTTTGAGGAAGTGCGATATCTGAAAAGGCAGCTAATGCAGGCCCTGTAAATAGTGCATCTGCGGCTGTAATGGAGGGAGAGAGAGAGAGAGCAAAAGATGGATTAAGTGCCCACCATAGGCTTGGAAAAAAAAACCTTTTGATCTCTCCCTACTGCACAATGCCCTGTTACCTTGTTAGCTTGCATCAGCCAGAGAGAGGATGTTTCTTATTGTGATTGCTGCAAATTGGCACCTATTTCCCAGAGAGTAGCTTTCTCCTGAATTAAGTAGAGCACCTGGCTCCATCCTGGGTGATAAGGACCTCCTATTAGGGGGTAATGTCAGCAGGGAGCCGCCTCCAGTCTGCCTGCCTGCCTCAGGGACTCCTGGCTGGCCACACTCTCTGAGCTTAGCCTCGCAGGCCAGGGCAGCTGGGGGCCCCTCCACTGAGGCTCATCTTTCTCATCCCAGGAATGGGTTCATTGCTCCTGATGGATCCTTCTGATGGCTGCAGGGGGCCCACAGACTGCTTGGGATATGTGGTGCTGATCACTGAACTCACTGTCTTTCCCTCCAACATAAACATCCTAGATTCTCCACGTATTTAATTAATAAATCCATTCGACAGATATTTATTGAGCATATGCTATGTTCCAGATGCTCTGGTGGTGCTGCGGACACAACAGTGAACGAGACAGAGTCCTGCCCTCACAAGGTGTGTAGAGTAAAGCACCACCACCTTCCATTTGCCCATCCCAAACCCAGAGTCACCTGAGACTCCTTCCTCTTCCGAAGCGTCCACATCCACTCAACTCAGTCCCCAAGTCTCCCTCTGTGAGCCCCTCCCTTTGTAATGGAAGTTACCCAAACTGACCTGTCTGCTTCTCTCTCACCACCTGGGGCCAAGCCCCAGCATCTCTCACTTGAACTCCTGTGTTACCCACTTGTATTAGTCTCCTACTAATTGCTGTAACAAATTGCCAAAAGCATGGTGCCTTGAAACAACACAGACTTGTTGTCCTGTTATTGTTCAGTCAGTAAGTCAAGTCCAATTCTGATGCTTCCCTGTCCTTCAGTACCTCCCAGAGTTTGCTCAGACTCATTCCACTGAGTCAGTGATGCCATCCATTGGTCTTATCCCTGTTCTTCTCCTGCCTTCAAATCTTTCCCAGCATCAAGGCTCTTCACATCAGGTGGCCAAAATATTGAAGCTCCAGCTTCAGCATCAGTCCTTCCAATGAACATTCAGGGTTGATTTCCTTAAGGATTGACTGGTTTGATTTGCTTGCTGTCCAAAGGACTCTCAAAAGTCTACGCCAACACCACAATGAAAGCATCAGTTCTGTGGCGCTCAGCCTTCTGTATGGTCCAACTCTCACAACCATACATGACTCTTGGAAAAACCATGGCTTTGACTGTCCAGACATTTGTTGGAAAAGTGATGTCTGCGTTTTAATGTGCTGTCTAGGTTTGTCTTAGCTTTTCTTCAGAAGAGCAAGCATCCTTTAATTTCATGGCTTTGTTATCTACAGTTCTGTAGTTCAGAAGCTGACACAGATCTCACTGGGATGGATCAAATTATCAGCAGGGATGTGTTACTTTCTGGAGCTTCTGGGGTGAGTTCCCTGGTCTTTGCCAGCTACCAGCAACCACCTGCATTTCTCAGTCCTGCTGGACTGCAGAAGCTGGTTGGCAGGAGCCTGACTTCTAGTCTTGACTGCTCTCTACTCATCCTTCCAGCCCAGGCCATGAACACAGTTAGGATCCCAGTGAATATTTATTGAATTGGCGAATAATGAATTTACCAGGTATTCAGTTGTCCAATTCTTTGCTATTCCATGGACTGCAGCATGCCAGGCCTCCCTGTCCATCACCAACTCCCGGAGTTCACTCAAACTCATGTCCATTTAGTCGGTGATGCCATCCAGCCATCTCATCCTCTGTCATCCCCTTCTCCTCCTGCCCCCAATCCCTCCCAGCATCAGAGTCTTTTCCAATGAGTCAACTCTTCACATGAGGTGGCCAAAGTATTGGAATTTCAGCTTTAGCATCAGTCCTTCCAATGAACACCAAGAACTGATCTCCTTTAGGATGGACAGTTTGGATCTCCTTGCAGTCCAAGGGACTCTCAAGAGTCTTCTCCAATACCACAGTTCAAAAGCATCAATTCTTTGGCACTCAGCTTTCTTCACAGTCCACCTCTCACATCCATATGTGACACTGGACAAACCATAGCCTTGACTATGTATTACTGTGTGAGAAAAAGAGCAGGATGCAGACAAATATGTGCCTCTTAAGAAAGAAGTCCTATACATGGGTACAGCTGTGTGCATGTTTATGAAAATACAAAAGCTCAGGAAGGACCACATTTATTGCAGTGGTGACCTCTGAGAAGAGAACGAGTGGGAACAAAGAGGAGAATGACATCTCTGTGTTACTTCATGCATTTCTCATTAAAAAAAAATTTTTTTTTTTTTAATATTTGGTTAAAAGCATGCATAACCATTTTTAAGTGCTTCCCTGGTAGCTCAAATGGTAAAGACTCTGCCTGCAATGCAGGAGACCCAGGTCAACCCCTGTGTCAGGAAGATCCCTTGGAGAAGGAAATGGCAGCCCACTCCAGTATTCTTGCCCGGAGAATTCCATGGACAGAGGAGCCTAGCAGGATACAGTCCGTGGGGTCACAAAGTGTCAGACACAACTGAGTGACCAACTTTCACTTTCAACCATTTTTAAATGGAAAAAAAATTAAAACAAAACCAAATAACTGTCTTCCAATTGAATATGATCAAATATCACAGGAATGAACAATATATTTTAAATAAAAGCATGCCTCATAAGCGCATTCCAAAGGTGTCCTTTGTGTCCACTCAGACCCTTAATGCCACTCACGTGGCCCTGTGATGGCTGCGAAGGACCCTGCTGCGGCTTCACGTGGGTCCCTGCGAGGTGTGTCTCCACTCAGGTCCTAGCGCTACTGCACCTCCCTCCTGTATCACAGCTGTGGTACTTCCTGACCCGGAGGACCAGTGTGAGCCCCTGGGCTGGGTGGTGTGCGTGTGTGTGTGTGTAAGGGATGATGGGTCTGGGGTCTGGCTTAACTCTGAACCTCCTCCTCCTCACACCCCACTTGCAGGAACCCAGAACCACCACCCTCTGACATTTCTCTTTTCTAGACTTTAGTACCTGCCGGGCTTTTCACAGGGGTGGCTCTTCCCTGCTGTATTTATCTGGCAAATGTCTATGCATCTTTTGATACCTGGCACCCCTCTGGAAGTTTCCATTCACCCCTTCCTGACTCTTCTCTCCCCCCACCCAGCAGAGTCGGCCCCTCCTTTCTCTGAGCAGCTGCTGGAGAGATGGTGTGAAATGGTTTGGGCAAAGCCTCTGGCTCCACATTGCCTGGTTCTAAACCCCAGCTCCACCGCCTACTCACTGCAACTTTGAGTGATTTCAACTCTGAAGCTCAGTGGCCCCACTTGAGACTTGAATGATGACACCCACTGGTAAGGTGGTTGTGCCCTTTAAATAGGATGACCTATTTGAGGCTCACTGCTCGGAGGAGCCCAGTACTTGGAAGGGGCTCCAAGCCGGTAGACCTCAGGCCCCTGGGGTTCAGTGGGTAGTCGGCCCTCACTGTCTTGAAGGGCCAGGAGAGCTCTGAGGAGGCAGCATGTCTGAGCTGAGTTCTAAAGGCCAAGGAGATGGTTCCAGCCAGTGGATGGGACCAGGAGCATCAACCGCGTGCCATGGGCGTCCAGAAAAGCAGGGTCATGGAGAAGGGGACGAGCCCAGTGGCCCAGAGGCCCGGAGGCCCGGGTGTCAGCCCAGTTCCCCTCTGGAGGGACATGAAGATTCGCAGCCTTTGTGCAGCCTCAGTCCGAGCTGTTTGGGGTTTGGCGTGAACACACAATAGTGCCTGAAGAGGTGGCTGCATTTTTCCCCTGGAGCTCTCAGATGTCATGAAATTGGTCTGAATAATTTTTTCCCCTTAAATTGTTCAAAACGTTCTGTTTCTGGCCTGAGCACTCAGGTTTCCCCATTGCCTCATGGAAAGGGTCCTGGGGCAGATTTGGAGGTCTTGGGGAGCGCAGTGAATCGGGCCACCCCTGTCCACGTGCCCTGCTTCTCTGCCAAGCCAGACCCCACCCAGGGGCCAGAGTGGAGGCTGGCTGGTGGGCGCTAATGGGCTGAGTGCTGCGGCCCCACGGCCCGGGCGGTGGCCAGCGCCTGTGGGCAGGCTGGGCTGCAGGCCCAGCACAGACTAGCAGGAGCTGCCGGGAGTCCAGCCAACTGAAGCCTGATACCTGGCTCTTGGCTCCATGGGTAGCTGCCCAAGAAGGTGGGAAGGAGGCGTGGGCCTTCTAGGGCAGCCCGGCCTGGGGGCGGCTCTGTGGCTCTATTTACGTTGGCTTCAGTGGAGCAAGAGTGAGGAGCTGCTGATAGCATCTCAGGGCCTGGGCAGCCTCCAGAGAGATAGGGCTTGTACTTCTCCAGCATGGGTGGGCTCACTCATACACACGCTCAGACACACAAACACACACACACACACACACACATGTGTACGTGTCATTTGTCCATTAGCCCTCTTCAAATAGACACTCACATGTGGACTTCTAAATCAGGAGAAGGTGTTAAGGGAAGGGTGTTGAGGGGGGAGTAGGAGTTCTGGCCAAGGGAGGCAGTGAGTGTCTCAGACTCTGACATCTGGGGAGGAATGCAGAGATGTGGATGCTGCAAGACGAGAAGCTTTGGCAGGCAGAGTACTCTGATATAGAAAAGTCCTTTCATACTGCCTCCCAGCTAGTGCCTACTTCTCATAGCCCTGGGGTCTCAGGACTCTCCTCTCTGCCACCCCATGATGGCCAGCCATCTTGTCTTGCACAGCTGCAGGGACCCCATCCACACCGAGCATTCTGGGACTCCTGTGCCTGGGGTTCAGGAGCTATTCTTAGGGGCCCACTGTGAGCACACCCCCTGGGGGCTGTGGGACAAGGCAGGCCGCACTGAGAGACCCTCAGACCGGTGAAGGGCTCTGTGGGGAAGAGGGTGTTGGCTTCCTCTGGACCTGAGTCATCCTGCATATGCAACTTGGAAATTTGTTTTATTGTTTCTTGTGGAAGGGGCAGAGTGGGGGTGGGGAGAGACGTCTACTCCACTGATGCTGATAATCAGCGTCACAAGGTCTCCGTGGGGTGACTTGGTCCATAGCAGCTCAGAGCAGTTATTGTCCCGTCTTGAGAACCTCCTGCCTTCCTGTCCCTCCTTGGAACACATACACATAGACTTTTTTTTTAATTAAAAAAATTTTTTTTAATTTATTTTTTAATTGGAGGTAAATTGCTTTACGGGCTTCCCTTGTGGCTCATCTGGTAAAGAATCTGCCTGCAATGCAGGAGACCTGGGTTCAGTCCCTGAGTTGGGAAGATCCCCTGGAGAAGGAAAAGGCTACCCACTCCAGTATTCTGGCCTAGAGAATTCCATGGACTGTGTAGTCTATGGGGTCGCAAAGAGTCGGACACGACTGAGCAAATTTCAGTTTCACTTTCAAATTGCTTTATAATGTTGTGTTGGTTTCTGCCTTACAACAATGTGAATCAATCATAATTATATGTATATCCCCATCTCTCTTGAGCTCCCTCCACTCCCTATATCCCACCTCTATAGGTCATCACAGAGCACCGGGCTGGGCTCCCTGGGCAGCAGCTTCCCACTAGCTATCTATTTACATGTGGTCATGTATACACGTCAATGCTGCTCTTCAATTTGTCCCAGCCTCTCCTTCCTCGCTATGTCCACAAGTCCACTGTCTATATCTGCGTCTCCATTCCTTCCCTGCAAACAGGTTCAGAGTGAAATAACACACAGGCTTCCGAGTCAGACCTGGCTTCCATCTTGCAAACACAGAAACTGGCTCTGGCTTATTTGGGTAAAATAGAGATGTATTAAAGAGTGTTGGGAAATTTGCAGAATCTGGGCCAGAGCGCCTGACCTGGAGGCCCCCCACCCCCGCAGGGCAAGAACAACACCCAGATGGCTTCTCAGAACCAACTGGTCCAGGAAAGCCCCACGGCCGTCACTGCAGGGTGCTGCCTCTGCCGCGGGCATTGTGTCACCGCCAGCGCCGGGTACTCAGTGTCCCAGAATCTCCACCCAGCTCCCCTAGAAGCTGGGTGCGGTGGCTGCTGCACCCTTGCTGGATCGGACTCCAGGCAGCGTCTGCTTTGTTGCATCATTTTCTTTCAATTCAAAGGTTCAAAGTTTGCTGTGGGTGAGTCTGGTCAACAGAGTGAGGTCATGGGCTTGAACTCTGGCTGCAAGGAGGATGGGAAAGTGGAGGTGGGGTGGGGAGGATCTGGCTTCCATATGAAGGTGGTCTCTGACCTGGACTCACAGTGGGGAATTCCACTAACACATAGACGTATTCAAAGGTGGCAAGTGACTACTGCAGAGGTGTGCAGAGCCCAGCTCAAAAGAGCAGCATGGAGGTTTTTTCTTTCTTGTCTCTTTTTTCCCTCCTAAGAGCGGGGACAGAAAGCCCGGAATCCACAGATGCTTCAGCGTTCCCTCGGTTTCACACAGCTCCTCTGCCAAAACGTGCAGTCAGGTGGTGTCCCTACCTCTTTACCTCGGAAGCTGCTCCTGTCCCTGGGGAAGAGTTTGGTCCCAGCACCCATTCGGCAGCTCAGGGATGGCCACAGGGTCTGTCTGATGTGCCCCCAGAGCAGCTGAGCTGCAGCTGGCTCCCTCCCCTGATGACAACTACAGCACGCGTACCTGGTCTGGGTGAACATTCATCTCTCCGGAGGATAGCTTAATCTGATCTTCCATGGAGAAGGACTATGCACCCTGTTAGCTTGCCTTTGACCCCTGTGCAGTGGCCTGTGTCCAGGGTGGACCCTTCCCTCACTGGCTCACATAAGGAGAGTTGGTGTTCTGGCTTAGCATGAGTTGCTCTGGGTCTGGTGGAATGGCTGGGGTTGAGGGGAATGGGGGTATGGCATGGGAAATGTCTGGGGACCTGGCGTGGAAATGAACACATCACAACACACACCCCTCCAGAACCCCCCAGTGACATAATCTTCCCCCTCAGTTATTTCACTGTTCCACCACACAAACTAATGCGTTGTTTTTTAAAACAATGTATTAGTGTATTTTAAATTTCAGAATAGAAATGTGCTTGTTGTTTTTCTATTGGAAAAGTAATGCACACTTTATAAAAATTCAAGCCATATATAAATCTGTATGCTAGAAACTGGAGAGTCTTCTTATATGGAACGTAGAGATAACCATTATTAAAAGTTTCTTTTTAATCTACATATATAAATATACTTATGTGTAGAGCTAAGGCTGAAATGAGTGTGCAAATGGAAAGAGATCCCATTATGGTATTGATTTTAAAAAGTCAGTTGACAGGAGACTCTGCCTTGCTTCACACCAGAGGAAAAGAGAACTAAGAAGACTGTCTACTGGATACTCAGCCCCAGGCTGACTGGTCAGGCACAGTACTGAAGCTGGGCCTGAGCAGTGATTGGGTTTTTAGCACAGTTTTTCCTGGGACCTGGTAGCCAGAGGGCCCAGGGCTCATGCCCATTGCCACCCCCTATGGAAGGAGGTGAAGTGGGAGAGGGTACCCCAGCTCTGAGGGGTCTGGCCTGGATCCCCCTGGCATACCTTCTCCCTGACCAGACTGCTAGGGGTGGGGGGAGCTGCTCCTCCCTGGGGATCCAGAGGAGGAAATGGTTGGGCCTGCTGACCTCCCAGACCCTGTGGTCCCCCGGGGCATTCATAGCTCCAGAAGTCAGACTGGGATGTTTCATGGGGCCCTGCGGCAAGTGCTCACTGATAAGCATCCAGCTTTCCACTCAGCAGTCCCTGAACATCTGCAGAAGAATGAATGAATGAAGGATAATCTTCATCAGCTCTAACTGTATTTCTGAGTCTCAGGGCATCTCCCCAACCTGTCCCATTTCAGGAGGGAGAGCAGTTCCTAGGAAACCACAATCCTAGCCTCACAGAACTTGGGCCTTCAGAGGAGGTTGGCCCTGCTGAGGTCACCTGTCCTGTCCCCTCCTCTGAAGGCCTCTGACCTGTGACTGCAGCTCTCTGAGGAGAGACTTCTCCAGACCCCGCTTCCCACGGGGATGTGACTACTTGCCCAGTGCAGAGGGGGGCTACTCTGTGCACGCGTGTGAACAGGCCAGCGACCTGGAGGTGGCAAGGCCCTGCCCTGGGGACCCCTCCTCTTCATAATTCAGGGCCGTGGTGGGCTAGGGAGAAGAGCATCTCTCACAGTCTTGGCGTCTGAGGCGGAGCCCTAAGATTTCCCACTTGTTGGGGGAGGGTCTTCAGGTCCCCTGCCCATGCCCCAGGTCCCCCTCCTCTGGTCTCGCCCAGTAGGGTTCTTTTCCTACCTCCCCTCCTTGCTCCCATCTCTCTTCCCCTCCCCATGGTTCCCAGAACTAGGACCCAGGCCGCCAGCTGCAGCCTGTCCAGGTTTCCTATCGGATTATGAAGCTTAACATTTTTGTGAAGGAAGAAGAAAGCTGTCCCTCTGGGAAGCGATAAGAACATTCCATCCTCCTCTGGCTCCAGGGAGCCTGGGAAACAATCACCAAAGGGAGAGAGACTCCCCAGGGACAGGCTCTCCTGCACAGGCAGGGCCGCCCTCTGCCGGCTCCCCTTCCCTTCCGCCCTGTGTCTCCTCTCTCAGGGTCCCTGGCCAGGCAGTGGGCCTGAGGCGGTGGGCAGGCCTGAGGCCCCTAGAACCAGGTGCCCCTACCTAGCGGGCTTCTTCTCAGCCCGGAGCTGCCCCTGGGAACCTTGGGCACGAGCTCTCTTGAGGGCAAGCTGTACAATCTGTACAATCTGGGAAGAAGGAAGCTTCCACCAAAAGGAGCCCCAGAAGAGGCCGCCATGTTGGGGATTAGTTAGCAGTGGGCGGGGGCGCCCACCTGGGGTGACCTAGAGCCCGTGAAGCGAGATGCTGAGTCAGTCTCTTGATGGTCTGCGGGCCTGCAGAAGGCCCTGTGGCTGGCACACTGATGAGGAATGGGAACTTTGCCCAAGCAGTGCTCCTTCTGCCCACTGTCATCTCCCTCTGCCCCTCCCTCTCCCTTTCAGGGATAACATTCACCAAAGCCCACCGGGACCCAGGCGTTATAGGAGAGACAAGGCTGGGGGCACCTCCTCTTCTTTCCTTCCTCAAGGAGGACATGCCACTGCTTTGGCGCCTCCGCACTTCTCTGTCCTCAGCTTCTCGTCCTTCAGAATCTTTACCCCTTCACTTACACGAGATCTTTTCACGTTACCTTCTCAGCGAGGCCTCCCTTGCCTCCTTGTCTCAAACGGCAAGTTGCCATCACCCACAAGAATTCCTATCCCCCTTCTCTCAGCATTCACTACTATATAATATACATTTTACTTCTCGAGTATAGTTTTTGTCAGTCTCTTCCCACTAAAACTGATGTTCCCAGAAGGCAGGAATTATCACCCGCCTCCCTTGCTTCAGTGGCAAGAAGAAAGTCTGGGACAGAGTACACTATATGGATCAGTGACCTGGCAGGAACCAAGGGGGGCCCCGCACCAAATGCAGGGAGAAAAGTGGGGAGTGGGCTTTGAAGAGAATGTAATGAACGGACCAGTTACAGACCTTTATCAACTGTGTGCATGGTTAACTGGAACAAGGAAGGGTGTGAAGTGCCCAGCGCTAGCCACAGCAGGGCCTCCCCAGCCCCGCGTGGGAGAACAGCTGCCAGGCAGATCAGCGCCCTCGCCCGAGTGCCACCCAGTCAGACAGGGTCTCTGGAAGCCCAAGAATAGGGGTGCCTGGATGGTACAGTCCAGGTCAGGCCCCTGGGGCCCTGGGTGGGGTAGAGCCTGGACCTGGAAGAGCACCTGAGAAGATCTGCACACAATAAATACGTGTAGAATACACGAATGGCTGCCCTTAAGAAACCCACATATTGGCGGAGACATGCCCCCCCCCTTTCACTCATCGTCCTCATTCACGTGTTTACTCATTCGTTCATAGAAGGCAGAACTGTTGAGCATGGCTGGGTGTTTGGATCCAGCAGAGAGCAGCGCAGAGACAGTCCCAGCCCCCCTGAAACCCACCGCTGGGAGGGGCTTGCTGGAAAGAGGGACACAAGGGTGAGCCCCCACGTGCCCTCCCTGTCCACAGTTCATGGGCTGGTTACCTGGGTCAGGGCGCGGTGGACCCAGTGCAGGATGGGGCACGTAAGAAATCCTCGGGTTCCTTGGGGAACCTGTTAAGTCAGGCCCAATTGGGTGGAGGCACTGGGTGTGGGGAGACATCACTTGTCATTTGTTTTTCTAAACCCTGGGGATTTGAAGCTAGGTAGAGAGGAGGTCACCGAGGAGGGCAGTCTGCAGGCCCTCTAATCCTACAGTCACTCACGCCAGGGGCACTCCCTGTGCCAGGGCTCCCTCCGGCACTTGACCTCACTTAATCTCGGTGACTGACGGCCCTGTGAAGTCGTTATTCTGCCCAATTGACTGTGGAGGGAACGGAAGCACGGAGAGGTTAAGTAACTTGCCCAAGCTTCCACAGCTACTGCATGGTGGAGTTGGCATTCAAACCCTGGTAATTGGTTTCTGGAGCCCACACTACCATCCTTTATGCAGAGATTTTTTTTTTATTATTATCCATTTTTTAAAATTAATTAATTTATTTTAATTGGAGGCTAATCACTTTACAATATTATAGTGGTTTTTGCCATACATGACATGAATCAGCCATGGATGTCCTTGTGTTCCCCATCTAGAACCCCCCCTTCCCACCTCCCTCCCCATCCCAATGCAGAGATCTTTGATGGGAGGCCTGTTCTGGGGGAGGGTGGCAGCCCTCTGAAGGTCTGGGACACTCGTGGTGACTCTTCATGAGTCTCCCCAGACCTTCTCCATCTCGGGGAGGGAGCAGCCTTGTCACAGAGACCAGGGTAAGCTCCAGGCGGGGTGTTCCTTGAGGCTGGGCGAGGCGGGGCTGACGGGGGTCCTGGAAGCCAGCCCTCCGCTTCACCACCACCTTCTCTTTCTCTCACACCTGTCTGCGGCGGCTCCTCCCTGGCCGCCCAGCCTGCTGTCCCACCCTTGCCCCAAGCACTCTCCACATTTCCAGAACTCCAGCATTGTCGAAATGCTTATGGCAGAAAGTGAAGAGGAACTAAAGGACCTCTTGATGAAAGTGAAAGAGGAGAGTGAAAAAGTTGGCTTAAAGCTCAACATTCAGAAAACGAAGATCATGGCATCCAGTTACATCACTTCATGGCAAATAGATGGGGAAACAGTGGAAACAGTGTCAGACTTTATTTTTCTGGGCTCCAAAAATCACTGCAGATGGTGACTGCAGCCATGAAATTAAAAGACACTTATTCCTTGGAAGAAAAGTTATGACCAACCTAGATAGCATATTCAAAAGCAGAGATATTACTTTGCCGACTAAGGTCCGTCTAGTCAAGGCTATGGTTTTTCCAGTGGTCATGTATGGATGTGAGAGTTGGACTGTGAAGAAAGCTGAGCACCGAAGAATTGATGCTTTTGAACTGTGGTGTTGGAGAAGACTCTTGAGAGTCCCTTGGACTGCAAGGAGATCCAACCAGTCCATTCTGAAGGAGATCAGTCCTGAGATTTCTTTGGAAGGACTGATGCTAAAGCTGAAACTCCAGTATCTAGATAGCATATTCAAAAGCAGAGATATTACTTTGCCGACTAAGGTCCGTCTAGTCAAGGCTATGGTTTTTCCAGTGGTCATGTATGGATGTGAGAGTTGGACTGTGAAGAAAGCTGAGCACCGAAGAATTGATGCTTTTGAACTGTGGTGTTGGAGAAGACTCTTGAGAGTCCCTTGGACTGCAAGGAGATCCAACCAGTCCATTCTGAAGGAGATCAGTCCTGAGATTTCTTTGGAAGGACTGATGCTAAAGCTGAAACTCCAGTACTTTGGCCACCTCATGTGAAGAGTTGACTCATTGGAAAAGACTCTGATGCTGGGAGGGACTGGGGGCAGGAGGAGAAGGGGACGACTGAGGATGAGATAGTTGGATGGCGTCACTGACTCCATGGGCGTGGGTCTGGGTGAACTCTGGGAGTTGGTGATGGACAGGGAGGCCTGGCGTGCTGCGATTCATGGGGTCGCGAAGAGTCGGACACGACTGAATGACTGAACTGAACTGAGCATTGTCGTGTCACGCCCTCTACTCCTGCCCTTCAGCAGCTCTTTTGATACCAGGATAAAACGTCCAACTTCCTCCCCTGGGCCTGGAGGCTCTGTGTGACCTTCCCTGACCACCTCACCAGCTTTATTTCTGGCCATTTCCTCCTTGACCTCTTCATTCCAGGCCCCTAGGCTTCTTGCAGGTTCTAGAACACACCGTGTCATTCTGGTCTGGGGACCATTCCACTTACTGTGCCCCTTGCAGGTACTGTTTTCTCAGAATACCTCACTCCATCAGGCACGTCAGTTCCCAAGGCCTTTCTTGAAATGCCTGTGCCTCTCCTCACTCAGACCCTTTTCATTCCTTTATCTGAGGGATTATTTGTTTTCTTCCTGGACTTTATCACTGTCTAAAATGATCTTTTTTAGTATATTATTTTGTGTCTTTCTTCTCCCAGTAGAATAAAAGCCTCTTGAGAGGAGGAAATGTGTGTTTTGGTTAGTGTTGTATTTTCAGTGCCTAGAACACTGTCTAGTGTACAGGATATGCTAAATAAATAATTCTTGAACCAGAACTTGTTCTGCCATTTCTCACTGTGGGGCCTTCAGACAAATTGATCCTCCTGCCACCTTCTTTCTGCAGTTGAACTCCAGTGAACTTTAGTTCTGAGCTCAAAGCCCACTTCAGGGTGCCTTCTCCAGCTTCCTCACCACACCAGCCCTGCCTCACACCTGGCATGCCTGTTCTCTCAGAGCCCTGGACTTCTGTGCCTGCACCTCATTCTTGCTCCTTACTAGGTAAACTGTCTCTCAGCACTAGAGAGCAAACTCCACAAGGTCAGGGACTGTGCTTGATGCTTCACACCAAGCCTGGCACACAATAATAGCTGCTCCATGGTTATACGTTCAGTCATTGAGAGGATAGCTGGGGCCCTCAGGTGCCCATCAGAGTGAGGGCACAGGTCTCTTCCAGTCACTTCTAACTTGATAAGTCTAGAAAAGCCTGACAAGAATTTTCATACATGTGATCTCAATCTTTCCAACACATTCATAAGTAGGTATTGTGATCTTCATTTATAGCCAGGGACTGAGGCTTGGAGAGGTTAAGGAAACTCCCCAAGATTACCTATCTGAGAGCAGCAGAGCTGGGACTCAAACCCAGACCTCCCGAATTGAGAGCTTTCCCCAGGGGTCTCTGGGAGAGAATAAGCTGCAAGGTAGATTCCAGGCAAGGTTGGAGGTACCCCGTCTCCCCGAGGTTCTTCCCTTCTGTTACAGCCTGTATTAGATTTCTGATGCTGCATAGCAGATTATCCCAGAACTTAGTGGCAATTGTTTTCTCATTGCGTCTGTGGGTCCTTTGCTTCTGGGTCTCTCATGAGCTGCCATCCCAGTGCTGCCTGTCACTGCAGTCATCTGAAGGCTCAACTGGGGAACGACCCACTCCAAGCTCATAGTGTGGCTGTTGGCAGGATTCCATTCTTGCTGCCTCTTGGCTGAAGACGGTCCCCTGTTGCAGGGCCCTCTCCATCATGGGCAGCTCAGTTGATCAAAGCAAGCAAACCAGAGAGGCAAGAGTGCTGGAGAAATGGAAGCCGGTCTTAATGGTGAAATCCTGGACATGGTGTCTCGGCACAGTCTGCTGTTCTCTGTTATGAGGAGCATGTACCTAGGTCCAGCCACACCCAGGGGAGGAGATTACACGAGGGCATACACCAGGGGCAGGGGTCACTGGGAACCGGGGAACCGTGCCAGAAGCTGCCACCACACAGCCTGTTCTCGTTCGGCTGCCCTCAGATCACGAATTCCTGCAGGGCAGCTGACATCATGTTCACGAGCACCCGTGGGATGCTGCGTGCCTTCATTCATTTATTGTCTCACTCATTTGACAGACATTTGCTCCCTACCTACTGTGTGCAAAATCTTGATTGCTGGAGTGACAAAACTGAATAAGGCTCATTTCCTGCCTTGAAAGAGACAGATGTGTAAAGAAATAAGTGAGATTTAGTATCTGCTACATGGAGACTCTGGGAAAGAATAGGGCTAATGCTCTTTTAGCACTGACTGTATGCAAGCATCAGTCTAAACACTTTATAAGTATTATCTGTTTTAATGCTCACAGCAACCTGTGAGGTAGTTACTATTATTATCACTCCATTTTGTAGAAAAAGAAACCTAAGTACAAAAGAAAGGGGGTGAGTGTAGCTGGCAAGGCAGGGCTAGGGCTCCACCTGGGCAGTTTGGCCCCTGAGTCCATACGTTGAGTCCGTGTGTCATCTTGTCTCATGCAAGACAAGCTCCGCGAGCAGTCCTTGGAAAGGAACGACAGGTGCTGGGGACCATCCTTGGAACCAGTTCTTTCTTGTTCTTCAAGAGCAATATGCAGACAGATCCTTTTCCATGGGCCTTGATGAAGCTGCCTGCTGGCATATCTGGGGTGGGAAAAATGACTGGGAAGACCACTCGGCAAGCTGGGGAGAGAGTTGTTTTGGTTTAAAAGATTGACATTTTAATAAACTGCTCTTAATTAACAGCACTTTGAAATTCTGAGTGGCGTGCTCTCCATCTTAAAACAGGCGGGCGGGTGGCTTCTTAGAGAACGCGATGCTTGTGGGTGATCTCCCTTTTTGAAACAAACCCAGACCCTCCAGTCACAATTTATTTTTCATTCCAAAAATGATCTTTACTGCAAATGTTGCTTTGGTTCGAGTGAATTAGAAATCCTTATTACACAGGCAGGCACTTCAAACAGTGCCCGGCTCTCTGCGCCGGCTGTGGCATCAAAGACTCGGCTGGAATCTCTGATTACCACCCAGGCTGTGGGCCACTCGGGAACAGGCGGCATCTGAAATGGGGCTCCGGCTGTGGGAGTGGCTGGCTTGGGGAGCCCAAAAGCCAGGCAGCCTCCGTGCCAAGCAGCCTCCATGCCAGGCTCGGAACCTCCAAGTTCACGGGCTTGGAGGGGTTGCTGTGGGCAGAAGGGGTGGAGAATGGCATAGTCGCTCTTGAATGAGCACCTACTGATGTCCCAGATGCCTGCTAGGAACTTTTTCATGCATTTGTGCTGTGCTAATTTGCTTTAGTCATGTTCAACTCTTTGTGACCCTACGGACCATAGCTACCAAGCTCCTCTCTCCATAGGATTCTTAAGGCAAGAATACTGGAGTGTGTTGCCATGCTGTCCTCCAGGGGATCTTCCTGACCCAGGGGTCAAACCTGCGTCTCTTACATCTCCTGCGTTGGTGGGCAGGTTCTTTAACACTAGCGCCACCCTTCTCATGCACTATCTTATGTAAAGTTTCTGATGGCCACCTAGTGTAATTGTGACGGTTTAAGAGAGCTTGAGAAACAATACTCTTCTTTACCTCACTTATTCTGAACCAACTGAGAAATAAGACAAAAGAGTGATGCAAATGAGAGATCAGTATCAAGCTTACCACTGGTACCATACTTACGGCTGCCACTGCTAAGTCGCTCAGTCGTGTCCGACTCTTGGCGACCCATGGACTGCAGCCTACCAGGCTCCTCTGCCCATGGGATTTTCCAGGCAAGAGTACTGGAGTGGGATGCCATTGCCTTCTACTACTGATATTAAATATCCTGCTACTACCCTGGGTCGGGAAGATCCCCTAGAGAAGGAAATGGCAATCCACTCCAGTATTCTTGCCTGGAGAATCCCATGGACAGAGAAGCCTAGTACATTACAGTCCACGGGGTCACAAAGAGTCGGACATGACTGAGCGACTTCACCTTCACCACCTTCACCAATATTTTAAGCTGGTATTGCAGAAGGTGCCTGGTATTTGCAGGCAAGCCACGTTTGCACTTCTAAAGCTCACAGTTATCTAGTTCCTTCCCCATAAACACGCATGCTATGCTGGGACAGGTTGCATGGGGGGTGGGGGTGGGGCAGTGGAGCACTGATCTCTAAATTGTTAAGAAAAGAGAGAAAATGCAAGCTGCCGCCTCAGGTAAAGAGAGATGCTGAGGGGAGCTTGGCCGCATTAGCCCTACCAAATTCACCAGAGAATTCCTTCTCACTTTTTAAGGTCAGGTGAGAGAGGGAACTGGGAACCTCTCTACAAACAAGGAAACATCACACCTCTACCACCCAGGCCCTTGGGGTTATTTTCTTTGTTCTAGAGGTACAGAGGGCTTCACTGATGGCTCAGATGATAAAGAATCTGCCTGCAATGCAGGAAACCTGGATTCGATTGCTGGGTTGGGAAGATCCCTTGGAGAATGGAACGGTTGCCCACTCCAGTATTCTGGCCTGGAGAATTCCATGGACTGTAGTCCATGGCATTGCAGAGTCAGACATGACTGAGTGCCTTTCACTCCACAGGTAAAGAAGCAGCTTCACGGCTCTCCAGTTGGTAGGAGGTGAGGCTAAGATTCACACTGCTTGGTCTGTTGGTCCTATTCTATCTTCCCTTCTTGACTTTGAGCTCCTCAAGTTCAGGGTTGTGTCTCATGAATTTAGTGTCCTTAGTTGCTGGCACAGGGTCCAGCTCAGGGCCGCTTCAGGCAATGTCTTTGAAGTGAACAAAACAGATTCATCCTTTCACTCAGCAATATGTTTTGTCTCTGCTGGGTGCTGATCTCACTATTGGTGGCATTAAGCTGGTGGAGTGGGGAACAGTGGCCCCCTGCCCCGAAAGATACATCCTAGTCTCTGGAAACTGTGAATGTGATCTTATTTGGAAAAAGGGTCTTTGCAGATGTCATTAAGGATCTTGAGATGATATCATACCTGATGATGCCCTGAAAAGTGAGACTGTTAGTCACTCAGTCATGTCCCCATGGACACGTGGTGTCCCCATGGACTGTAGCCCTTCAGGCTCCTCTAACCATGAAATTCTCTAGGCAATGGAGTCAGTTGCCATTCCCTTTTCCAGGGGATCTTCCCGACCCAGGGATCAAACCCAGGTGTCCAGCATTGCAGGCAGATCTTCACCATCTGAGTCATCAGGGTGGGCTCTAAATCCAATGACAACTGCCTTCTAAGAAACAGAAGAAGCAGCAGGAAAAGAGAAGGCACATGAAAAAGGGGCAGGGATTGGAGTGATGTGGCCACAAGCTAAGAACACCTGGACCCACCATTGGCCAGAAGAGGCAAGGAATGATCCCCTCTTAGAGACTCTGGAGGGAGCAGGGCTCAGTTGGCACTTTGATTTTGGACATCTGGTCTCCAGAACCGTGAGGGGATAACCTTCTGTTGTTCTAAGCTCTCTAGTTGATGGTAAGAGAGTACCATCCAGGCAGCCCTAGGAAATGACTACACTGGCACTGGGGGGCAGAAAGATGGCTTGGCCGCTCTGCCTCTCTCCTGATATGCAAGGATGGCTGGCCATCTCATTGGGGCCTAGATCAGAATCACTTTTCTCTGGAGGTGCTGGCTCCCAAGCTCAGGCACGGTGGCAGGAAGCGTCTCAGCAACCTGGACGTCATTGTTCACAGCATGTTGCTGAATCACACAAAAGAAAGAGAAAATGAGCAGCCAAACACACACAGACCCTCAGACCAAACCATGGAGACATGGCGCTAGAGTGTCTGGTTAAAGACTAGTGACTTTTCTCTGTAACTGGGGCAATTCCCCATGTTGTGATCTCTTGGTGTCTGATAAGGAACGTCAGAGAATTACTGTTTTTGAGGGGACTTCCGGAGCCACCAGCATTCCTCAGCATCATTCTTACCAAGGAGATATCCAGTTGCCATCTGGCTGCCTCAGAGTCAGAGTAGACAGGCCTCCTCCTGGGGTTCCTCCTTCGAAAGTGCTTCTCTGCAGGGGACACACACCTGTCTCCCCCTCATACATACTTTCACTCTCATTTCACAGATAGAGAAATTGAGTCTTGGCAACTTCCTAGGGTCACATGCACTGTTGTTTACTCGCTCAGTCATATCCAACTCTTTGCAACCCTATGGACTGTAGCCTGCCAGGCTCCTCTGTCCATGGGATTCTCCAGGCAAGAATACTGGAGTGGGTTGCCATTTCCTTCTCCAGGGCATCTACTTGACCCAGGGATGGAGCCCTCGTGCCCTGCATTGAAGGCAGATTCTTTACAGCTGAGACACCAGGGAAACCCAGGGTCACATGTGTAGTATGTGCTAAATCCAGTCTTCTGAGAGATTAGGGAACCTCAGCTCCTTGCCTTGGCCATGAGAGGAATCAAGCATAGGACCAGTGTATGTGGTTGTCCCTGCAAACACTGCTCAGGAGCCCCACTGTGGACTAACAAACCCTGTTGTAACTCCTGACCCAGGGCTTAGCTGTGCTCCTTAGAAAACCAGGTAGGTTAACCAATGTGTGGTTTTCTCTCTACATCTCTGTAGATGCAAGCTTTTGGGGTGGAATTTTGATTAGAACATTTCCTGAGTTTTGGTCTCCTGGGTCCACTTGCAAGGAAGCATTCTGCCTGACGTGGATGGTTCATCTAAAACTTCCTAGCTCTTTCAAGGTAACCTTGAATATACTACCTATCAATACATTTCAAAATACAAATGTCATTAGTTAGTGGTATTGGGAACATAAGGATTATATTTAAGTTTGAATTCTGGCTGGGAATCTCCCTCCTTCCAGCTGGGCTGTTGGGTTTGTTACACACAAAGAAAAGGAATGATCGCTACTTTATTGTGAGCTGGGCCGTGCCTAATGCCCCCCTTGCAGAGGCCTGGTAAGGTAGGGGTGGGACACTGGTGCAACCTCTTTCCATCCACCTAAGCTCAGACCTGAACCTCATCACTGGCCAGGCACCTCATCCAAGTGAGGGCGTCTGACAGCAGAGTGCTACATGGAGGAGTCCTCCGCAAGGAGTCCTCCACATTACCCTTCTGCAATGAAGTGAGCATCGTATGGAGAATGTAAATCAACACCCTGCTTTCTTCATCAAGACAGCCTTGCTGGGAAAAACGTCAGCCGAGCTAAACGGTGCGCTTAGTGACACTGTGCTTGCGTTCGGGCACAGGTCCTAATCTCCTTGCCGACCAGTGAAAACCAGTTCACAGACTGACACTGTCCATATGTTAGAGGCCCTGCTGTAGCACTTGCGAGAGACGCAGATAGAAGAGTTGCAGGGCCTGCCATCAAGAGGGGCAGTCATGGGTTCCCCAACCAACTCTGCCCAGAAACCACAAGAAGCTGAGACGGGGTGGGGGGCGACCCATGTGCGTCAGGCCTCTCCAGGGAGTGATCCTGCTGATCAGGAAACACAGCCCATCTAGCAGATTAGAAGATGTCCTACTGGCGACAGGGAGTGAGGAAAAGGCTGCTTGGAGGGTTGGAGAGAGGGATGTAGGCTCTCCCTTCCCCCCAGAGATATTTCTTTCATTCGTGCAATAAAGCCTTAGCAATAACAACAAATGAATTTCTGGCAATCGTACTGTCACACTTACATGTTCCTATTTTTTACAGCTCTTGATAAATATAACAGCGGAAGGCCTGTAGGCATTCCAGCCTTCCTGGAAAATGTGAAGATTTGTTTCCAGGGCGGTGGGACACAGATTTCTGGATTGGCAAGGTCCCCGAGAAGGCTGAGATGCACAAATCTAAACCAATTCTTTCACTGATCAGAACCTTACTATTAA
>SJXQ01005430.1:63079-284910 GCA_006408695.1 Aepyceros melampus
CAGAAGCCTAGGGACCCAAGAGACCAGAGAGAGGCCTGTGTAGGGGTGGGGTTGGGGTGGGGGGAGGCGAGGAGCTCCCCCTGCTACCGACCAGAGTGGTTAGACTTCAAGGGGCTGGGGTGCATGAGCTTGTGGCCTGAGAACATACAGTGATACTTTTGGGGTCTGGGGTCCTGTTATACGGACAGGCCCTGCTGTGAGCTGGCCAAGAGCGAGAAGACAGAGAGGTCCTGGGGTTGCCTTGAGCTCTCATCTATTTGCACTCGAGCTGGTCTTGAAAGGGTCCCAGAGAGGATGCAATTTGCCAACCGGTTGAGGAATGCGCCTGAGTGCTCAAGGAAGCCTCATAGGGAGGTGGCCGGGGCTGGGCTCTGCCTGGCAGAGCTTGGCTGCCCAAGGAGCTCAGTTAAACAGATTCTAATACAGCACTTACCTCCCGGGTGCCTCTTTTGTGATGGGCTCTGCGGGGGACACAGAGCTGAGTGGCGTACAGCCGCCTAAAGCCATACTAATGAGAGCTAATACGGAGTGTTTACCACATGCAGCGCTTCTGCCCCGAGCTGGATGCGCATTACCTAGTTTACATCTCAAGGCGCTCCTCAGAGGAGGTGTTCTATTATCCCCTTTGGATAATTCTGGAAGCTGTCAGTTTCAACAGCTGAGACTAGGTGACCTGCCTGAGGTCCCCAGCTGGTGAGGATGGACCTGGGATTTGACCTCTACAGTCAGGCTCTAGATCAGTGGTTTTGATCTTGGTGGCCCCTTTGTGTCACCTGGAGAGCTTTTAAAACATAACCATTTCCAGATCTCTCCTTAAACCAATAAAATCAGAATCTCTGAGAGTGAGGTTGAGCATTGATGTTTAATAACTCCACCCCCAGGCTGCGTGTCTTCTGCCAGGATTAAAACAGTTTTCCCAGAGCCTGTGGACTTAACCACTGTGAGGCCCTGCCCTGGCTACGCCCATCTCTGTGCCATCATGAGGACCCCTGAGCTTTTCCTTTTTCCCACTGGACCATGCTGGCCCCAGACAGTGGCTTGCTCAGAGGTCTCTGATACAGGGAGGCCCATCACAGTGTCATAAGAGAGGTCCCCTTCCAGCAGGGAAGATTCAGTAACTGCTTCATGTTAAAGGCAAGAGATTTTGGAGAAGGGTCTGATGTTGAAGAAGATTCTGGAAACTTAGCAACGGCCTCAATCTTTGTTTATTCATATGAACTCAGTTCCCTAGGTACTGGGGAGCCATGGAGGGTTTTTGAGCGTGGTAGTGACCCCATCAGAAAACAGTCTACTTGCTGAAGCCCCCGCAGTTCTTGCTATACCCTCTTGCTCCAGAGGGAAGCTGGGAAATGGAATTGGCTGAGGAATTTTTTGAAAAATTAGGGTATAAAACACATACCAGCAAAAACCATCCTCTTGTTTCTGCCCACTTCCCTGTCCACACTAGTAATGCCAGTCTTCCAGGCCACACTCCTCTTGGCCTCTGCCCCCATAGTTTATTCTGCCTGGAACTCCCTTTTCTGTTTATAGGTCATGTAAATACATTCACATTTATACTTCAAAACCTGCTCCCAAAGCTTAGGAACCCTCCCAGGATAGACTTAACCCTTTCCTCTTCAGCTCTCCTAGACCATGGACAGAGTTCCAGGGCTGTGCAAGTTACCTAGCCAATGTAATTGTCCACTTATCTGGCTCTCTGCTAGACTGTGAACTCCCTACTCAGCACCCAGCCTGTTACTGCTAAGTCACTTCAGTCGTATCCGACTCTGTGCGACCCCATAGACGGCAGCCCACCAGGCTCCGCAGTCCCTGGGATTCTCAAGGCAAGAACACTGGTGTAGGTTGCCATTTCCTTCTCCAGGGCATGAAAGTAAAAAGTGAAAGTGAAGTCTCTCAGTAAGTGTCCAACTCTTCGCGACCCCATGGCTGCAGCCTACCAGGCTCCTCCCTCCATGGGATTTTCCAGGCAACAGTACTGGAGTGGGAAGCTATTGCCTTCTAGGTGCTAAAATCCATATCAGGTAGAGTTTATCTCCAAGGACAGGCGTTTTGAAAAAGCAGAATTTTAGGAACCATCCCAAAACCTCATCTGTAAACTCCTCTTGGACATCTCTTTCCTTCCTGTCTGCCACACTTAGCAATTTTCCTTATTATCCTCACTGCCTGAAACCAAAGCATTGTCTCAGAAGGTTTCTTTTGAAAGACAAAAGGATTACCTTCGATTTTGGTATCAATAGCTTCCTGACAGCCATGCACCCCTGAGCCCAGCCTAGCTTGTCAGATTAGCTTTACCAGGTCCTGGAAAAAAAGTGACATAGATATGATAAGTCATTTTATTGTTTTGTTTGCTTGTTTTAATTGGTTTAAGATGTATTATTTTCTGCTGTACAGCAAAGTGAATCAGCTATATGTATACATACCTCCCCTCTTTTTGGATTTCTTTCCTGTTTAGGTCACCACAGAGCACCGAGTAGAGTTTTCTGAGTTATACAATCATTTCTCATTATCTATTTAATACATAGTATCAATCAGTGTATAGGTGTCAATCCCAATCTTCCAATTCATCCCACCCTTCCAGCCCTCCCCTTGGTGTCCATATGCTGGTTGTTTACATCTGTGTCTTTCTGTTTTGCAAGTAAGATCACTGGCACCATTTTTCTAGTTTCCGCATACTTACGTTAATACACTGTATTTGCTTTCCTGACTGACTTCACACTGTACGGGCTCTAGGTCCATCCATGTCTTTACCAATGACTCAGTAAGTTTTGAAAGAGCAGGGAGGGGAAAAGGCTAGACCAGGGTCCAGATGGATAGGGGTGCTTGTCCCTGCAGCCAGGGGAGCCTCGTGGGTGGGTTTATGGGGCTGCCAAATGGCCAGAGAGGGAGGACATCGATTGTGTGAGTGTAGATGAATAGAGGAGAGATGGGGGCTTTAAGACGAACAAGAGCCTCTGGCAGGAAGGGGAGGGGAGCCTTGGGGACTCATGAGCTGGCATTGTTCAAATAGGTCGGGACCTTAATGCAGTATAGAGTGTGTGCCCCTAAGCACGTGTACAAGTGAGAGCAACCAGTTCTCCCCCACAGGCTCTGAGCAGACTCAGGCTCCCAGGGCCAGCCAAAGAAGGGATTACTTTCTGGTTTAGTAGATTAAATGCTGAGGTTTCTGTGAATTAAACCCCAAAGCAGCTTTGGAATGTTTTCACTATCTCCACTGAGAAAATGAGATCTTTTTCATCTGGTAACACAGGGATAATAATACCCAGATCCCTGGGCTAGAGTGAGGATTAAATGAGATCCTGTACGTCAAAGCCCCTGCCTGTGCCTGGGACACAGCGAGGCCCCAGTAAATGGTGCTTCTCAAGTGAACCAGGGCTCAGGGCGCTGGCTAGAGGCAGGCCTGAAATGAGCTTTATTCCTTAAAGAAGCAGCAGTGCCTGCCTTTTCCTTGGCGTCTTTCATTTTTTGAGCTTCATGGTCCTGAGGCAGCTCAGGCTCAGGGTTAAATATGGGTTCTTTCCCAGTCTGTCTGCATCCTGGCGTAAGACCTGAAGCAAGTTCTGTAATGTCTCTGAGCCCCAGTTGCCTCTTAACAATACGACTTATCTTCTGGGGTTGCTGAAGGATTTGATGATCTCATCTGTCCCTTACTCAGCTCCCAGCCTCCACCCTCGACCCCCTCCAGACTGTTCTCCACAGAATGGCCAGATAAACCCTATAAAACTGAAATTGGAACTTGTTTTCTCGAGCACACTTCTCAGAGTATTTAGGATAAAGTCTGAAGTCCCCACCATGGACTGGCAGGCCCTATGTGATCTGCCATCTGCCTCCTTCCATCCCTAGTTAGTCTGTTCCTGCACTTGGTGAGCAGCAACCTTCCTCTCTCTCCCTAAACAGAGCAGGCTCCTGCCCCAGGGAATCTGTGCGTGTGTTCCCTCTGCCTGAATGCCTTGCCCCATGCGTGCGTGCTAAGTTCAACCATTGTGTTCGATTCTTTGCAACACTTTGGACTATAGCCCACCACGCTCCTCTATCCACGGGATTCTCCAGGCAAGAATACTGGAATGGGTTGCCATTTCCTTCTCCAGGGGATCTTCCTGACCCAGGGATCAAACCCACATCTATTATGCCTCCTGCATTGGCAGGTGGGTTCTTTACCACTAGCGCCACCTGGGAAGCCCTCAGGAAACAGAGAGAGCAAAGCTTGTCTCCACCATTGATTAAACTTGGCTGAAATCTCTGTCACTTCCTCTTAGAGACAACTCCTGATTCTCTCTCTTAAGCAGCATTTTGAGGCTTTCTCAGTTCCCCTGTGTGCGTGTGCGTGGGTATGTACTCAGTCAGTCACATCCAAGTCTTTGAGACCCCGTGGACTGTAGCCTACTAGGCTCCTCTCTCCATGGAATTTTCCAGGCAAGAATATCTGAGTGGGTTGCCATCTCCTTCTCAGGGGATCCGTCTGACTCAGGGACTGAACTCACATCTCCTGCGTTGCAGGTGGTTTCTTTATAACTGCATCACCTGGGAGGCCCCCTCAATTCCCTTATCCTGATGTATTTTCCCCAAGTCACTGAGCATCAGCTGACACTGCATTGTACATTTGTCTGTTGTTGTCTCCCTTGTTAGAATGTAAGCTTCAGGAGAGCAGAGACCTTGTTGAGCTCACTGCTGTAGGCCCAGCAAGTGAATAACTCTTTGCTCAATAACAGTTTCTTGAAGGAATAGATGAATGAGTTAGCGCCTGTGAAACATCATTCGTACCCCATGGTGAGCACTCAGAATTGTCAGCGATGGAGTGAAATGACCTTGAAAGTCTAGCCCTAAGACCCATTTCTTGCTGACTGTCAACTTACTGTGCAAGCTCAAGCAATTAACTTACCTTCTTTGGAACCCCGGGCAAGAGAGGATACCCGCTCCTGTCTTAGCTGATGGGGATCGGGAGTCATGGAAGGGTCAAGCTGATAAGCAGACAGTTTGCCCAGCAAAAGAAGCCCAGGATAATAAAGTGAAGGCCGTTTTCTCTGAGAAAAGCCCGTGTCTCTAATTTTTCAATATGCTGCCAGCTGGGCTGCATCAGGTGGTTATGCGTAAGGGGGAAAAATGCCTTTGACTGAAACAGTGATGTTTTACCGAGGCCACTTGGTTCTGCTTTCAAATAATTTCTTCAGGGCTCCCAAGTGCCTCCTCTTTCTTACTCATTAGCAGTCTACAGAACTTAAAGGGAGACTCTAATTAGGCAGAACTTTCATATCATTTACTAGGGAAAGATTGAGGGAGGGGGCTGTCTTATGGGCCAGAGAGAAACTTCTGAATCTGCAGAAAGGCCCTTTGGCTCCAGGCCTCTGACTTGACCTCAGGAACTAAAATGAAAGCCACAGGTCAGGAGGATGCATCTGAAATTTGGAGTCAGCAATTGTTATTTTAAAAATACATAAATTCTGAAAAAGTACACAGGTCTGGGGCATCTGGGGTGCCTGGGGATGGGTCTGACTCTGGCTTGTCGAAGAAGTGCAATTATTGACTCTGCCATTAATGAGGAATGTGGAGCTAACAGGCTCAGGGCAAACGAGAAGCAATGAGGACAGCCTGAACTGGGAGAGAAGATTCCAGGGGCTGCATTGCCGAATCCTCACTCTGAGATCCCATCAGGAAGTGGGCAGGTCCATTCCCAGTCCCTCTGGAAATCAGTGGAGGTGAAAAATGTTGAGATTCTTGTGCTGATGTGAGCTCTTTGAGTGTCAGCAGTGGTGGGAGGTTGCCTGGAGGGCTGTTGTCTTGGGGTCCTACCAATGTAGGTAGAGTATGCTGAATCAGGGAGACGATAGTCCTGCCATCCTCCATATTGATCATCTCTGAAGATATCAGGCTGTTTGCCTGTGGTCCCCAAATTGATAAGGAACATAGACATTACTGGTTAAGCAATAGAACTAAAAAGGTAGCAGCATCTTTGTGACAAGGATACCTGTTAGCCAAGTAGCTATGAGCGTGACCTTGGAATTAAAGGGATCTAAGTGGGAGCTTAGATCTTGGCTGGAAAATCCCATGGATGGAGGAGCCTGGTGGGCTGCAGTCCATGGGGTCACTAAGAGTCGGACACAACCGAGCGACTTCACTTTCGCTTTTCACTTTCCTGCATTGGAGAAGGAAATGGCAACCCACTGCAGTGTTCTTGCCTGGAGAATCCCAGGGACGGGGGAGCCTGGTGGGCTGCCGTCAATGGGGTCACACAGAGTCAGACACGACTGAAGTGACTTAGCAGCAGCAGCAGCAAGTGGGAATCCTTGCTCTATATTGCTGACTGTGTGGCCTTGAGCAGAAATTTTCTTCTTTCTCTGTGAGCCTCATCTTCTTCCTCATCTGTTAAAGAGCATGATTGTGTGTTCTATCTCAAGGAATTTCTCAAGGGTCAATTTGAGTAAAATTACATACAATGTTTAGCATGTAGCATGCACTGAATAGCAACAGTTATAAGTATGACTACGCGTCCTCTGAGAGAAGGGGAGGCATCCTTGAAGTATGAAGCACAAGAGTTCTGGAAGGGATTCTTGTCTGGAAAGGCAGTGTACTAAATGGCCTGGGAGCTTTGGGCAGGGCCAGGGAGGCGAGCCCTGGTCTTTGTGGGCAGCAGCTTTCTCAGGCGGCTCTGCTGCTTCTCCCTGCCCTTCTGTCTCTGCCAGGGTGATGCTTGTGGGTGATGTTTGTCCTGCGGGTGGGGAGGCAACGGCTGTTCTTAGATGTGGTCCCTGAAAGCCTTCCTAGAATCCTTTTTCACTATGTTGTGCCAGGATGTGGGAAGCAGTGGCTCAGAGGGTGTTTAGGAAAACTTGGATGATGCCAACCCAGAATAAGATCACCTGGGGGCTGACGACTTCAATCCCAGATGCAAAGGACTCTGGGTCTTAATCTTTCCCATGTCTCCTTTGGTCTGATTTTGACCACCAGCCTGGCTGAGGCAGCTTTACCTGGGGCCACTGGGATCTTAAAAGAGGTGTGCTCCTGGGGCCCACCTGCAACTGTTAGCATGAGTCTGACCCTAGAGGGAAACGGGCTTTGGTTTCAGTTAAAGCAGTGATGGGAATGCGATAGGTCAGGTCTTGCATGTTTGAAACCCCTGAGTGATCATCCTATTCTTGCATGGGCCCTACCCCCATGGCATTCCATGTGGGGTTGGAGTCAGCTGCTGCTGCTGCTGCTGCTAAGTTGCTTCACTCTGTGCGACCCCATAGACGGCAGCCCACCAGGCTCCCCCGTCCCTGGGATTCTCCAGGCAAGAACATTGGAATGGGTTGCCATTTCCTTCTCCAATGCATGAAAGTGAAAAGTGAAAGTGAAGTCGCTCAGTCATGTCCAACTCTTGGTGGCCCCATGGACTGCAGCCCACCAGGCTCCTCTGTCCATGGGATTTTCCAGGCAAGAGTACTGGAGTGGGGTGCCATTGCTGTCTCCAGGAGTCAGCAGCCCCAGGGTAACATATCCTGGTTTGGCACTAGCCACGTTATTTACAATCACCTGGGTCCTAGGCCCAGTGATCAGTGATTGAAGGTGGTCAGGAAAGGGACCTCTGTGTCTGGTATTAGACTCATATTATCTCATCCTTTATGACAGACCTATCCTTATCTCCATTTGACTGGTGAAGAAAATGCAGCTCAGAAAAGTTAAGCAAACTGCCCAAGGTGACGCAGGTAGGGAATGATGAAACTGATTTTTGTGCCTGAGTCTGTGACTTCAAGGTCTGTACTCCATCCATTGAAACTTGTTTTAAAGGAGACTGGTGATGGGGAGAGGGAGAGAGGGGGCTTCCCCGGTGGCTCAGATGGTAAAGAATCTGCCTATGATGCAGGAGACCCAGGTTTGATCTCTGGCTTGGGAAGATCCCGTGGAGAAGGAAATGGCAACCCACTTCAGTATTCTCGCCTGGAGAATTCCATCCATGAGGTGGCAAAGAGATATAACTGAGCGACTAACACTTTCACTTTGTGATTTCAAGATCTGTGCTCCCTCCATCAAGACTTGTTTTAAAGGAGACTGTAATGGGGAGAGGGAGAGAGGGTGAACATCTGCCCAGGGTCATAGTTTGAGAATCAGGACAGGAGAGCCCCCTGGAGAATGAGAACTGAGGTCAGTGAGTGAGTGTCTGGGATGGTTCCTGCCCACCCCCTCCCTAAGTAAAGGGTGGTAAGGAAGACAGAGCTTGGCTTCCTTTTAAAGGAGACCCCTCTGGGAAGTGAGCTGTGGGAAGAGCGTGTAGAGTGGCGGAGTGGCCACCTCCTACCATCGTGCTGGGTCTGCTGTGGTGAGAAAAGCCCCAGTTCCAGTTTGGCTGTGGCAGCACAGATGGGACAGACTGGGAGCTGGGGGGAGACACTGTCACCCGCTCTCCCCTGACTTTGTCTGTGGCCTTATGACTGACTGCCCCTCACACCACCTCCACGGGTCTGTCTAATTCTGATGCTCTATGCCAGGGCCCCCTAAACTTGAGAGTGCCTGAAAGTCATCTGGGGGGCTTGTTAAAAATTAAATTCTGTCTCATAGAGCTCCCAGAAGAGGCTGGTGCTGTCACCCAGGGACCACACTCTGACTAACCTATTCTCATCCTCTGGACTCTGAGGCACACTGTGTAGACAGCACCAGAGTCAAGGTATTTTTTTCCCCTCTGTAGACCTGGAGTGTTAATAGATGAACTTGTGCCAAAGGACATGTCTGTCTGGCCTCTCAAAGCTTCTTTTGGGACATCTTCCTGATCTGCTTCTACCGTCAGCTCCTTTAGGTGCAAAGTGGTTAGGAAATGGACCCTGGAGCCAGATGATTTGGGTTCAAATCTTAACTCTGCCTGTGTGACCTTGAGCAAGTTACTTAACTTCTCTGAGCCTTGCTTTTACCATCGGTAAGCTGCAGATGATGGCGATACTGATCTCAAAGAGTAGAGGATTAAAGGAGTGATCATTGGTAAAGCTCTCAGAGTGAGCCCATTATAGATGTTTCCTCTTCATTATTTTTGCCATCATCACTATCCCTTTCCTCCCAGCCTCCCTCCAGCCCTCTCTTGTTCCTCTCTGGGCCCCAGTGCCCAGCACAGAGAATTTCTCAGAACTCAAGTGGGGCGCCTGAGGCCAGGCAGAGCAGGACTGCTGCTCACAGGCTGCAGATTTATGGCCCGGAGGCCAACGTTAGGGCCGACTGAGGGATTCTGGTGGGATTACAGGCTCCTCTCAGCAGGGTCAACCTTTTCTCATCTTATCTGGGAGCTGACAGAAAACAGAGGGTGACCTAGTTCAAGCCTCACCCTGCTCTGGGGGCCATGACCAAACCCCTTGCGATCTGGACATTTTGCCTATCTCCTGGGTTTTGCTCTAAGGGTAACCCTCTCCCATAAACCAAGCCTGGTGAGGCTGGGGGAACCCATGAGCATGGGTGGGGTGTGCTTCCAAGCTGTCAGATGCAACACTGGACTAGGTCTGTTTCATCACTGACTCCCCTGCCTTCTCCCCAAATGCTGGGGATGCCTTACCCTGCCGGGGGGCTGGAGGGGTCCATGCCACACTCTGACAGAACGCAGTCCCCTCTTCAGATCCCTGGCTAAAGAGAAAAGTGCAAGCACAGAAAACAAGGCCCCACTGCCCAGCATAAAATACTGCTTCCTAATCCCAAGTGTGGCCAAGTACGCTGTTAAGATATTTAGAAGGCTCTTGAATTATTTCCACTTGAAAAATGTTTTTACGTCTCCCATTCTATTCACTTGATTGGCTAAGGTGTAATTGCTCTCCTGGCCCGGACTTTGCTCCCTCACTGATGGGAACCCCACTTCTGCATCTTGATATTAAGAACAGATACTGAGAGCTGAATGGGGCATTGTTTCCTGGCCAGATCAGTAGCTGCTGCCTGCATTTAGCGAGCAAGCGGTCCAAGACTGGCAGCCCAACCTAGACCACGCTGTGGCTTGCTTTGATTGCTCGGTTCCATCCCGCTCCAATCGGGAATGGGTCACACATGTCCAGGTTTGCGTTTACTCTTCCTCCCCCACGTGTTTCCCACAGTTGCAGCTTAAAGGAGTGGGTTTGGGGTTGGAAGCCTACTTCGGTTTCTGTGTGTTCAGGGGGTTGGGCTGAGTAACAGGGGATGGTCCCTGGTTGTCCCTTCTCCCCACCTCCCCGCCACCATTGACCCAAAGCAGAGGCTTGGAATGTAAGCATCTTCTGCTGATATGTTCCCTTACTTGTGACCAGAAAATGTTCTAGAAACATCCCTCCGATTAAGAACAATGAGGAACGCCCATTCTTTCCCCAGCAGGCAGTAATCACTTGAAATTTGGCACTTTCGCATTTTAACCAGATAGGTCTAAATATAGAATCATAGCATCTCATTTTAAAAGGATTTGGGAACACGATCTACTGGTTACTTAAAAACTCTTGACTGCAAGTCTTTATTATCCTGCCCATGTCCACCCTGCCTCCCTCTGCTCATCGTGACGTTTGGCCATAAATGCCAAGGACCCAAATAGAAGCCTTTGAGCGGTGGGACCCAGCTAAAGAACAATGGCAGGATGTTGGCTCGCAGGGTGTCAGCATTTGCCAAATAAGTTTATCCTTTATTTATTATTTTCACTGTGGCTTAAAACATGCAGTCCTCAAAGCCAAGTCTCTAAACTGAAACGTATGTCAGGCCTGCTTCTGCTCACGACGAACTCGGGGACTTTCCCCTTTGCTCCTCGCCAGTGACTGGGACCAAAGAGAGTATGTTTTGAATTTACTGAGAGATCTACTGCTTTGGGCTCAGTTTTTGTACTTTTAAAAAGCAATCAATAACGGCCAGTTTGTAATAAGAAAAATTTATGAACTGACAGGCAAAATGTAATTACGGAGGGGATTCCTTGCAAGAAAAAAGAGGTGATGTTAACAGACATCCCGACAATCTGTTTGCACTCATTTTCATTCCTATAAATGATGAAGCGCTTCTGGGTGGAAGCAGCGTTCTCCAAAGGCTTCCCGGGAGCCTGGAAATGTCGCTGCCAAAGTTTTCGCTAACGAAGGGCAATGAGTTATGCTAACTTCTCATTGTTATCCAAGACGTGGATTTTTCTCAGTGTTGTTTTTATGACTGTAACTGTTAGTCAGCAGCAATTTCTACACCCGTCTTGGTCCCTGAGGAGACCCAGCATGTTTGGGAGTTTCTGGAAACCAAGGTGGTGTTGCAGGCAGCCCAAGGAGGCTTCGGTTCCTTCCTCCCCTCTCTCTATCTCTGCTGGCCACTTTCTTCTTTCAGTCTTGGCTGCTGAAGAGAGACCTGGAATCTCCTGTCTGTAAAAGGTGTCCTTCAAGAGGGAGAGCGGAGGTTCCTGGCTGCATACGGGAAGCTGCCCCCAAACTACCTGATGCTGATGAGGATGGAGCGCAGGGCCTTTATTTATCCTAAGACTTGGGCTTCCCTGGTGGCTCAGTGATAGAGAATCCACAGGCAAGGCAGGAGATATAGGAGAGGCAGGTTTAATCCTTGGGCTGGGAAAATCCCCTGGAGGAGGGCATGGCCATCTACTCGAGTATTCTTGCTTGGAGAGTCCCATGGACAGAGGAGCCTGGCCGGCTAAAGTCCATAGGGTCACACAGAGTGAGACACGACTGAGATGACTTAGCATACACACATGCATATCACAAGTCTTAACAAATGCTTGAAAAATAGTAATGGCATCTGACACCCACATGTCACTTCCAAATCATAAAGTACTTTGGATACCAATGTCCATTTTGACCTTCCCAGTAATCTTCAGGGACATTTATTATTATACTCATTTTACAGATTAGGAAATTCAGGCTCAATGACATTACTTGACTTGCCCACAGTCACCCAGCTTATTAATACTGGAACCAGGATTTGGACTCACATTTCTCTGTCTCCTAGGCATGTGGTCTTCTGAACATGGCAGAAGTAGAAAGGTCAGTTCTTTTAGGAAGATTGAGGAACAGAATAGACATTCTGTTACAGAAATATGATTTAGTGACATTGTACTTAAATTGGTTGATTTTTAAGGGGAGACTAAGGTTGCCAAAAATGTGAGAACTGTTTTACCATTTTGCATCTGCAGGCTGTGTTGATTTTCCAAGTATGTCCATCTCTTGACTTTCTGTAATTTCCTTTCTGTCACCACAACCCTGTGGATGGGGCAGGGAGACATCTCTATTCCCACACTGCGGAGGAGAACAAAGCTATGAGGCTGGGGGACCTGCCCGGGTCAGAGAGGGCACCCCCAGGAAGCTGGAAGCTCCTGATCACATCACCACAGCTCACTGACGTACAAGAGGGGCATTTTCTTGCTTTTACAGAAAAGAAAACCTTAGTATGCTTTACTTTTTTTTTCCCCTTCATGTTAGCCTCTCAGTTGAAAGTCGAATCACAAATCAAGTTGAGATCCGGGAGTGAGTTGAAGTGAGCCCCATCCCCACAAAGAGCAGTAACTAGAAAGAGGGGCCGGGGCCACCACAGCCCACCACAGCCTGATTCCCATCTAGATATTCAGTCCCAATCCTTATGCCTCTGCAGCCTGGGCAGTTCTCAGTTACCTAAGTGGACAGTGACGTCTCATAGAGATTTTCAGTAACAAATGTGGAAACAGAAGCGGTCTGAGCCTCCTGCACTTACCCAACAATCCAAATGCACAGCAGCTCTCTATCTGGCCAAGGCCCCTGAATGTAGGTTTGGGTATGTTTGGCTCTGTGCCTCCACCCCGGGCACAGTAACGGGTGACAGGTGTGGCCACAGGACAGGTGTAGCTGTGGGGGCAAGGTTACCCTGTCAGCCTTATCAGTTAGGAATTTGGTTTCCAGATCTTTTATTTCTTTGTTACTACAGTAAAGCTGCAGACCCTGTAACTCCATGGTTTCAAATCTCATTCTCCTCTTGCTCCTGTGTCTGTGGGGCATCTGGGTGTTGACTGATCTAGCTGGGGTCAACCCCAGCTCTGTAGGTTGGTTTCAGATCTGCTCCCTGTATCCTTCCTTCCTCTAGGGCCAGTGGGCCCACCTGGGCGAGAGCCATGGAGATGGCAGATGTGCAAGTCACATTTACAAACATTCCACCCATCAAAGCCAGTCATGTGGCCCAGCCCAGCCTCAGTGGACCAGGAAAATCTGCTCAGGGAACCCAAAGAGAGTAAGAATTTACTGAACTTCCAAATTATCACCGAGCTACCTGACTGGCATCCTATTTCCTAATTGACTCTAACTCAGAGGGAGAAAAGAGATGACTAACTATGATAGAATTTCCCCTGAAATCCCCTACACAAAGACCCTGAACCCTAGATGCCGAGGGTAGAGAGGACTTCAAGAAGGGCGAGCAGGCAGGGGCAGCTGCCTCCCTGTGATGGATCAAGGGCACTGAGCTGGGGACCAGCAGATCCTGGGCAGTGCCTTGAAGAGAGACAGGATGGGAAGACAGGATGGTGATGGAAAACAGAAGCACCAGAGCCAGCACGAACTGGGTTCAAATCCCAGCTTCTCTACTTACTAAGCATGCGATTTCCTGCTCTAGGGCTCCATTTCCTCATCTATAAAAGGAGGACAATCCCATGTACCTCAAGCAGGCAAGTGAGCAGGGAGAGCTAGCAGAGAGCAAGGATGCTGGGTGCAGGAGGATGCTCTGAAGGGAAGGAGGAAAACACAGTGATATCTGAGAAGCTTGGGTTTCTGGACAGGAAGAGACTGCTAGGATAAGTTTAGTGAGTGAAGTTGAGTTGGGGGTGGCTTCTATCTCAGCTGGTTAGAATCTCAACACCCCATTCCGATCCCAATTCCTTCATTCCTTTCAGAAATGTTCACTGAGCTGCTGCCCCATGCCAGGCACCAGTCTAGGTGCTGAGACTGCATCAGTGAATGAACCAGATGAAACTCTGCCCTCGTGGCAGGTGGGGTGGGGCTGGGACTGAATTAATGAAGCATGGGTATGTTTCAGGCACTGTGCTGGGCTCCGTATGTATCATCACCAGGTGGTTACTGTTCTTTCTGACTTGGGGATTAGAAAACTGAGAGTAGTGGAAGTAAATAACTATTCCATGGCCATCTGCAGCCTGTACAAGACACAGCTGATGCTGCTCCATCCTGCAGTCTTTCTACTCTGTCCCATCTCCAGGCACAAAGAAGGCTTGTGAACAAGCCCTGAGACTCTTGGAAGAGCAAGGGAGACTAGAAGAGAAGTGGCAGTGGAAGCTGTTAAGGTGACTAGCGGTGTTGCGGGCAGAGGCAGGGCTGGGAACTCCAGGCTGGTGCTAGTGCACGGGTGAGAGTCCTGCGTGCAGGCAGCTCCTCTGCCGGCCTGTCCAGAGGGGACCAGTGCCACCTTTAAGATTCAGGGAGCAGGGATGGCTCCAGGGGATCCCTGTGAGCTTCTTCACTATTAAGCCCAGCCTGTTCCCTTCACTAATGTCAAATCTCCAAGATAATAGGACCAAGGCCTGCCTGAAATCAAAAAGAAATCTGAAACAGATGTTAGGGAACCTTTTTTTTTTTTTTTTTAAACTTTGAATATGAGGATGAGCCCAGCAATTATTGGCAGAACTCTAGCCTGTGTCAGAAACAATTAGCTGCCTGGCCTGAGACCAAATGGGTCCCCAGCTTCCTTTTACTTCCTTTCTGGCTCAAGTCAGATGTGTTTCCAAGGCTGAGCTGTGGCCTTCCCAATGGGTAGGTGGCCCCTGGGTCTCTGACTCAGTCTGGAACTATAACCTCCCTGTTCTGCTCCTCCTGACCCACTGTCTTTCTCTCTTCCTGACCGTTTCTCCTTTGCTTTCTAATTCCCACCCTCACCAGTGCTAATCAGGTAAACTTGACAGGTGCACACACACACACACACACCCCAAACATGCCACTTCCAATTTTGGCAACTGCCTCAAGATTCATAATGGGGACCAACCAGACAGGGCCATCCAAAAATGTATAATCCTCCTGCTCATCAAAGCCCCTCCAATAATCTTTCTGTGGAATTTACTCTTAGTCATAGCAACTGAATGGGCTCTTGGCTGGGGCCCTGCTTCGGAAATTCCATAGACTTTGGATTCAAGAACACCATTAATTGAGCACCTTTTGTGTGCCAACCACCCGACAAGCTATTCCAGCTCTTTTCAAGGTCTCTCCAGCTTTCTGTGGTGGTCAGATCTCACGCTTCATTGGCTCCTGCCCCATCCTGCAGGACTCTCTGGTCTTGTGTGGAGGAACTCAGGATGGTCACCTAGAGCTCCTGACTTGGCCGGGTATGTGATGACCATATGCAGCCTCTGGGAGATCTTACTCGCCTGTCCTCTTGCCCATGGGAGTCATCAGGGCCCTAATATCAATGAGTATGACCAGGTCCCCAAAGCTCCTCCATCTGCCACTCTTCAGAGTCTCTGTGTAAGAGGACTTCCCTCCTGCTTCCCTACACCCTCCTCGGTGTTGCTTGGTTCTCAGGCTGTGCTGGCCATGGACTACGTTTTGTCAAGTCCTTCTGGAAACCCACGCTTCCTCTTCTACCACAACTTCCTTCTCCATAGGGCTTATTCTAAAATGCCCTTAGCTTGACTGGGTGAGTGAGACCCCCAAAAAGCTATTATGTTGTCACCTCTTCCATGTTCTTGTGCCTTATTTCCTTGAGTTTACATTCTCTTTCTCTCTAGAAAGAGGGGCCTGTGTTCCCTTCCCCACGCCTCTGGGCATGACAGATGTCTCAGAGGTACTGTTGACTTTATCTCAGCGCAGGTTACATTGACTCTCACAGTGATCCTGTGAGGAAGCTAACCAGGTAGTTTTGTGGTCTAAATCAGTGGGAGGAGGCCGAACATGATGGGTGAGAGTTCACTGTGCTCCAGGAGTCCTGGGTTCTAGACCTGGTTTTGCCACTGATCCCAATGGGGCACCATAGCCAAATCTGTTCTCCTCTGTGGTTTTCTGAGTTCCTACCCATGAACTGAAGATAGCAAGAACATGGCTCTCCAAATTCTCTTTCTGCTCTGATAAAAGGGATGCCTTGTTCAAGAATGGGCTACATGGATCTTCTTGGCGGTCTCCTTACACACTTACCGCCTTGTGATACACCCCTGGATTTCCTCAACACGTACCTTCAGTGCTTGAAGGACTGGATTAACTTGATACCTGTTTGTGTCCCTGGTGACCTGAGAGTCTTGTTGCTTCTCTGCAGCAGCCTCCACTTTCACTTGGCCTGACTTAATGAGCATGGCCCCTGGGACCTGCTGGACTTCCTCTTTGACTGCTCTTCCTTCCTCTCTACTTCCGTCACACTGGCCTCTGGGGATCCTTCACACACCGCACACCCTCCAGCAGCAGGGCTGTTCCCTCTTCCCAGGCCACTCTTACCCCAGAGACCTGGAGAGCCTGATCCTTCATCCTTCACGTATTTGCTC
Source organism: Aepyceros melampus (assembly GCA_006408695.1). Taxonomy (NCBI): domain Eukaryota; kingdom Metazoa; phylum Chordata; class Mammalia; order Artiodactyla; family Bovidae; genus Aepyceros; species Aepyceros melampus. The sequence continues at coordinate 79,455 of SJXQ01005430.1, forward strand.
ACATGCTACCTTCTCGGGACTTCCCTGGTGGTCTAGTGATTGAGATTTCACCTTCCAATGCAGGGGATGCATGTTCAATCTCTGGTCAGGGAACAATGGGAGCTAAGATCCACATGTCTCGAGGTCAAAAAACCAAAACAAAACAGAAGCAATATTATAACAAATTCAGTAAAGACTTTAAAAATGATCCACATCAAAAAAAAATATTAAAAAAAGACACTGCCTTCTCAGCAATGCCTTCTAGGAATGCCCTCTTTCAAAGTACTCCCTATACCACTGCTCGTATCCCCTTTCCTGGCTTTATTTTCTCTATAGCACTCATTAACATTTGACTTATTCTATATTTTCCTTATATTTGTGCACTGTATTGTCTGTCTCTGCACATTGGGCTGTAAGCTCCAGAAAAGCAAGGAGTTTAGTTTTCTTTGTCTAGAACCAGGGCAAAGACATTGCACAGCTCGAAGGGGCACCCTTTACATAGCATATAATGTAGAATATGATGTAGCAGCCCTACCTGAAATAGTGCTTGGCATACAGTTGGCATTTAAGGCAGTTTTGTGGCATGAATAAACCAGAATTAGCTCTCTGTTCTTGGCAGAATTAAATCTCTTGGAAGCAGAAGGTACATGGGAGTTTCCCATTCAAAGGCAACCGAGGCATGAAGTGGGATGATACAGGATCACATATCCTTGTGACACAAATGGCAGAGCCCAAACACCCTGCTTTTGGTACCTGGATATAAGACATGTAGAAGTCTTATATTCATAAGGTACCGAGGAATAAAAATGGATACAAAAGAAAACAATAAATCTTATGAGCTTAGGATAATCAAACTCAGTGCTCCAGGAGCAGAGAGGAAGAGTCCATTTCTTTTTTTTTTTTTAATTAATTTTTAATTGGAAACTTCATGGACTGCAGCACTCCAGGCTTCCCCGTCCTTCACCATCTCCTGGAGTTGCTCAAACTCATGCCCACTGAGTCAGTGATGCCCTCCAACCATCTCATCCTCTGTCACTCCCTTCTTCTCCTGTCTTTAATCCTTCCCAGCATCAGGGTCTTTTCCAATGAGTCAGTTCTTAGCATCAGGTAGCCAAAGTATTGGAGCTCCGGCTCTGCATCAGTCCCTCCAATGAATGTTCAGGATTGATTTCCTTTAGGATTGACTGGTTGGATCTCCTTGCTGTCGGAGGGACTCTCAAGAGTCTTCTACAACACCACAGTTCAAAAGCATCAATTCTTCAGCATTCAGCTTTCTTTATAGTCCAATATCCATACATGACTACTGGAAAAACCATAGCTTTGACTAGATGGACCTTTGCTGGCAAAGTAATGTTTTTTATTTTTAATATTCTCTCTAGGTTTGTCATAGTTTTTCTTCCAAGGAGCAAGTGTCTTTCAATTTCATGTCTGCAGTCACCATCTGCAGTGATTTTGGAGTCCAAGAAAATAAAGTATGTCACTGTTCCCATTGTTTCCCCATCTATTTGCCATGAAGTGATGGGGCCAGATGCCATGATTTTAGTTTTTTGAATGTTGAGTTTTAAGTCAACTTTTTCCACTCTCCTCTTTCATCTTCATTAAGAGGCTCTTCACTTTTTTCCATAAGGGTGGTGTCATCTGCATATCTGAGGTTATTGATATTTCTCCCAGCAATCTTGATTCCAGCTTGCACTTCATCCAGCCTGGTATTTCACATGATGTACTTTGCTTATAAGTTAAATAAGGAGGGTGACAATATATATATACATATATCCTCTCTTTTGTGGATTTCCTTCCCATTTAGGTCACCACAGAGCACTGAGAAGAGTTCCATGAGCTATACAGGAGGTTCTCATTGGTTATCTATTTATATGTAGTATTGCTGCTGCTAAGTCACTTCAGTCTGTCCGACTCTGTGCGACCCATAGACAGCAGGACACCAGGCTCCCCCGTCCCTGGGATTCTCCAGGCAAGAACACTGCAGTGGGTTGCCATTTCCTTCTCCAATGCATGAAACTGAAAAGTGAAAGGAAAGTCGCTCAGTCATGTCTGACCCTCAGTGACCCCATGGACTGCAACCTTCCAGGCTCCTCTGCCCATGGGATTTTCCAGGCAAGAGTAGGAGTAGGAGTAGGGTGCCATTGCCTTAGTGCATATATGCCAATTGCAATCTCCAAATGTCCCAAAATTCTGTTTTTAAGAGGTTTATTTATTTACTTGTTTTTGATTTCACTGGGTCTTCCTTGCTTTGCTAGTTGCAGCGAGCGGGGCTACTCCCCTGTTGTAATGTATGGGCTTCTCGCTGCGGTGGCTCCTCTTGTTGCAGAGCATGCTCTGTAGAGTGCATGGGCTTCAGTAGTTGTGGTGCTCAGACTTAGTTGCTCTGTGGCATGTAGGATCTTCCCCGGCCAGGGATTGAGCCTGTGTCCCCTGTGTTGGCAGGCAGATTCTTAATGAGTGGACCACCAGGGAAGTCCCCCAATTCTTAAGGAAGCTAAGAAGGGGGAAATAACCATGTTCACCAGCTCATTCTGACATGGAAACACATGTATTGCTCAAAGTGTTTCAGGAAAAAAGATGAACTATAGATTGGGGGAAAAGAGGTTTTCTGGTTAACTTTCAGTAAGATAGAACTTTCCTGTTACCCCCAGTCTTTCCTCCCTCCCCCTTTGTCCTATCCTGAACACTCTGGTTAATCAAGGTTGAGCCACATCTCCTAGGGGGTCTAAGAGAAGTGCCCTTGAGCTTACTGAATATTTGGCTTCAGGGACGGAAAGACATTTACCTGGTGCTATGTCTTTTAGGCACAAAGGGCTAAGTCATGGTTCTTTGTCTCTTTTTCTAAACTGTTGCTGCTGCTGCTAAGCCACTTCAGTCGTGTCCGACTCTGTGTGACCCCATAGACGGTAGCCCACCAGGCTCCCCCGTCCCTGGGATTCTCCAGGCGAGAACACTGGAGTGGGTTGCCATTTCCTTCTCCAATGCATGAAAGTGAAAAGTGAAAGTGAAGTCGCTCAGTCGTGTCCAACTCTTGGCGGCCCCAGGGACTGCAGCCCACCAGGCTCCTCCGTCCATGGGATTTTCCAGGCAAGAGTAAACTGCGTATCTATTAATATAAAACCTAGCCTGGCAGTGAGGCACAGAGGGCTGGGCCAGAGCCACTCCACATGCTTCTGAGAGAGCTTTTGAAGCCATTATCTCCTGGACCACAGCAGGAGCCAAAGTAGGTGTCATTAGACGCCTCTAAAAGGCTGGTCTGCATCCCACCAGAGATACAGAAAAGGGTTAATTACAAAGAGGTGCTGGCTGAACAAAGGACCAGAAACAAGAAATTGTAAAATGTAGAAGAAAAGAAAAAGACAAGTTAGGGGCAGATGGCAGCTCCCTAAACAATAAACACAGTGGGAAGTTTCTGTAATTGTGGGAGGCATGAGGGAAAAGGGGCTTTTAGAATACCATTAAGATAGGAATCTTCAAACCACGGCTGTTCCTAAGTCCAACAGAATCAGGTTGGCAAGGAAAGGGATCCTCTCGGACTTTCAGGCAGCATTCTTTCTATACACTCCTTATTCTCCCTTTCTTTAAATATCCAAGGGAAAATACTGTAAGTTTCTCATGTCTGAATCAGCCAACTCAGTGAAAGTAATAAGATGCATTGCCTCTCCAGGCTTGCTTACAGTGATACTGGTAATAGAAGCCTCTATTGACAACTACTTCGTTGATATGAAGGGAGAAGACCAACCAAAGAGCGCAGTCTGGACCGCAGAAGGAGTTGGACACAGACCCAACCCAAAATCATCACCAGCCCATGTGCTGTAGGCAAATTTAAGACAGAATGAATATCGAAATCAGTAAAGACTTGAATTCAGATCTCAGCTTTGCCATTTATTAGCTGTGAGAATTTGGGTTGTCACTTCACCTCTCATAGCCTCCATTTTCCTTTCTGTAAAATGGGAACAATATCACAGTGTTCCAAAGGGCCAGTGGGATGATACAATGAAATGGCTCCCAGCTGAGGACTCTTTTCATGCATCACAACTGTCTTCACCTGCTTTTAGGCCCCATCAGACTCATTGTATTAAGGGAGCTCATTAAAAATGGCAATGATGGTGTTCTTAATAGGAATGGTGATGACAAGGATGGAAGTATACCTCAACCTCAAGAAATCAACCTCAGGGGTGTAGATTTAGCCTGCAAGGTAGGATATCAAGCAACAGGGAACTTGACAATCAGGATGAAGACATTCTTCAGACACTGTGGTTATTACACCAGGATGTTTTACAGTCACGTTTCTCACTCGTCTGCTGAATGCAACTGTTCCAGTCATAGTGATTATTGATTATTTAGGTGAGTGTCTGTCTTTGTGGTATTTCTCATGGATTAGCCAGATCATTAATTTCATGGCATATGCTGCTTACTGACACTTCTGGGAAATCTGAAATATGAATAAACACTTTTACCAGAAATTATATTAGATTTAATATTTGACTAAGGGATTCATAGATATTTAACATTACACCATAGTCAAGAGAGAAAGATTGGGAATTCCTGTGTGACTTCAGTTTGTAACCCATGGCATTTTATTTCCCTTCCTTAAGGTCATTCAAGCACATAAGACATCTTTACTCCTTTTTCCATCCTGGGCATCCTTTTCAGGCTCTGAGTTTCCAAGGAGCCAGGGAGCATGCCTTAGATCTTCCTGAGGTCTGCCTCTCACCTCTCAGCCAGGACCACCCACCAGGCCTGTGGTGACCCCTAGTGATTTCCTCAAGTCTAGCCAGTTGTTGCTGTACTGAGTTGAATTGTGTGTATTCCTGTTTAGTCACTAAGTTGTGTCTGACTCTCTGAAGACCTGTAAGTTGTAGCCTTCCAGGCTCCTCTGTCCATGAGATTTTTCAGGCAAGAATACTGGAGTGGATTACCATTTCCTCCTCCAGGGGATCGTCTGGACCCAAGGATCACACCCGCATCCTGTGTCTCCTGCATTGGCAAGCTGGTTCTTTACCACTGAGCCACCTGGGAAGGGTTGAAAGGTAGCCACCCCAAAAGATACACCCACCTAGAACCTGTGAATGGGAACTTGTTTGGAAAAAGAAACTTTGCAGATGGAATTAATTTAAAAATCTCGAGATGAGTTCATCCTGAGTTGCCTCAGTGTATCCTAAACCTACTTACAAGTGTTCTTACAAGAGACAGAGATCAGCAAGCATGGCTGGAAAAGACAGGAAGACACGTGAAGACAGAGATGGTGATACAACCGCAGGGAACACTGAGGACCATCAGAGCTGGAAGAAGCAAGGAGGGATTCTCTCCCTGAGCCTCCAGAAGAAGCAGGGCCCTGCTGACACCTTGATTTTGGACTTCTAGGCTCAAGAACTGTGAGACTAAATTTTTGTTGTTTCATGATATCTGGCTTGTGATAATTGGCTATGGCAGCCCTATGAAACTAATATAGCAGTCCAGCCTGCTTTCTGCCAGGCACTGGTCTCTCCCAACTCCCTCTTCAGTATTGCCTGGGGAGGGTAATTTATATGCACACATTCCAGCTTTATTTATTTTACTTTATCTTTTAATATTCAGAGGCTTCAGACACAGGCGTCTCAGCCTCACATCTTCAACCTGAAGATAGCAAGGATTTGAGGCTACAGTTAGTAGGTATCTTCCCATCCCTATGCTCATGATAGACAGCCATCTCGAGCATTCTCTCTCCTAACTCTGATTTCTCTTCTACAGCATCTTGGCAGGGAGATTTTTCTGGGACTTGCTTGCTTGCAATTATTTATTTATTTTTATATGGACCATTCTTAAGTCTTTATTTAATTTGTTACAATATTGCTTCTGTTTTATGTTTTGGTCATGAGGCATGTGGGATCTTAGTTCCTCCACTTTATATCCCCTGAATTGGAAGCTGAAGTCTTAACCACTGGACCACCAGGCAAGTCCCCTCACTTACTTGCATTTATTCATAGACAAGGAGCTCACCAGCCTCAGGGCAGCCTGTCTGGTTAGAGGCTATCTGCTGTTAAGACCTTGTAGTAGCCAGATACCAAAACAAATTTGCTTGTTTGCCTACAACTTCACCCACTTTGGAGTAGTATGAGATACACAGGCTTCCTATATTTGCAGAGCGCTGATACCATCCCTGGGTCTACTGGTGTCAAGGTGAACAGCCCTGCTTCCCCCAGGTAGTCGGTGTGCTGTGCTCTCTGGCCCCCCTTCAAATGCAGCGTGCTCTCCTCTGCAGCTGTTTCTCCAGCCCAGGCACTTTCATGGAGACTCCCAAGGATGATCAGCACTCTCTGGTCCCTCGCACCACAGCCCTGGGTGAGGGGACTAGACACCAATTGTCCTCCTGCCTGTTCCCTCCCCTGCCTTTAGGAAGAGTCCCACATCTGCGATTCTGAAGAGGCTGATCAAGGGTATCAACATTCTCACCCCAGGGAAAACAGGGACCCCTGAAAGAGCACCTCAGAACCCTGGACACAGTGGATGGGGTTAGATGGACTCTTGCAGGGACTAATTTATGTTTATGAGATGTTGTTATCATGTAAGCCTGAGCCGCTCAAGTGCTATTTTCCTGCTCCTGGGAAATAACCTAATAGAGAATGCCTCAGATGCAATGGAGAATGAGAGAAAAACAAAGAGGGCAGTGAGGGAGGGAAGAGATGAAGAGAGAGGAGAGACTGAATTCTGGGGATATTCTTGGAGCATCTGGACTCAGCTCTGTTTAATGCTAACCCACCCCAGGACTTTTTATGAGCCGAAAGTTCCATCTTTTCTTGAGCTTGTTTGACGTGGTTTGCTGCTTTTGCAAGCAAGAGTCTTGGTACACACATCCAGTCCAGCCAGTGCTCCTCTATGGGCCACCCAGGAAGGACTGACTGTGCTTGACTCTGGCCATCACCAAACCTCCCTGCTTCTCTCTGACTCTGCCTTCAGCCAAGATCATGCAGATTCCTTCCCTTATGACATCCCAACCGTGGCTGTCTCCTCATTTCACACTGGTCATTGGCAACCTAGGCCCCACCCTTCCCTGCCCCCTGTGCCCCATTCTGAGCTCTGCTCCATTAGACCTCTTGTGCAGAGAGGAGTCCCCATGCCATCTGCAGGGCCCTCCTCAGGTCCAAAGTGATTCCCTTTGGCCTGATTGGTATCTTTGCAAGCCTCACATGGAAGCCATGCTGCACAGACTCCAAGAAAGCTTGTGCATGCAACACAAGAAGGCTCACCTTCATTCAATCCAATTTAACTGTAAGAATAACAGCACTGAAAAACAATCTTTAGCAATCAATGCTGTGATGAATTATGTAGCAAATCATAAGCATCACCCCCAAATATTATGTCTATAGGAAATGGCCTTATGCAGCTAATTGTTAACTGGGAAACTCTTTCATTAATTCAAATGGGTCAACATTTTAAATGATACTGTCATATAAATGCGGTGTGAAGGCTTACATGCAGATCACTCTAAGGTATCCCTTTTTTTTTTTTTTTGGTGAAGCCGACTAATGCTGCATTATGTTTTATTGTGCAATAAAATTATGTGCTAAAATTATGCTCATAAATGTACGCAAATGTAAACCAAGCTATTAGTTATGTTTTCACAGATAAAAGTCATTAGCATAGCTATCAAACTCTTCTTCCATTTGAATAACAGAATTATGTCTGGAGTCTCTGGCTGCCTTGCTGGGGCTCAGTCTCTGGGGGAACAAGTGTAAATCTTGTTGCCTGTTGGTTATGTGGGAGTTAGTAACCCGACCTGACTTCCACCCGCTGAGGCTGACTTTATATGGAGCCCACTGGGTCACTAGCTGAGGAAGGACCCTTTCAGCATCTCTCAGCATCTCACACCCTGGGAAGTCATTCTTAACACCTCCCCACCTACTTCCTGCTAATTAGACTTACTGAAAAACAATTGCAGATCTTTGGAGATTTCAGGAGTCTGACAGCATCTTTTAGCAACAGTCATGAGGAAACAAAGTTTCATGTATAATTCATGAGGTGCATGGTCATCCTGGTGGGAAATTATCTCCTGACAGACTTGGCGATGGTGGTGTCCTGTCAGAACGGCCTACAGTGTATAATTAAAACCTGAACAGAACAAATTAATGCTGATTACTTTATAAACAATTTGAAAGCTTGAATTCTGTTCCCTGTCTTACGGGAAGAAAACAGATATTTCAGAAATGTGTAGGTTTCCCCCCGCCCACTAATAGTTCTGCTAATAAAGGACCCTTGAATAGATATTGCAGTTAATATTCTTTGTCCTCCAATTTGATTTCATGAAGCTCAACTACATGAAGTCAGAGACTCCAAACCAAAAATCTGGCAGGTGCTAAACTTCCATGCTGAAAGTAACTCCCTGTCTTCTGTAAATGCAAGTGTATCTGTCTGACCAGACTGATAAAAGCACTCTCAGGATATGAGCACTAGAAGGTCAGCTGGACATATCCTTTATTTGAGAGACAGGGTCACAGAGGCCAGTGAGGAAAGTGGCCTGAGGTCAAGCAGAGCTGTGGTGAGGTCACTGCTGGCCAGTCCACAGCTCCTCAAGCCCCCTCTATTTTTGACTCAATCTGCATCTGTTTTCTGAACAGTGTGTCTCCCTGCCTCCAACTCTGATCTCTTCAGATGGATTCTCCATACCTGAGTCAGAGCTGGCTTTTCAGAAAATGCATCATCTCACCTCTAGCATAAAATAATCAGTTCAACAAAACTGTTTAGTACCTGCCACCAGCCAGGCCCAGGCCTAGGGGCAGGGTGCAGTTACTGCTGTGTTGTGCTCAGTCGTGTCCAACGCTTTGCGACCCCATGGACCGTGGCCCGCCAGGCTTCTCTGCCCATGGGATTCTCTAGACAAGAATACTGGTGTGCTTGCTAGTGCCTGCCTCAGGGGATCCTCCAGACCCAGGCATCAAACCTGCATCTCTTGTCTTTTGCCTTGCGAGGCAGATTCTTTCCACTGTGCCACCTGGGAAGCCCTAAGTGCAGGGTGTATGTCAGTGACTAAAACAGATCAGGTGTCTGCGCTCAAGGAGCTTATAGTTGGGTGGAGGGGGCAGATGATGACTGTGCTTGGGTCAAGGTTCAAGCTCTTGTAAGTCGTTGAAAAGACTCACCAAATCTTGGGCTCATTTTCTCCAGCTTCACCTTCAGCAATCCTTCCTGCATGAGACCACTTTCAAAAACCAAGGAAATAGGTCTCAGCTGGCTTTTTCCATTGCAAAATCCTGTGAAATTGAACTTCATGCCCTTCTGTCCTGTCTGCTCCACAAGAACTCTCAGCTAGAATGCGCTTTTCATTACTGTTGTTCAGTCGCTCAGCCATGTCTGATGCTTTGCAACCTCATGGACTACAGCATGTCAGGCTTCCCTGTCCTTCATCATCTCCCAGCATTTGCTCAAATGCAGTAATAACATGCAGCCTCATATCACAGCCCCCCTGGCTGAGCCCTATTTCCACTGAGGAGGATAGTGCAACCGGGTCAGAGAAACACAGGACTGAACCAGCTATGAGTTCACATTCTAGCTCAGCTTCTTAGCAGTTACCTGAACTTGAACACATTACTTTCTGTCTATGCTGTTCTTGTTTGTCAGTGGCTAAGTCATGTCTGAGTCTTTGTGACCCCATGGACTGCAGTATACCAGGCTTCTCTGTCTTTCACTGTCTCCCACAGTTTGCTCAAACTCATGTTCAATTGAGGCAGTGATGTCATCCAACTGTCTCATCCTCAGTCACCCTCTTTTCTTCCTGCCCTCAATCTTCCCCAGCATCAGGGTCTTTTCCAATAAGCCAGCTCTTCACATTAGGTGGACAAAGTATTGGAGCTTCAGCTTCAGCATCAGTCCTTCCAATGAATATTCAGGATTGATTTCCTTTAGAATTGACTAGTTTGATCTTCTTGCAGTCCAAGGGACTCTCAAGAGTCTTCTCCAACACCACAGTTCAAAAGCATCAATTCTTCGGCCCTTAGCCTTCTTTATGGTCCAATTCTCACATCCCTACATGACTACTGGAAAAACCATAGCTTTGACTAGATGGACAGAACTTTGTCAGCAGAGTGGTGTCTCTACTTTTTAATATGCTCTCTAGGTTTGTCATAGCTTTTCTTTCAAGGAGCAAGCATATTCCAATTCATGTCTGCAGTCACCATCCACAGTGACTTTGGAGCCCAAGAAAACAAAATCTGTCACTGCTTCCACTTTTGCCCTTCCATTTCCCATGAAGTGATGGGACTGGATGCTATGACCTTAGCTTTTTGAATGCTGAGTTTTAAGCCAGCTTTTTCACTCTTCTCTTTCACCTTCATCAAGAGGCTCTTTAGTTCTTCTTCACTTTCTGCCATAAGGATGGTATCATCTATACCCAAGGTTATTGATATTTCTCCCAGCAATCTTGATTCCAGCCTGTGATTTATCCAGGGCAGCATTTCTCATGATGTACTCTGCATATGAGTTAAATAAACGGGGTGACAAGAAACAACTTTGTCTTCAGTTCAGTTGCTCAGAGTGTCCAACTCTTTGCAACCCCATGAATTGCAGCACGCCAGGCCTCCCTGTCCTTCACCAACTCCCAGAGTTCACCCAAACTCATGTGTATCGAGTCAGTGATGCCATCCAGCCATCTCAGCCTCTGTCGTCCCCTTCTCCTCCTGCCCCCAATCCCTCCCAGCATCAGAGTCTTTTCCAATGAGTCAACTCTTCACATGAGGTGGCCGAAGTACTGGAGTTTCAGCTTTAGCATTAGTCCTTTCAATAAACACCCAGGACTGATCTCCTTTAGGATGGACTGGTTGGATCTCCTTGCAGTCCAAGGGACTCTCAGGAGTCTTCTTCAACACCACAGTTCAAAAGCATCAATTCTTCGGCACTCAGCTTCCTTCACAGTCCAACTCTCACATCCATACATGACCACAGGAAAAACCATAGCCTTGACTAGACGAACCTTTTTTGGCAAAGTAATATCTCTGCTTTTGAATATGCTGTCTAGGTTGGTCATAACTTTCCTTCCAAGGAGTAAGTGTCTTTTAATTTCATGGCTGCAGTCACCATTTGCAGTTATTTTGGAGCCCAGAAAAATAAAGTCTGACACTGTTTCCACTGTTTCCCCATCTATTTCCCATAAAGTGATGGGACCAGATGCCATGATCTTAGTTTTCTGAATGTTGAGCTTTAAGCCAACTTTTTTACTCTCCACTTTCACTTTCATCAAGAGGCTTTTTAGTTCCTCTTCACTTCCAGCTTGTGCTTCATCCAGCCCCACATTTCTCATGATGGACTCTGCATATAAGTTAAATAAGCAGGGTGACATTATATAGCATCGACATACTCCTTTGCCTATTTGGAACCAGTCTGTTGTTCTATGTTCAGTTCTGTTGCTTCCTGATCTGCGTATAGGTTTCCTAAGAGGCCGGTCAGATGGTCTGGTATTCCCATCTCTTTCAGAATTTTCCACAGTTTATTGTGATCCACACAGTCAAAGGCTTTGGCATAGTCAATAAAGCAGAAATAGATGTTTTTCTGGAACTCTTGCTTTTTCAATGATCCAGCGGATGTTAGCAATTCGATCTCTGGTTCCTCTGCCTTTTCTAAAACCAGCTTGAACATCTGGAAGTTCACTTTTCACGTATTGCTGAAGCCTGGCTTGGAGAATTTTGAGCGTGTGAGATGAGTGCAGTTGTGCGGTATGGCATTGCCTTTCTTTGGGATTGGAATGAAAGCTGACCTTTTCCAGTCCTGTGGCCACTGCTGAGTGAGTCTTGTTCCTTTCTCAATTTTGAACCAGGCAATTGTTCTATGTAAGGGTCTAATACTGACTCGCATACAGATTTCTCAGGAGACAGGTAAGGTGGTCTGGTATTCCAATCTCTTTAAGAATTTTCCACAATTTGTTGTGATCCACATAATCAAAGGCTTTCGCATGGTCAATGAAGCAGAAGTAGATGATTTTTTGGAATTCCCTTGCTTTCTCTATGATCCAGTGAATGTTGGCCATTTGATTCCTGGTTCCTCTGCTTTTGGGCCCTCCTGGTAACTCAGCTGGTAAAGAATCCACCTATAATGTAGGAGACCCTGGTTTAATTCCTGGGCTGGGAAGATCGCCTGGAGAAGGGATAAGCTACACACTCCAGTATTCTTGGACTTTGCTAGTGGCTCAGATGGTAAAGAATCTGCCTGCAATGAAGGAGGCCTGGGCTTGATCCCTGGTTTGGGAAGATCTCCTGGAGGAGAGCATGGCAGCCTACTTCAGTATTCTTGCCTGGAGAATCCTCATGGACATAGAAGTATGGTGAGCTATAGTCCATGTGGTCATAAAGAGTCAAGTATGTCCTCTGCCTTTTCTAAACCCAGCTTGTGCATCTGGAAGCTCTTGGTTCAGAGTTGCTGATGCCTAGCTTAAAGGATTTTGAGCCTCTAACTTCACGTTAATGTCTAAGGTGTGGTAGGGTTTGGGGATGGTGTTTGCATTTCAGACAGCCTCTTTTCAAATTGTGTCTTCTGCAAATTTAATTTGGACTGTCAATTTTTATGTATCTTGGCATTGAACTTTTACCAGCATTTTAAGTGATATATTCAAATGATTTTATTCCATTTCTTTCCTTTTAGAATGTGAGATCTTCAGCATGCCAGCAATATTTAAGTGCCAAGACTGTGTAGGTAAAAAGCGTGTGAATTAGAATACTTGATGGGGGTGATGGGAGAAAGCTACAGAAGAGGCTAGAAGGGCGTCTGTTCTCATTCTTAGTAACGAGCAAGTGGAGATGTACACACACTTAGCCCGGGAATGGAGATTAGACACCAGGGAGACTTTATTGAGAAGGAGGAATGCAGACTTGCAAAGTCATTCTGCATGAATGCCAGCTAGCTCCCTGTGAGGCACTGCACTCAGGCTGTGAATCCAGAGATGAGCAGGACTTAGAGCTGCTACCCTCATGGGACTTAAATGGAGGTTGGAAGAAAGATGTAAACAAATAATTATGCTTACTACTCTGGGGTAGCAATCATCCTTACCAGCAAGGGTCAAAAATTTCAAAGCCATAGAAGAAAATATTGATACACTTAAAGACATTAAAAACTAAAAGTTCTGGGTAATAAAAGACTCAACATAAACAGTTAATGATAAGCAAAAGATTGGTGGAAAATATTTGCAACATATATAACCTTTAAAAGATATTCAACTGTGTTGTACAGAGTATCTACAAATCAAAAAATAGAAAAATAGGCAAAGGATATGTATTAGTTATCTACCACTACATAACAAATTGCTCTCATGTTTACTGACTTAAGACATTTATGATCTCAGTTTGGGTAGCTCTGGAATCCAGGCATGGATTCTTTTTGCTGGAGGTCTCATGAAAAACTGGACTCAAGATGTTGGCTCGGGCTGCAGTCAAGTCAGACTAATTGGGGAAGGACCCGCATCGAAGCTCACCCTTATGACTGTTGGCACGACTCTGATCCTTGCAGGCTGTTCACCATAGGACAGGTTGAAACATGACAGGTTGCTTCATCAGACTGAAGACAAGCCAGGAAAAAAAAAGTGTTAACAAGATGAAAGTCATAGTTTTTTGCAACCTAAATTTGGAAATCATAAAATGTCATCTTTGCCCTGTTCTATTCATTAAGAGCAAGCCACTGGGGTCCAGCCCAGCCTCCAGCAAAGGGGTTACACAAGGGCATGAATAACAAGGGATGAGGGCCACTGGAGGCCAGCTAGTGGTCTGACTACCACAGGGTACCAGAGGGCAATCCACAGAGAAGGATCTGTAAACTCATGAAAAGATACTCAGCTTCATGAAAGATGAGAAAATTGCAAATTTATAAAATAAGAAAGAGAAATCATGTTTTATCCACCACATTGGGGAAAATTAAATACTGATGACCTCTAGAATGGGCAAGAATTTTGGGAAATAACTATTGTCACACACTATTGACAGAAGAATAAATTGATAATGAATGTAAATTTTACAGCTAACTTTTTATCCAGCAAGGGAACTTCAAATAATCTACTGCAGAAAAACGCATGTTCAAGAATGCTCATTAAATAATGTCTGTGACAGTGAAAAATTGGAAACCACAGCCATGCCCATTTATAAGGATGGTTAAATAAATTATAAGACCTCTGATCTATGGAATTTAAGCCAGAGCTTGAAAGAATGAAGTAGATGGAAAGATCTTTAAAACATACTTTTAAATAAAGAAAGCAAACAACAGGATAACTGACATAATGATATGTAAAGAAGATGTCGTACATATATACAATGGAATATTACTCAGCCATAAAAAAGAATGAAATGATGCCACTTGCAGCAACATGGAGGAACCTAGAGATTGTCACACTGAAGGGAGTCTAAGACAGAGAAAGACAAATATGATGTCACTTATATGTGGAATCTAAAAACAAGGGGTACAAATGAACTTATCACAAAATAGAATTAGAGCTCTAGATGTAGAAAAAAATCTTATGGTCACCAGGGGGCAAGGGAGGGATAAATTGGGAGACTGGGATTGACATATACACGCTGCTGCTGCTGCTGCTGCTAAGTCGCTTCAATTGGACTATATATAAAATAGATAACTAACAGACCTCCTGTATAGCACAGGGAACTCTTCTCAATACTCAGTAATGGCCTATATGGGAAAAGAACCTACAAAAGAGTGGATATATGTATATAACTGATTCACTTTTCTGTACACCTGAAACTAACACAACATTGGAAACCAACTGAATATTCACTGGAAGGACTGATGCTGAAGCTGAAATTCTAATACTTTGGCCACCTGATGCAAAGAAATAACTCACTAGAAAAGACCCTGATGCTGGGATGCAGGATGCTTGGGACTGATGCACGGGGATAATCCAGAGAGAGGGTGTGGGGCGGGAGGGGGGAGGTGNTTTTTTTTAAAAGGTTAATTGAAAAAACAAGCACACGCAACAAAACAAAGCTATTACTTTTCTATATGTACATATAGGCATGCAGACACATATGGAGAATACGGAAGGATACAGAGCAAAGTGTTGCTAGTACTTAACTCTGGGGGAAGTTAGAAGAGAGGAAGGGTAGCTAAAGAGAATTTTCCCTTTATCTGTTATAGTCTTAACTCTTAAAATTAGAGAGTATATATGCATTATTTGTTTAATTAAAAAATAAATGAAAAGAATGGATTAAAAAAAAAAAACAGTTACCATTGGTGGAGATTATGTTGATAAATCCATTCTCCTTGGAAAAGAGAGTATGCTGTAGCCACAATTCTTAGCCTGGATCCTGAATGTTCTTGAGGGATATAAACCAGATTAGATTACAGAGTTCTGAAGCTAGAGTACCTCATAGTAAAAACCAGAAAATCTAACAGACTATTAAAAACGGAGGGACTTTTGGAGCTGCTCCCTCAAAGTCTCTGATATTATCTCCTCAAGACAAAATATGAGAGAGTTTGGAAATACCATATATTCTACAGGTCTATGGACACCTTAACTTGGGATCTATGGGAACCTCCATGAAGTATGGTGAGATCAGATAAGTATTGAGATGGCTTTCTGGTCTCTAGTATCTGCAAGGCTATTGTTTCTGATGAACTGTGGTTAAAATATCGGAATGCTTTCAAACTAGTTAATACACACATCCATCCCCTACAACTGACAACTTTACCTCCTCTTGGACCTGCACCTGCCCATGAGTCAGCAGAAAAGTGGGACTGTCTGGTACACCAGGGGCCCCAGGACCTTTCTTGATAGGTTAGCATCAGTGGTGATTGGCCAGAGCCAGCCCACTGCTGTTGCTAGATGTATATATGATTTGAGTAAGTCAGGATGTTTGATGGGTACGTGGGGGTAATAATGATGCCCACCTATGTAGACTATTAAAGGAAATTGCAGGATTACTGAATCATCATAACGTCTCTTCTTTTTTCCTCTTTGAGGTAGGTCATTATGGTGATGAAAAGAATTGAATTGGAAGGAAATTGGAGAAGTTATTGTAATATGGGGGCCCATATTAAAAAGAAATCCTCTCTGCTTCACCTGGCTTAGACATGCCTGAGGATAGATTTCCTGCTATTAATGATGCATCCTAAGGTTCTCTTACATAGGCAATACAGACGGAAGGACAGTGCAACATGGGCATGTGGTGATGGAAGCATGCTTGAGCATTGAATGCTACGGGAGACCAGACAAAAGGATGGGTCAGGGAAGGCTTCCTGGAGGAGGTGATCCCTGAGCCTAAATGATCTTTGAAAGACAGGAAAGAATTAATCAGCTGAAGAGGCTAAGGAAGGGTATTTGGGACAACGAGAAAAGTGACCAGAGGGCTTCCCTGGTGACTCAGTGGTAACGAATCTGCCTCCAATGCAGGGACACGGGTTCAATCCCTGGTCTGAGAAGATCCCACATGCTGTGGGACAGCTAAGTCCACGCACCACAACTACTGAGCAAGCAGTCTAGAGCCCGTGAGCCACAACTATTGAAGTCCGTGCACCTAGAGCCCGTGCTCTGCAGCAAGAGAGAACCACTGCAACAAGAATCTCGAGCACCACCTCTAGAGAGTAGCTCCCACTCCCCGCAGCTGGAGAAGGCATGTGTGCAGCAAAGACCCAGCACAGCCATAAGTAAATACATAAAAAATAAAATCTTTAAAAAGAAAATCAGCCACACACACACAAAAATCTCCAGAGTGAGTTTTACATGGTTGGAGAATAGGGAGGAAGGAAGCTAGATATAGAGGCCAGGATAGGTGGAAGTGTCCTTAGTGACATAACTGTTGCAGGAATGCGGCTTGCTGGGCTTAAGTGAAAGTGCCATTGTCCCACTTTCATTTGCTAGCTGAAAGCTTTTCCTTAGTCTAGATTTTCCCTCTCAAAAATCCAACTCTGGGCCTTGCCACCTCCCCACACCCCTTATCCAGGAAAAAGACTGAATATATTGAGCAAACCTGCTAGTATGAAGGAAACTCAGGCAGCAATTGCGTTTGAGGCTTCTCTGGTCAAGATATAACCCATGGCTAGAAAATGACTGACTTGGGATCCTATGATCTTGGTCGTCAACACCAACAGGCAGATTTGTTTACGTGAGACAGTTGACCAATTGTAGACCAGGGTCTGGAAGGGCTTTTCTCAGGGGAGTGAGGTGGACATTCCACAGCCGTCACAGAATCAGAGTCCCAAGGGTGCCCCGTCAGGCAGCCTGGAGACACCATCTTCACCTCCTCCACCCCTCCCTATGCCGATGAGGATGCTGGGAAGGATGAACTCATCCAGCTCTCATGAAGATTGGGAGTTGTGATTTGTCTCTTCCAATCAGAGTCTGGTGTCAGGAATTCTGACCAATTTCATGTTTACTCGCTATTTTTAACAGTTACCAGCAAAGATACCATGGATATGGTGTTAAAATTCTCTGAGCCTCAAACTCCTCAGCTGCAAACTGAGGAAACAAATAACCTCACAGAGCCTCTCTGTAGATGCCCTGGAACCACGTGTAGCTGGGACAAGCTCTTTTTGTGCCATCTACCCCAGTCTTTTCTGTAGCTCCTGGGGAATAGGATCATTTTTGCAGGAATCCCTTGGACAACATTTTGATGGAGTTTTGGATCATGTAAAGGGGACACCCAGCTCCTGTTGCCAATGGTGAAGTTGAGAAAATGAGAAGAGAAACTGCTTTGTCCTAGGAATGCTTCTCAGTGGATAATTTTCTTAATGATGCCAAATGGGCACCAACTGGTGTGGAAGAAATGGTTTATTTCTCAGTTTATTTGTTTCTCTTCTTACTAGTCCAGGGAGAAAGTTGAGGTGCCCAGACGGAACAGAACCCCAGAAGATGACTTGAATAATAATGGTAAGACTGATGAGGAGAATGTAGGTGGGGCATTTTCCCTCCCTTCTTTATTAGTTTAAAAAGTTTTGAGAGGACAGAAACACATGAGCAAAGGTACTCCATGGGAGGGGATCCTGCATTATGAGACAGGTGGGGAGGGGCAACCTATAGACGGCAGATCAGAGGGTCTCCCCATGGAGGGACCTCTGGGGTTCTTCAGGAGCTGTGATGAATTCAGTTGAGGTTTTTTTTTTTTCTTTTTCCTTTTTTCATATTTTCTGTTCTGATTATTCTCAAATCCTTACCAACATTATGCTAATTGTTTAGTCCTTCTTGGTCTTAGTGTTGGAAAATTATGTCAGAGCCAGAGTTTAGAACTGTGAGGATAATGCAGGACAAAGAACTGTGAGGATAATGAGGCTGTAGCAGCCTAAGGCAGGAGCAGAGGAATGGCTGAAGTGACCTCCAGCCCCACCAGTGACCCTGCAGGAATACCTGAGCTTGGGAGCTTCCTGGAAGGATAGGCTTCCTGGCATCGCCCAGGAATGGAGCTTGAACTCTGAAGCTGGGAGTTGTTTCTGTTTTGCAGAGCTAATTGGTCACTTCCTCCCCACTCTGGATTCTGAAAAATAGACACAAGGGTCAAGGTGCAGGGTCACCAGTCCTGCTGACGAGGCACCTGGCACCAGAATGAGAGTCCTCTTCTACACTTTAGTCCAGCTGTCAATTGTCAGAGGGGGGAACTGGGTCTGCAAGTCACCATGAGCTGCTTGCTCAGAGGGTTGCTGTGCCCTCACCTGACAATATAAGGGATCAATAGCAATAACCAGTGAAGCGACCCATCACTTCCTTCTGTTACAAAAGAATGGACAAACGGAAGACATTCCTGCCAGTTCATACATCAGACAAACCATCTGTCCTAGGCGGGAACCTCAGAGAGGGTACAGCAAAGGGCAGAAGATTTATACCTAACACCTTGAAGGAGAGAAGGAGAGTAGTTTCCTATGTGTATTAGGACTAAAATGATGCTTGATGGAAGGAAAACCTAGGGACCTACACTCATAATGTTAAGTTGTGAGAGGTAGCTACGGCACGGGTTAAAAGCACACACATAGGAATCATTCTGGCCCTGCTATGTAACTTTGGGCATTTTACTCAATATCTTCGGGACTCAGTGTCCCATCTGTAAAATGGAGTTTGATAATAACATCTATTTCATTTTTTGTTGGATTGAATTTGTGTTGTTATAAAGACTAAATAAGTTAATACATGTAAAGCTACCAGGTCAGCATTAACTCATTGCTTTCAATCTCATGAATGTATATATATTCAACACAGCTCCTGGCACAAAGCTGGCAGCAGTAAACGGTGGTCAAATCCTCTGTTTTATCTTTGGGATGAAAATCACCACTGGATACCCTGACAGTGAGAGGGAGCGGTCATTGGGAAGAGCCATGGTTCTGGACATGGTCTACTTTTCAGAGAAAATATAATAGATTGTTCCAATAATAGCATTGGAGAGAAATTCCTTTCCCAAGTGGGGCCGGTGATTTATTCTCCAGTCGTGAGTGGCTGCTGCTGCTGCTGCTGCTAAGTCGCTTCAGTCATGCCCGACTTTGCTAATGCTGTGTTTGTAACCTTCGCTTTTCTAAACTTTTAGTGTCTCTGAGTTTGAGCAATCCCTTGCCTCTCTGAAGAGTCTGGAAAGCGGGCCTGTCTCTCCTGCTCACCTCCAGCCCCTCCCTTTAGCCCTCTAATGAAATGGTAGCCCCTGGGTAGAAACTATGAACTCTCAGAGCCCTCTCCAGCAAGAGGCTGGACTCGGCATGCCTGCTTCCTTACGGAGTGCAAAATGAGGCAAGAGGCCAAGACGATTTCCTCTTCTTTACTGCATCATAAAAAAGCATCTCATTTTGCACGTGACACCTCTCAGGTGCTCATGCCCAGGCCATGATTAGCAGATAATCTCATAAAGGCCTGTGGTCTCGCTGCCAAGACCCACCTGTCGGAGAAAGTGAAGGCCTGTGGCAGAGACCCCTTCCCACAGCCTTGAAAGCTTGATCTGTTAAGTCACCCCTTTTCCATCTGAGGATAATCCAGGCTCTCCATTTCATTGCTGGCTTGGCTTCCTGGCCCCCATTTTACCTTCTCAAAGAGAAGCCTGCCCCCCAACCACCCAGACACTACCAAAAAAAAAAAAAGACCTCACTCATTCTCTGACTCAGTCATAGAAGTATTGAGCTGGGAACTTTGGAAATTGTCCAGCAGTGAAACATTTCCATGTTATTTATAGGGAAAATGAGGCTCAGAGACATCAAACGACTTCCCCAGAGTCACAGCGCCGAGGAATGGCACAAGAGGAGTTGGAATCTGGATCTCCTGCCACTCAGCTGCAGGGTGCATTGTCTGCACTCCCACCGTCCATCAGCTGGGCCTCTTTCTTGGCTGAGCATTTACTGTCTCAGACCCAGCCAAGAAACACCTGCTGAGAAGGGGCACGCATTCCCAGGCTGGCCTTGGAGCATCCATCTCAGGCAATCACCGGAACCGCTGTTTGTGTTCAGCTCCACAGGGGCACCCAGTAGGGGACAGGAGGATTCATGACTGTGGTCAGCAGCAGAGGACACAGTGGGCTTGTAAGAAGCCGCTGACTTGCACTCACTAGGAGACCTCGCTCGATGGGATTAGGGCGGCCAGGCACAGTCTCTCTGGGCGACCAGCACAGGCCACTGCTCTTCCAGACTAGAGAGAACATAGGGTAAAGGAAACACTGTGGCATGGGCTTGGGCTTGGGCTTGGGACAGGCCACTTTCTAGCTGTGTGACCCTTGGCTGTACAACTCTCTCTGAACCATGTTTTAAAAATAAGAGCAAAAATTGCTGGCATCATTGGCTGTTGTAAAGATTTAAAAAGTGATTCTTTATAGATAGGCCTAGCATGGAGTCCGGAGAAGGCAATGGCACCCCACTCCAGTACTCTTGCCTGGAAAATCCCATGGATGGAGGAGCCTGGTGGGCTGCAGTCCATGCTAAGGGTCAGACACGACTGAGTGACTTCACTTTCGCTTTTCACTTTCATGCATTGGAGAAGGAAATGGCAACCCACTCCAGTGTTCTTGCCTGGAGAATCCCAGGGACGGGAGAGCCTGGTGGGCTGCCGTCTATGGGGTCGCACAGAGTCGGACACGACTGAAGCGACTCAGCAGCAGCAGCAGGGAGTCAGCTCATGGTGAGCAGGCAGTTATTACCATTATGTGATCCCTCCTAGTTGTACCAAATCAGACAGATCACAGCCTGTCTGAGCCTCAAACTTTTCATCTAAGGGAGATTATTCCTACCCCATAAATCTAACCATAAGTTAGTTGAGAAACACTCAGTGGACTCTCCAGTCAGCATCAGTTTCCTTCCTTCCATTTGGCAAGTGGGAGTTCTTGTTGGCAGAAAGAAATGCAAGTCAGCTGAAAGTTAAAGCTCAAGCTCTGTTATTCTTACCATGGGTGCTAAACATCTATATCTATTATATATCCATATCTCTATATCTGTGTATGTGTGTATATAGATATATGGACATGGACATAGAAGATAGGTAGAGAAATATAGATAGATACGGGTAGAGAAATATAGATACGGGTATTGATCGGGATATATTACATCCATATCTGGGCTTCTCAGGTGGTGGCTAGTAGTAAGGAATCCATCTTCCAGTGCAGGAGACGTAAGAGATGAGGTTTTGATCTCTGGGTTGGGAAGATCCCCTGGAGGAGGGCATAGCCACGCACTCCAGTATTCTTGCCTGGAGAATCCTATGGACAGAGGAGCCTGGTGGGCTACAGTCCATGGGGTTACATAGAGCTGAACACGACTAAAGTGACTTAGCACGCCCTCACATATCGACATCTATATCTGTATCTAACCTCAGATATGCAGATGACACCACCCTTATGGCAGAAAGTGAGGAGGAGCTAAAAAGCCTCTTGTTGAAAGTGAGAGAGGAGAGTGAAAAAGTTGGCTTAAAGCTCAACATTCAGAAAACGAAGATCATGGCATCTGGCCCCATCACTTCATGGAAATAGATGGGGCAACAGTAGAAATAGTGTCAGACTTTGTTTTTTTGGGTTCCAAAATCACTGCAGATGGTGACTGCAGCCATGAAATTAAAAGGTGCTTACTCCTTGGAAGAAAAGTTATGACCAACCTAGATAGTATATTCAAAAGCAGAGACATTACTTTGCCAACTAAAGTTCGCTATAAGCTCAACATTCAGAAAACGAAGATCATGGCATCTGGCCCCATCACTTCATGGGAAATAGATGGGGAAACAGTAGAAACAGTGTCAGACTTTGTTTTTTTGGGTTCCAAAATCACTGCAGATGGTGACTGCAGCCATGAAATTAAAAGGTGCTTACTCCTTGGAAGAAAAGTTATGACCAACCTAGATAGTATATTCAAAAGCAGAGACATTACTTTGCCAACTAAAGTTCGTCTAGTCAAGGCTATGGTTTTTCCTGTGGTCATGTATGGATGTGAGAGTTGGACTGTGAAGAAGGCTGAGTGCCGAAGAATTGATGCTTTTGAACTGTGGTGTTGGAGAAGACTCTTGAGAGTCCCTTGGACTGCAAGGAGATCCAACCAGTCCATTCTGAGGCAGATCAACCCTGGGATTTCTCTGGAAGGAATGATGCTAAAGCTGAAGCTCCAGTACTTTGGCCACCTCATGCGAAGAGTTGACTCACTGGAAAAGACCCTGATGCTGGGAGGGATTGGGGGCAGGAGGAGAAGGGGATGACTGAGGATGAGATGGCTGGATGGCATCACGGACTCAATGGACGTGAGTCTGAGTGAACTCCGGGAGTTGGTGATGGACAGGGAGGCCTGGCGTACTGTGATTCATGGGGTCGCAAAGAGTCAGACACGACTGCGCGACTGAACTGAACTGAACTGATATCTGTATCTGTCTCTATAGCTATTCCTAGATGACATATGTGCTGCCAGTATCATCCCTTTTACAAACAAGACAAACTAACTATTTGAAAAATTATATTAAAAATGTATAATAGAGAAAAGTTCAAAGATACATTAGTAAAATAATCTCACATACTACTACTCTGACAATTTGAGACTCCATGGACTATACAGCCCATGGAATTGTCCAGGCTAGAATACCA
This sequence comes from Aepyceros melampus, assembly GCA_006408695.1. Classification (NCBI taxonomy): domain Eukaryota; kingdom Metazoa; phylum Chordata; class Mammalia; order Artiodactyla; family Bovidae; genus Aepyceros; species Aepyceros melampus. The sequence goes on from SJXQ01005430.1 coordinate 102,404, forward strand.
GAGTGGGTAGCCTTTCCCTTCTCCAGGGGATCATCTGAACCCAGGGATTGAACCCAGGTCTCCTGCATTGCAGGTGGATTATTTACCAGCTGAGCCACAAAGGAAGCCCAAGAATACTGGAGTGGGTAGCCTAGCCCTTCTCCAGCAGATCTTCCCGACCCAGGAATCAAAATGGGGTCTCCTGCATTGCAGGTGGTACTTTACCAACTGAGCTATCAGGGAAGCCTATAATAGAGAAAAATTTAAAGATAAATTAGTAAAATAATCTCACATATTATTAGTCAGAAATAATCCTATTGAGAATAATTAAATTTTTGTGTTTGTGCAAATAGAAAAATAGATATCTAAAACCACTTTAATAAAAATGAGATAATTCTAAACACTGTTTAGAAAGTTGGAAGTACTACCTTTAACTTTCCTGGAATTTAATGGAAGACAATATGCCAGAGTCAAACTACAGGTTACTGAATATATGTGTCTCCACTGTAGGACAGTATTTTATGAAAAAAATCCTTTTAAGGCTGGTCAAAGTGATTATGATGTATACCGAAGTGGCAGCCAATATTTCTTTTTAAACTACATGTTTCAATTTTAGTATCAGTTGTGTTTTGGCTGTGAAAGATGCGGACATCAGTACTCTTCCAAGTCTTCCAGCTCCCTCCCCACACAATTTGAATTTTGTTAGTTACATAATTTGTGTTACATTGTTAAGATATATGGTTCTGACTATCAGCTCTGTAACTAGCATATTTCCCACATTTCATCCCATATTTCGTTCAATCCCAACTATGCTGACTGAGTTACCTTCTATGGGGCAGGATGAGGGCAGATAATGAAGAATAAAAGAGTAAAACATATGGTATTCAGTTCAGTTTAGTCAGTCATGTCCGACTCTTTGCCACCCCATGAACTGCACCATGCCAGGCCTCCCTGTCCATCACCAACTCCCAGAGTACACCCAAATCCATGTCCATCGAGTCGGTGATACCATCCAGCCATCTCATCCTCTGTCGTCCCCTTCTCCTCCTGCCCCCAACCCCTCCCAGCATCAGGGTCTTTTCCAATGAGTCAACTTTTCGCATGAGGTGGCCAAAGTATTGGAGTTTCAGCTTTAGCATCAGTCCTTCCAATAAACAAGATTGATCTCCTTTAGGATGGACTGGTTGGATCTCCTTGTAGTCCAAGGGACTCTCAAGAGTCTTCTCCAACACCACAGTTAGAAGCATCAGTTCTTCGGCACTCAGCTTTCTTCACAGTCCAACTCTCACATCCATACATGACCACAGGAAAAACCATAGCCTTGACTAGACAAACCTTTTTTGGCAAAGTAATATCTCTGCTTTTGAATATGCTGTCTAGGTTGGTCATAACTTTCTTCCAAGGAGCAAGTGTCTTTAAATTTCATGGCTGTAGTCAACATCTGCAGTGATTTTGGAGCCCAGAAAAATAGTCAGCCACTGTTTCCTCTGTTTCCCCATCTATTTGCAGTGAAGTGACGGGACCAGATGCCATGATCTTAGTTTTCTGAATATTGAGTTTTAAGCAAATTTTTTCCACTCTCCTCTTTCACTTTTATCAAGAGTTTCTTTAGTTCTTCTTTGCTTTCTGCCATAAGGGTGGTGTCATCTGCATATCTGAGGTTATTGATATTTCTCCCAGCAAACTTGATTCCAATTTGTGCTTCATCCAGCCCAGCATTTCTCATGATGTACTCTGCATATAAGGTAAATAAACAGGGTGACAATATACAGCCTTGATGTACTCTTTTCCCTATTTGGAACCAGTCTGTTGTTCGTGTTCAGTTCTGTGATATAAAATAAAAACAACAAGTAAAGCAAGGGGAAGGAAATGCAGAATGCTGAGGTCGGTTAGGGCATATCCTGCTAGAGTAGAGCAGTTGGGGCAGGCTCCATTGAGAGATAGTGCTTAATATTGGTATACATATTAAATAGATTTATTACTTACCCCTAGTGCTCTCTTTGGAGAAGGAAATGGCAACCCACTCCAGTATTCTTGCCTGGAGAATCCTAGGGATGGGAGAGCCTGGTGGGCTGCCGTCTGTGGGGTCGCAGAGTCGGACACGACTAAAGTGACTTAACAGCAGCAGCAGTGCTCTCTCGTGGTATTTCAATTCCTAAGCTCTTTTTTCCTACTTCTTTATGTCTTAATTGGCAGAATGTCATTGTCACACGATTGTGTTTAAGAAGGGCTCATGGGTGCTATATTCCTAGGTTTCTCAGTTTAAGAGTCTTTGCTTTTATATTTAACAACGTTCTTGTGTGGCTGCAACATCCTGGGGTGCACGTTCTTTCTCTTAGATCATCGTGAACACTGGCTTTTGTCATTAAATGCTGCCGTGGAGAAGGCCGAGGCAAGCTTCATTTTAGCCCCTCCTAACGGTTTGCTCTTCCTGACTGAATGTTTGAAGTGTTCTTATTTAACTAGTAGAGATATGTTTTGAGCTGTCAGTATTAAATTTTCCAGGAACATGGTATGTCTTTCAATTTGCATATTCAATTTTTTCCCTTTATTTGGATAATTTTAAAAAGCGTTATCTTTGGGTTGGATTTTTCTTATTTTTTAGCTGTTAGGCTTTAAAAAAAAATCCATTAGCTTCTTTGCACTTGTTTCAAATACCTTTGTTTTAATCTGCACTTGCTGTGATTATCTCAAAGTCTCCTCTGTATAAATAATTTATTTTCAGTGGAATATACCTGTTCCTTGCTCTAATTTTTGTATTAGCTCTATAATGATGTGGCTTGGGCCCTCAATTTGTTTCTTTTAGATCCTCAATCTCCCCTTTTATTTTTAATCTCATTATCTTGTCTTTCAGCCCTACAGCTCCTAAATTTATATTCTTATTAAGATGTCCTGTAGCATGAAAGAACCGTGAAGAATGTCTTTTTGGTTCTTTACTATTTTTCCTCTTAGGTCGGTTCTTTGGTTCTCTCTCCCTTTCTTTTTTCCTTTCTTCCTACTTCTTTCTCTCCTTGCTGCCTTCTCTCTCCTGTCTCACTTTCTTTCTTCTTTCATAATGCATCTGCACTGTTCTCTCATAAATAAGAGAGGAATTTTTATGATACTGTTTCAACTCACCAACATAACATTTGTAGAAGCTCATTGTAAAGTATCTGATTCTGTTTCTCTGCCTGAGGAAGCACCATCTGGGAATCTGTTGCCTTAGATTCTGGAAGGGGCTGTTTCCTTGTCCAGTGGGGTGAACCAAGGCAGAGACTTAGATCAGGGACTCCATGGGGCATCCGATTGGCTGGAAGGCTTAGACATAGACAGTAGGGAAAATGCTAAGACTACAATACAGAAACCCAAAGAAACTGATTTGAGGGAACCAGGAATCCAATTTGTAGTATCCAAACTGAACACTGAGTATCTACAGTGGCTGAGAGATATAGAAAAACTGGTGTTTTGTCTAAGCTCTGCAACTTACTGGTTTTATAATCTTGCTCCTCTGTTTTCTCATCTGTACAAGGGGGTTGACAATGTTATTTCCCTTACAGAATTGTTGTGAGGATTAGATGAGGCAATGAAAGCAACAACTACCCCAGAAGCTGACAGCTTTAATAAACGCTAGCATTTTCTGTCATTATAATTACTAATATACAAAGTTCTGGTAGGCATTGATATCAGAGACTGTCTAATCAGAAGACAGTGCTGAGTAGCAGAAAGATGTATTAAAAGTGACATGAAGTTAGTTTGGTGCCAGCCACAGTATTTAAGGCTATTGGTTAATCATTCACCCTAGGACCCCAGACTGTGACTGGGAGTCACAGGGAACTCAGTCTCCCACCTCCACTGTGCTGGCGAGAGGTCAGGGAAAAGGGGGCACCTATGAGAGCCAAATAGAGTGACTTGCCATGGTCTTGTAGTTTTTGAAATGTGTTCCCCAGACCAGTGACATCATCACTTAGAAATCTGTTAGAAACACAGATTTCTCTGGCCCATTCCACACCTACTGAATCAGAATCTCAGGAATTGAGATAAGGAAATTTGTGCTTGAATAAGTTCTGTAAGTGATGCTGATGTCCTTTTAAGTTTGAAAAGCATTCTGCCTTCTCCTACTGGGCTGGAGTTTGGGGAATTAAGAGGCCAGGATGGGAAGGCAGTACTCCTGGAGCACCTTGGCCAACATCTTGGAAATTTGAAGTAGGCTGTGACTTTGTATGCAGAAGTAGACTAAGTTGTACTAGTTAATGGGCTTCCCAGGTGGTGCAGCAGTAACAAATCTGCCTACCAATGCAGGAGCTGCAAGAGACGCAAGTTCCATCCTGAATCTGGAAGATCCGCTGGAGTAGGAAATGGCAACCCACTCCAGTATTCTTGCCTGGAAAATTCCATGAACAGAGGAGCCTGGTGGACCCAGCCCATGGGGTGACAAAGAGTCAGACATGACTGAGCAACTGAAGCTTGCATGTGTATGCTTGTTAACAGCAAAAAAATATCTGTGATAGGCATACAATCAACCTATTTATTCTTCTAAATATACATATTATCTGTATCATCTGTATCTATAAGGATACTCCTATGCTTACCTATTTTTTTTATTGAACTATAACTTTGATTATGAAATAATAAAATACAGAAAAACACTTGACTTCCATGGTTAAGGTAAAAATCTGGAACTTAGCATGAAACCAGAGTATCATCTTCCACCTGGTGGCCGCCTACCCTACTGACAGATTTTAACAGCAATAAGGATCCTAAAGATCTCAGAGACATAGGAATTAGGGGGCATCTTGGATCTGAAGAAATCGGGGGGAAGTTCCCCTCATGTCAGGTCATTGTGGTTCCCTTTCAGAGAAGTGGGGGGTGAGGGCGAGCATGGATGTTAGACAGAATTGGGCTAGGACAACTTTCGGAAAGGTGTTTAATGTCTCTGAGCCTCAATTTCCTCAGCTTGAAATGCAGGTGATAGTATGTTAATGCTTCCAGCTCCAGATTATTGTGGGGGTCAAATGAGGTAACTGGTTGAAAACAGCTGGATGTATTTGGAAAACTGTTAAGAGCTGCCCAGATGTGAGTTGTTTATTATTTAGATTTGAAATTTGGTCTCCAGTTGTGGAATGTAGTGTTCTCTGTTGGAGGAATTCTAGATATTAGTAAGCAGGTGGAGAAGGTATTTGGTGTTTGGGTTTGTCTTAGAAAAAACTTTTTAAAGGACCTACGGGAGGGAGCTTCTGCCCTGCATTAACCCCAACTCTAATTTAGGAGGGAAAGAAGCATGACTAACGCTGTGCCCCTACTGAGGCGATGGGCAAGAAGACCAAGAATTCTGGCTGTGGGCCATTCTGTGCCTCTTGTCCTTGTGTTGTCTCAACTCAAGGGGAAGAAGGGTCGGGAGAAGACTGTATAGAAGTTTAAAGAGACAAAAGTGGTTAAGAATGAAAGGGGGAGAGAGAGTGAGAGGACGGAGGGCAAGATAGAGGGCAGGAAGGGAGTTGGTAACACAGAGGATCAGAGAGAAGAAAGAGAATGTGGAGGAAACCACATTGAAAGAAGGCTCAGATGGAGGGAAGCGGGGAGAACCTCTGCCTGGTGCTGCGGCCTTAGTGGGTTCTAGGTCCTTCCAACTGGCAGCACTTTCTGTGAGTCCACTTTTGCATCTGAAACTCTTCTTTCTTCAGGGGCCTTGTGCTTTTGTTTCCATGAAGTGTTTGGATCCAATGTGCTCAGTCAAAGGGAAGAGTCATACATTGCTGGAAAAAGAGACCAGCTGTCTTTGAAATCATCTAAATTGTCTCTATTTGTAAAAAAGTTACTTTTCCATTGCTGCCAGATCTGAAAGTCCAATTTGCCAGGATAATATATCCGGTGTGGATAAAGATTTCCAAACTTGAAGTGTTGGTTGCTTAGCAACCCAGAGGCATGAAGGGCCCACTTGGGCTTGGCCACTGAACCTTTCAGGGGACCAAACTTCCCCTGGCATTAGGGAATAGGCTGGGAAGGAAGGTGAGCTCCTCAGGCCCTGGGCCCACTGTCCCTCCCCTTCCAGATTTCTTCCCAGGTACTTGAGTCTAATAAAGCATAAACAGAGGAAGAAAAGGAAGCAGGGAGAGAAGCAGGGAGAAGGGGAGCCACCTAAAGACCAAAGTCCCAGAGAAGAAGGAATTGAAAAAAAAAAAAAAACACCAGTTGTGCTTATGACTTGATCGTTGGTCTACAGCACACATTCAGACAGCTACTTCTCAAGTGGTGTGGAACAAGAAGAGTTTTGTTCTTTCACAAAAGCTTTTTTAATGTTAACTTTTAAAACACCATGCACAGTATCATTATGGCTATTTCTCCTGCTGTTTAGAAGAATGCTTTCAGTTCAACATGGTGTGTGTGTGTGTGTGTGCGTGTGTGTAAATCACTCAGTCATGTCTGATTTTTTGCGACCTCATGGACTATAGCCTGCCAGGCTCCTCTGTCCATGGAATTCTCCAGGGAAGAATACTGCAGTGGGTTGCCATTCCCTTCTCCAGGAGATCTTCCTGATCCAGAGATCAAACCCTGGTCTTTCTCACTGTAGTCAGATTCTTTCCTGTCTCAGCCACCAGGGAAGCACTGCCTTTCTCTCCTCATTGATCCAGCACTCAGTCAAAAGTTTGAGACCCGAAGTTTCAAGCTGGGGACTAGGAAAAAGAAGGGTGGACATTGCAGATGTTTGCTCACTCCCACTCCTTCTCTTGGCAATTAACCTGATTGTTGGTCCAGTTTCCATCCTCTACCCTCTACACCGTTCTTGCACTAGCAACAAAGATGACTGCATGCAAGGGCTGTGGCCCAGACCTAAGCTAGCATGCACAGTCCCACCTCCTGCCACAGTTATTAGTTCAGGGATGGGCCTGTTGAGTCCATTCTGGCTATGGAGCTACAAGAAGAGCAATTTGCTAGGGGTTCCTAGGAAAGTTTTTCTTCACAAAGATGGAGAAATTTCTAGGCATGGGCCTTTTTTTGTTCTCTTTGCAGTCAAATGCTCTGCCACTGAGATTTTTGGTTCTCTTTGGATACTTACAACCATTAGGGGGACAATGAGAAGGAGACAGCCTTAGGGTAAAGCTGAACCTAAGAAGGACAGGGTGAAGAGAGAGAAAACAAATAAACAAAGGAACAACTTCTTGATGACATGGTTAGGTCACTGAATCAAACTGCTCCTAAAGCCCAGCTTTTTCTTGAATCTCCAGTTATATAAACCAATAATTTTCCTTTATTGTTTAAGCTTCTTTGAATTGGGTTTTCTGTTATTTAGAAGCAAACATTCCCTGTTTACATAGTAACATTTATTGAGCACCTACTCTATGCCTGACACTCCATGAAATGCTTTTATGTGTATTAGTTGCACCTAATCTCCATGTAACCTGGCAGAGAAAGCATAACGTCTCCCTTTTCAACTGAAGAGAGTTCCAGTTTTAATACTGAAGGGTTTTGTGGCAGAGCTAGAGTTTTAACCAGCAGTCTGACTGTAGAGCTCAGGCCTGCCCCCAGGCTCAGATTCTCAGCTGGCAGCAGCAAACACCTGCTCTGAGCAGAGGTGGCAGCGAAAGGTGAAGGTGCGGGCAAGTCTGAGATGACAGGACTGACAAAGCCCAAGACCCTGATGGCTCAGTTGGTAAAGAATCTGCCTGCAATGCAGGAGACCCTGGCTAAATTCCTGGGTGGGGAAGGATGGCTGGAGAAGGGAAAGGCTACCCACTCCAGTATTCTTAGACTTCCCTTATGGCTCAGCTGGTAAAGAATCTGCCTGCAATGCGGGAGACCTGAGTCTGATCCCTGGGATGGGAAGATCCCCTGGAGAAGGGAAAGGCTACCCACTCCAGCATTCTGGCCTGGAGAATACCATGGACTCTATAGCCCATGGGATCACAAAGAGTTGGACATGACTGAGAGACTTTCACTTTCAAGATGAAGGCCTTCAGTAGAATCAGCAGTGGGCTCAGATGAGCTGGCTTGTGCTGGGTCCTCAAGTGGCAAACCATCTTCTGACACCACATGGCCCTCCTCTACGTCCAGGCCATGGCTTGCTTTAAATGCCAGCTCCCTGGGCACCATGAGGGATGACAACTTAATGGCAACTACTCATCCCTTTAAACATATGCAAAGGATGTGAAATTTTATTTTACTTAAATAATGCTTCCTAATTTAATGTCTTCCCTTCCATCTTTCTCTTCCAAGTCAAGATAAGCCAGCAAAGCCCTGGAATGACAAGGCCATTGGGACATGACTATACTAGTTAACCTTCACAGAACATTTTCTTTGTGCCTAGGCACTCTTCCAAGTGCCTTCCATATGTATCATGTATGTTACTGGGCAGGGTGTAGTCTACCCGCCTCCACTGCAAATGTGGAAATGGAGGCTCAGAGAGGTTAAATAGCTTGCCAGGAACACACAGCCAGTGCTCTCAACCACTATACTATATTGCCATTTCATACGGGCAGAATGAACAAAACTGCCTGCCAAGGTTCTTGGTGAACAGGATATAACAGACGTAGTAATAGATTGGGCATGCCCTACTCTAAGTACTAGAACAACCCCATTCAGTATGGAAATGAACGGAGTGTCGCTTTGAAGCTGAGAGACTGATATTTTTAAAAAACATGATACATTTTATAATTCATTTGTTGTTGTCATTGTTCAGTCACTCAGTCATGTCTGATTCTTTGCGACCCCGTGGACTGTAGCACACCAGGCTCACCGGTCCTTCACTATCTATTAGTTCCATACTTTAAAAAGTTATCCTCCATGCCATACCCTTATTTCTGAAAGAAAGAAAACCGGAAAAGACTATATAAAAATATTTCAAAGAGAAAAATGGTGAGAATAGCCCTGTTGGACATTAAATGTACTACAGATCAGTCGTAATTAAAGCTGCCTTGTCTGTGAATGAAAATAAACAAGTAGATCAGTGCAAAATAACAGAAAGTTTCTCCATACTATTATTTGGTATGTAACAGAAGTAGTATTTCATGTGTGGCGGGCTGGGCAAAGTGTGGTACATAGAAACATGTTAATTTGGACTCTTTCCTCGTACCCTTTACTACATTACATTCTAGATAGGTTAAATAATAAAATATAAAAACTAAGGCCACAAAATATCTATGGGAAATTTTAGGATGGGATTCAGGGAGGCTTTCCTAAATACTGCCTTAACAGAAGGAACCATAAGCAAGTTTATAGATTTCACAACATAAAACAAGTATTTCTGGATAGCAAATATATCATAGAATATATGAAAGACAAAAGGTTCACAGCATTAGTATATAAAGAGCTCATAAAATCAGTATGACAAAATGGTGAACATAGCAAATAAAAGCCATCAGGCCACTTTTATCAATTATTAAGGGAAGTATGAATTTACACATGATGAAACACAATGTGACAAAACACATCACAGACCTTAACATTTGACCCAGCAATTCCCCTTCCAGACAGTTATCTTAAGAGAAGGACTGGACAGATATGCAAAGGCATTTGTGCAAAAGACGCTCATCCCAGTGTTATTCATGAGAATTTAAAAAATTGAAATTAAGCTAGCTGTCTGAAGAGATGCATGACAATCTCTCTCCATTCAAAGAACATTTAACAGTGATTAATAAGGATGGTTGCTGCTGTTGCTATGTCGCTTCAGTCGTGTTTGACTCTGTGCAACCCCACAGATGGCAGCCCACCAGGCTCCCCCGTCCCTGGGATTCTCCAGGCAAGAACACTGGAGTGGGTTGCCATTTCCTTTTCCAATGCATAAAAGTGAAAAGTGAAAGTGAAGTCTCTCAGTAAGTCCAACTCTTTGTGACCCCATGGACTGCAGCCCACCAGGCTCCTCCATCCATGGGATTTTCCAAGCAAGAGTACTGGAGTGGGTTAGTTACAAATATGTATCAAAATATGATCATATTTGTGTATAGATAGTATAGATGTGTATATTTGCTGACATCAAAATGTGTTCTTGATATATCCTTAAGGGGGAAAAGGAAGTTACAAATATGTATCAAAATATGATCTTATTTGTGTATAGATGTAACCTTCTTTCTCTAAGTATAAAAATGCCTGACAAGCAATTCACCTAAAAGTAAATATATTTGTTCTGTCTGTGTCATTCTGTTTTCCAATATTTTCTAAAATAAATATATATTTTTATGTAATAAATTTAAATACATTAGCAAGTTATTTTGTAAGTATCAAGTATTACATGATACAAAGCAAACAAAAACTGAAGATGTGTCTATAAAAGAAAAGACATTTTTCCCTTTTCCTAGCCCAAGTCACTTGGGAATTGGCCTGCTGGGTTGCAAGAAAGAGCATGAGCTTGGAAACCCAACTGACCTAGGTTGAAATCTCAGTTATTACATACCAGTTGTAAGATTATAGACACACCTCTTAACCCCCTTGAGACTCAGTATTCTCACCCACAAAATGAGAGTAATATTCCCTTATAAGATTATTATGTGGAATACATTAAAATGATAAAACTTCCAGTTCAGTGACTGGTACATAGAAGAGTCTTAATAGATTGTAAGAAATATGACTCTCCTTTAATAGTCAGCTCCAACACCTCTCTGGATGTCTTTACCAGCTACCCCAGACAGTTCATTCTTTTACTGTTTTTAATAGCCCTTTATAGACACCTACTACTTTTCACTGTCTTTTGACCCATTAGATGTGAGCTCCTGGAAATCAGAGATCAAGTGAGTGTGCTTCTGGGTCTTAAGTACTTAGGTCAGTGCTTAGAACATAGTAGGGCCACATGAAATAATTGTTAAATGAATGAATAACAATTATTATCAATGGCAGCAAAGTAACAAGTATACATTTCCCTAAGGGGATTTAAAGACTTACATTTACTCACTGGTATGCTGCATTTAAAAAAGCTATGACAAACCTATAGAGTATATTAAAAAGCTGAGACATCAATTTGATGCCAAAGGTCCATATAGTCAAAGCTATGGTTTTTCCAGCAGTCATGTACAGATATGATAGTTGGACCATAAAGAAAGTTGAGCACCAAAGAATTGATGCTTTAAAATTCTGGTGCTGGACAAGACTATTGCTTGTCCCTTGGACAACAAGAAGATCAAACCAGTCAATCCTAAAGAAAATCAACCCTGAATCATCATTGGAAGGACTGATGGTGAAGCTGTAGCTCCAATACCTTGGCCACCTGATGTGAAGAGCTGACAAACTAGAAAAGACCCTAATGCTTGGAAAAATTCAGGGCAGGAAGAGAAGGGAGTGACAGAAAATGAGATGGTTGGATGGTATTACCAAGTCAATGGACATAACTTTGAGCAAACTCCAGGAGACAGTGAAGGACAGAGAAATCTGGCTTGCTGCAGTCCGTGGGGTTACAAAGAGTTGGTCATGAGTTAGTGAGTAAACAACACATGAATATTATTTTGGAATATCATTTCATAAAGAAATTTGATTACATTATGATTTCATAAAGAAATGGATTATGTAATGATATATAAGATATGACAATGGTGATTGCAAATATTTAACACTTAGCTGTGTACCTGGCAACATACTAGGCACTATATATATAATATTTATATAGTATGTATATACTACTTACATAGTATACATTATATGTATATAATTTCATTTATTACTTTCAAAAGATACGCAATGAAGAAACTGATGACTAGGGAGTATAAAACACTTGCCTCCAGTATCTAGAAATGGCAGAATCAGGATGTGAACCCAGTCTTTCTGGCTGATTTAGGATCCTATGTTCCTCACCATGACCCTCTCCAGATAACATTTTAAAGGCTCCATTGAGAAGAATGCTGATGGCCCTGTAGCAGCCAGCCCAATGGGCCTCAGTAGCACTCTGGAGAAGTCTACAGTGGTGGAAAAATGAGGAAGAGGAAGTGGGTTATGCTGAAGAGACAGGAAGGAAGAATGATGGCAGAGAGAGGGTGGGAGATGACAGGGAGAAACAAAACTGACATGAGATTGAATGGAAAAAAGCACCATTGACCACTGTGGCCTGCCATCCTGGGACTCAGCAGTTTTATTATTTGGGCAAAATTGTGAAGCAGGCAGAAATGCAGAAATTAGGCAGAAATGAAAGATGTGTAAATGTATTTTGTTTAGTCTCACAGTTTAAAAAAAATATCAAACTTTATGAAACAAATATATTCATTTGTTGTGTTGAGTTAAAGCAAACTGACTGTCCAGAAAAATCTTGGCAAGAGGAAGAGGTCTTTTACCTCCCATCCCTGCAAGCCCTAACCTTCCCCCCACCCCATAAGCCTTTTTGGTGTTCTATTTCTGCTAATCCTTGCTAAGAAGTAACTAGTGAGCAAGAGGTTAGCTGATGGGGTCTCAAGGTGTGACCTTTCCCAGGGGCATTTGCATGTTAATAGAGGGTACTGGGAACCCAGGAAGGGCCTCCAGGTCTCAAATGAAAGAAGTCCTGAAGGTGGAGGAGAGGGGTGGCTCGGCCCCAGGGGCCCTGCTGTGGAGGCACGTTGAGTTGGCCTGTGTGGATGGCCGCTGGTCTGGGCTTTCCTCCAGCTGCTGTCACAAAGAAATGGTTTGCAGAAGAACAAAGGGATTGTGTTTATTCCTCTGCAAGAGCTCCATTGCCAGGGCTGTGTGCTCGGTGCCCAACTCAGAGAATCTGGACTCAGGGGGCTTTGCTTAATGGTAATGAATGAAGAATCACCTCCCCACCCCCTACAACACAGAGACACACCTTTAGCCCTGTTGCCTATGAACCCCTTAAGCTCCAAAGCCCACCGCCAAGACCTGGGCAACTTCTTTCTAGTGATAAGAACATGGCCATGAAGAAATGTCTACCACTTGCATTTTTATTATTTTCCTGTCTTAACCTGGAAACTTGTGCTGAATTGCATGACCTCACTGACCATCTTTCATCTTCCGCAATGAACTGTAGTTAAGACAATCTCCTACAGCCCAACTGCAGAAAAGGAAATTCCTACATGGACACAATTTTGTGCACATGCACACTTCAGGGTCCTGGGGAGGGAAAGCGGGAGGGGAGCAGATGGGGAGAGAGCAGCGAGGACAAGACTACTTTTCTGTTTGGCTGAATTCATCAAAAATGCCCAAACCCCATACCGAACATTCATCACTAATTAAATCCTAGCACCATAATTCAGAGAAAACAATTACAGCATTTAGAATTTTTAAAGGAACTATTATTGCTGCCTTGGCCCTTTTAAAAATTATGCTCCCCAAAGGACAAAATGTGATCCATTAATATGTATGTATTATTACTTTTTTTTTTTTGTAAGGGGAAGATTGCTGATGCCTGTGAATATGGAAGCATTTATCGGTTGCAGACAGCCGCTTCGTTGACTTGCAGTTTTAAGTGCAGTATTTTCTAGAATCTAAAAGGCTATAACATTAATTACCTTTTCGCTTTTAGCTGGTAGCCTGCTCGTTTCTCCCCCATGTTCTCTTCTCTTACCCTGCCCACTTGGGCAACCAGTTATCCAGGGTAGGGTTTGATCAGAGCCAGGATCAAAACCGTTATTGGGAAAGATCATGCAATATTTCATTCAATGGAGACAATTGTTCCCATTCACCGTTGGTGCCCAAAACGAGTCCATGTTTCTCATTTTTCAGCTGAAGCCCCTGATGCTACTCCTGAAGCAAAAGACTTCCCTAGGTCAAACTGAGATTCTTTCGCATCAAGTATCCCAGCTAAACTGAGGACCTCAGCTCTACTTTTCTCTCTTTCATTTTATTCTTCTTTGTCTTGGTAATTTAACTGAGTTACTCAGAGGTGAGTTGACTGAGCCTGGCACCAAGGACGACTGTTAGGATGTGCTGTGTGCGTGACGTGTATGTGTGTGCGTGACGTGTATGTGTGTGCGTGTGTACATGCTCACCACCAAGTTGCGTGCATGTGTGTATGTATGTACGCACGTGTACCTATATAAAAGCACAACTCAGAAATTTTCATTCAGCTCCCTGATCAGTCTATTGTCACATGCATTTGGCATTCATTATCCATGAGCCTCCGGCGCCTCTGGTCCTGTGGCCTGGCTCACAGTGATTTGGTTTATAGAGATCATATGGCAGGGAAACAGACCTTGAAAGACAGAGCTCTGAGAAGCACATTTGATGAATTTCCTATGATTTGAGTCTGGGTTTATTCTTCCCTGTGGCGGGGCAGACACCCCAGAGCACACAGAGCCGGCCTGGGAGCCCAGGAGGAGTGGAGGCTATGACAATAAGCGCAGTGTTTTTTTCTTCACACGTCTCGGGTTGCATTTCCTATCTGGGAAAAAAAGAAAAGGGAGCCTTGTAAAGGATCCAGAATCTGGGCAGGAAACCACACAGAGTGAAGGTTGCCATTGTCATTAGCAATTAATGTAACCACCACGGCTGGAAGGAGAAAACCCTGCCAAGGCAGCCGGCGTGGGGAGGGGGCAGGGGCTGCTGAGGGAGAGGGCTGCTCACCCCCATTCACCAGCCATGCTTGCTTGGGGGGCTGAGCAGGACATGTCCCCAGACACTCCGGAGAGGTTCCACGATACAAATGGGTTTTATTTTAAAACAAGGTGCTCAGGACTTGATAAGTTATAAAATGTCTCTGTCACCCATTTTCACTCTCTGTGGCTCTGTGTCCAATTTCTTAGTCTCTTGATCAGTGAATTTTTTCTGCCTAAGTGAGTCTGTTGAGACTCATTGCTTCAGCAGTGTTTACTGAGTGTCTTCTATATGCCAAGCACTTGGGGTGCTGGGCAAGAGTCTGGTACTAATCTACGTGTTGAGTGTATGAGGACCCAGCCTGGTGCTATGTATTTTCCATTTCCACTTATTATCTCATTTAGGCATTACTACAGTTCTACAGGCTAAGTTTCTTCTTACTCCATTTTACAGGTAACATAACTGAGGCTCAGAGAGGTTAATTAACTTCTTCCAGGTCATAAAGTCAATACATGTACCAGCTGGGATTTGAGCCCCGGTAAATTAATCTCTTCAGACCTATGCTTCCAGTCCTTACTGTATGCCTTCAGGAAGCCCACAGTTTAGGCAGGGTTCTAGCAAGTAGATCAGTGTTGACATGATGAGGTGCAACAGGCTACAGTGAGGGTCAGCTTAGAGTCTCTGGAAGTCCAGTGAAGAGATACCTAATCTAGGCTCAGGAGGCACTCAGGGAAGGCTGCCTGGAGGAGGTGAGTTTGACATTGCTCCTGTCCTCTCTTGTGTCCCAGTGGTGACTTGGCCACACTAGTCAGTCTGGAAGGAAATGTTTGTGTGTTAGTATGTCTATGCCGCTTATTCTGTAGGTATCAGGATATTCGGCAGATCTGTCCAGTCACTGAAAATGTCTACTTCTTACATCCTACTCAGCGAAGTCCGGTCATCTGGGCCAGTAAGAGATGGGACGGCCACATTCCTTCTACTTTTTAGATGGATTCAATCGCTCTCCTATTCCTCCTTCCCCTCCCTATTTCCTCTCTCTTCCTCTTCATCCCTCCCCTCTTTGCCCCCACCCTCTTTCTCTTTCTTTCTGGTAGTTTAAAAAATGCCACTTTTCATTAATGTGACCAAATGTCATCAAGTAGTTTAATGCTCTTTAATGTCCTTGTATCGTTTACGTTTTGCGAACAGTGTGGAAATGAATCCCATCTGTGGGTTCAAGAACATCAAAAAAGTTGGACAGGCTATTTAGACGTGCTCCTTCACATTGCATTAGCGTGTACAATGTCAGGGGGCCGAGCCAGGCGCAGCCTGTCCGGGCCTCGGCCCGCCCCTTCCTCAGCCTGGGAGCAACAGATCCTTTACCTCTGGAACTCAGAGTCAGTCCTGGGGATGGGGGTCCTGGAAGGCTGCCCGGAGGCCCCAGGAAAAAGTGTGAAGGCTAAATAAAAAATGAGAAATGATTCAGGAAAATCTCTCTCTTCCTTTCTGGTGCCAAGAGGCCCCAACAATAGCTTTTTCATCACTTGGGTAAGAGGCCGGTTATAATGCTGTCTGACTTCTTCCAAATCATTAGCTAGTCTCTCTCTGTCTTTCTCTATCTCTCTCCTCCCCCGCCATCCTACCCTGGTTCCCCAGGGAAGGAAACTCTGGGGCCAAAATTAAGCTGATGGTTTGTATGGAGATGGCTATAAACCAAAAATGACTGTAGAGCATCAAGCTCAGGGCCAGCAGAACTCGAAGAGAGGTGCTCACCAGAGGACCCTGAGAGGGTCTCAGAAGCCCTGTCAGCAGAGTGATGATTCCAGGATGATGGATTTGCTGTGGCAACTGACAAAGGGTGCTGACTCTGGAGTCACTCTGCTAGAATTCTGGCTCCTCTATCTTCTAGGAAGACAGTCTTGAACAGGTGAACCCCTGTGTCTCAGTTTCCTTACCTGCAAATTCAGGGTACTAATTACATCAACCTAGTCAAATGAGCTAATGGATGTACAGCATCCAGACCTGTGTCTGGCCATAAAGTCCCTGATAAAGGTTAATGATTAGCTGTTGTTAGCACCGCGTGGTAGCCCTGCTCTTGTCATATCCCGCCACCTACCCTGAGCCCCTTCGGTTGTGCTTCCAGGTGGAGTCCGTCCTCCTTCCCTCCCGCTGGCACTCAGTCTGAGCCCTACCTCACCCTCCCCTGCAAGGGTAGTGGTGAGGGGGATGGGCAGGGGACCTTGACTCCAAAATATCCTGGCTTTTTTCCAGCTCTGTGAAAACCCCTCATTCTAATGCATTCCCTGGAAAGAAAGATGTAGCTTTTTATTTCAGGAAAAAAAAAAAAAACAACTGTCCAAAACAAAAGCTTCTATTCTTCCCCCAGATATAGAGCAAGAGTGGATTTTTAACTGTTAATCATTACAGCAGAATGAATAATAATCCACATCTCTGAAGGCTCTTAATCAGTAACCAGTATTACAACCCCCTCCTTATGCTGCATTTGTTCATATGAATACCTAATCCTAAATATAAACACAAGCAAATAACTTCAGATGATTATTTCACAATTTTCAAGACAAGGTCATTCTGTTTTAACTTCTAAGGTAAACAAACAAATATGTTCCCTTAATGCAATCACCGGAGGGCAATTTTCTTCTAAGTTCTTTATAGGATGTGGTTTATGCGATGTGCATCTGTCAACCTGTTGGTTATTTATGCCGAGGCAACTGGAAGAAGGCCAGGGGGTGTTCTGTCTGCAGTTCCCTGGAGACCCGTGAGCTCAGCTTATAGAAGCCCCCACTCCAGTCTTTGGGCTTATCCTGTTGGGAAGGACACTGGATTCTAAAGTCCCCCCCGACCCCAGGCCTGACTCGAAGACCTGAATCATCCCTTACTTGCTGTGTGACCTTGGATAAGTCCCATAGTCTCGTTCAGCCTGGCTTTTCCATCAGTATAAAATGTAGCTGGTCGATGTGTGCCCTATGGGGCTCTCAGTGTCCTGTCTTTGTGACATTAACATCTGTTCATCCTGCAGGCTTCAGTTAAGAAGGCTTTTCCTGACCTCTTTACTGGGTTAAATACCAGAGCCTTCTTGATCCATCTACTTTCCATTTTAACTCTCATAGCACTGCTGTTGGCCAGTGGTTTCAGTGCTATGGCTAACAGCA
The DNA here is from genome assembly GCA_006408695.1 of Aepyceros melampus. Lineage (NCBI taxonomy): Eukaryota > Metazoa > Chordata > Mammalia > Artiodactyla > Bovidae > Aepyceros > Aepyceros melampus. The sequence goes on from SJXQ01005430.1 coordinate 119,950, forward strand.
CAGACTTGGGAGCCAAGCTACGTAGTTTGATTTCTGGCTTTGTTCGTTGCTGGCTGGTGACCCTGGATGAGTTACCCAACTTTCAAGACTAATAATAGTATCTCTCTCCAAGGGCTATTGTAAGGATTAATTGAGTTAATATGTGTTGGGCATTTAGCCTAGTACCTGACACACAGTGAAAGCTAGGTATTAGTACATCAGCTATTACTTTCTCTTCAATAACTTAACCTTTCTTTGTAACTACACTGAGAGTTCTCTGAGAACAAAGGCCGTATCTGCTTCCACTCCCATAGGCCAGCACTGAGCACGGTGCCTGGCACTTGGAAGATTCTCATTATTATTTGTTGAATTGTATCGAAGTGAAATAAATGATGTAGAAATGTTTTGTGATTCACCATGGGAAAAATTGTTTATTATTAGCTCTGAAAAGAGTTTATTGGATGAAATATAGCTGCTGCCATTGAATATAATACACCGTCGATCAATCGACTATTTGGTCTATGAGTCACCCCTGTTATCACCATTCCCTGTGTTTAGTTTTATCCTCCCTGTTGGCTCAATGAGTAAAGAATCTGCCTGCAATGCAGGAGACACAGGAGCCTTGGGTTCGATCCCAAGGTCAGGAAGATCCCCTGGAGGAGGAAATGGCAACCCACTCCACTATTCTTGCCTGAAAAATCCCATGGACTAAGGAGCCTGGTGGGCTATGGTCCATAGAGTTGCAAAGAGTCAGTCATGACCAATCACAAGCACATATGTGTGTGTGTGTGTGTGTGTGTGTGTGTATAAAATTTCTTGTTTGTGCTGAGTGGGCTTGCCAGAGAAAACCTTTAGGTTTGCTAATATCTTTGACTCAACTGATGTTGACCAAATGTCCCTTACATGGCATCCCCAGGCTGGGCAAGGCTGCAGACAGGAAGCAGAGTGAAATCTGTTTCCAGTCCTGTAGTCCAGAAGGGAGGCAGATGTTTGAACCCTGGCTTGACCGTACAGAGTATCCTATGCCCTTGGACACAGTAAGAAATCAATGCCTGTTCCAACCCTGGCAATGTCTTTCCTCAGGATTTTATATTATGGTGACTGAGAGATGCAAGGTCTCTCTTTCCTTTGGGGTCAAAGACTGGTTAAATGCAAGCCTGGACATGTTCGGAGGCCATACTCACTCTTTCTATGTTTCCTGGAGGATGCCAGTTGGAGGTGGCTAAAGATGAAGACAACTCAAAAGTGTAATAGGGGTGCTGTGAGGGAGAGCTCTGGGGGTCTTTCGGTACTGTAGCAAAACCAGTCTACTCAGCTAACATAAGCTCAGTTCAGTTCAGTTGCTCAGTCGTGTCCGACTCTTTGCAACCCCGTGGACTGCAGCATACCAGGCTTCCCTGCCCATCAACAACCCCTGGAGCTTACTCAAACTCATGTCCATTGAGTCAGTGATGCCATCCAACCCTCTCATCCTCTGTCATCCCCTTTTCCTCCCGCTCTCTATCTTTCCCAGCATCAGGGTCTTTTCAAATGACTCAGTTCTTCGCATCAGGTGGACAAAGTATTGGAGCATCAGCTTTAGCATCAGTCCTTCCAATGAATATTCAGGACTGATCTCCTTTAGGATGGACTGGTTGGATCTCCATGCAGTCCAAGGGACTGTCAAGAGTTTTCTCCAACACTACAGTTCAAAAGCATCAATTCTTCAGTGCTCAACTTTCTTTATAGTTCAACCCTCACATCCATACATGACCACTGGAAAAACCATAGCTTTGGCTAGATGGACCTTTGTTGGCAAAGTAATGTCTCTGTTTTTTAATAAGCTCCCTCTTCCCTAAATCTCTGTATGATGCCACATACCGAGGCCTGAAATTCCTATTGTTTGGAAAGCCTGGGCAATGAGTTAAAGAATTCCAAAGCCGTGGAATGTGCAGGAATCTTAAGCAGGGCTCTGTTTGTATCGGTCTTGTTGCTGACATCCTGGTCCCTAATGAGGTCATTTGAACATCTGTAGCATATCTGCCAAGAGCCAGTTAACTGGAAATGACATTAGTCACTGTTAGCACAGTGTCTCTTCCCCTTTCTCCCTGGCTCTGTGCCTTGGGGACACTCCGGCCCAGCTCAGAGGTTCTCAGGGCCCAAACATCAAAGGGAGGGATATAGTCATCAGCAGCCCCCTGTCAAAACATTCAGTAGTGTGCTTGCTGCCTCCCAACCTTGCTGATACTGAAGACCTCTTTTAGTAATCCCTCCCTCTGTTTTGAAAGATCAAGTCTTCAACCATAAAGCACTGATTAAGTCATAATATACTTATTTGCTCATTTGCTGTTAATCCACCTTCACATATAGTACTGATCAAATAACACTGACAACAGGGAAGTGATATAATTTCAGACCAGAGAAATTTTAGTTTGGCTAGGGGGGTTTAACAATGGTTAAGAGGAGGGTTTCTAGTAGGTCTTTTATTTTACATTTAATTTGCTTTCAAAACTGAGAAATTGTTGTAGATCTTTTAAATGAATGAAATAGTCCAGAAATCACTACCCTTTAGCATCTTAAGAATATGAGCTCTAAAATGGCCTTATACTCTACTCTTCTATTAATGTTCACTTTATACCCTGTCAGTAATGCCTGCATGACACAGAACCAAGGTACAAGGCAGTCTGCATACTCACTGTGTCCCAGGCCTAGGCCAGGGACTGTCGAGTATTAATTCCTTTTACTCATCCCCAAGCCCTGCGGTAGAACTACAGGAGTGTCCCAGCCTGGCTAAGCTTTGGCATTCTTAGGTTAGCTCTTAGCTCCTGGGCATAAGGGGCAAGAAAAGCCAGAAGCCCCCAGGACAACCGTCCTGACCTTGCCTAGTGCCCTGCCCGTCCCCCCCCACCCAGTGTACTCAGAGGGAGCCAAGGAGCTGCTGCTCTGAAAGGAAAGGCCTGGTATCCCCTCCCAGGTTGTGAGTATGTGTGTGTTTGCACGGAGGAGTTGGAGTCCTTATAAATATTTCTCGCCTTGAGGTTTTTACAATTTCCATCAACACAAGTTACCAGGCAACTATGCTGTGACTTAATGGAAATTCATATTGGACAGGATGAGAAATCTTCATTTCAGGATGAGGAAATGATGACAGGGAAGAGCTCTGAGATGCCAGAGGTCACACATCAAGTAGGGAAAAGTGTTTGGTTCCAAAGCCCATGTTCTTACAACTCGGTGGAGTGGCAGGGTCAGGTGGGCCCCTATCATTGTGCAGATAGAGAAACTGAGGCTCAGAGAGGGTATATCCATGACCAGGGTTACAATTAGTTCATAAAAGAGCCAGGGATAGACCCAGGTCTCCAAACTCCAATTCCAGTGCATCTAACATTTTTGAATGGCCATCAGAGATGAATGGAAACTTAGAGATTCATTCATTCATTCTTCCAACTTACCAACCTTCACTCTTTGTTAGTAATGAGGAAGCCTTGCCCAGAGGCCTCCTTCAGCCATGTGTCATTGGCTAGAACTGCACCCCATGCTGAAGTCTAACCAATGCGCTGGTCAGGGAACTAGGACCCCCTGTTCTCCTGAATGTCACCCTCCTGTATCCACCTGCAGCCTACTTAATATATGCACCTGAATGTCTAGTAGATGCCCCCACATGCAGCATATATCCACCCAAGTTCTGGATCTCTTCCCACTCAGAAGTGCTCATCCTCTGGTGTTCTTTATCTCAGTTAAAAATGGCACTCCTATTTATTCAGTTGTGCAGGCCCCAGTGGCTCAGTGGTAAAGAATCTGCCTGCAATGCAGGAGATACAAGAGACACGAGTCCAGTCTCTGGGCTGGGAAGATTCCCTGGAGGATGGCATGGCAACCCGTTCTAGTATTCTCGCCTGGAGAATTCCATGGACAGAGGAGCCTGGTTGGCCAGTCCATGGGGCCGCAAAGAGTCAGTCAGGACAGAGTGACTTAGCACACGCAGCAGGCCCCAAACGTTCACTCTCCATACCAAACTCATCAGCAAATTCTTTTGTCTCTACCTTCAAAATAGGTCCCAAATCCAACCAGTTATCATCCCCTCCCTGGCTACCACCCTGGTTCACCATGATCACTGGCCTCCTGCTTTCTCTCTTGCCCTGCTTGAGTCAGTTTTCACGTGGCAGCCACGGTAATCCTCTGATTATGTAAGTCAGATCAATTATCTCTCTTAGTGAAGAATCCCCAGTAATTCCCTATCACATTTAGAACAAAATTCAAAGTCACAACACTCCAGCCACTCCAGCCAACACTCCAGCTATTTGGCCTTCTAGCTCATCTCAACATGCAGGCTCATCCCTTACCTGGGGCTTTTGAGCCTGCTCTTCCCTCTGACTGGACTGCTTCCCATCACCCCTGTCCCCACCCTTAAGAGTCACATGGCTGCTGCCCTGCCTTTATTCATGTCTCTGCTGAAATAACCACCGCCCTCTGTCCCCTTATCTGAAATAGCAAGACTGTTTCTCTCTCTCTCTTTATCTGCATTTATTTTTTTCATTAAATCTATCATTGTTTGGCTTGACACTGTATATTTATTATATAGCATATATTTATGTGTCTATTTCCTATCACCCCAACTAGAATTAAGGCCACGTAAAGGTGAAGACTTTGTCTGATATTTTCATGACTCTACCTTCAGTGCCTAGAACAATGCCAAACAAATTGTTTAGTCACTAACTCCTGTCTGAGTCTTTGTGACCCCATGGACTGTAGCCCACCAGGTTCCTCTGTCCTTGGAATTTTTCAGGCAACAATACTGGAGCAGGTTGCCATTTCCTTCTCCAGGGAATCTTCCCAGCCTAGGAATCGAACCCACAGCTCCTACACTGACAGGTGGGATTTTTACTCCTGAACCATAGATGCTCCATCATGTTCACTAAATGAACACATGATAAATGATTGAATGGCTTAGACCCACGAGGATCCACCCCTCGAAGATGGGGATGCACCAGTCTCTCCCAGAGGAGGGTGCAGATGTGAGCAAAATCGGGTTCCACCAGCTCAGGAGGAAGAGTACACGGATGTAGAGTAGATGATCAGCAGAGTCTGCTGTATCTAGCTTGTCCAGTTTCTACTGTTACAGAGTCATGAGCACTTTTGGGCAAGCTCAGCATGACCCACTATGTTTTGTTTAAGCAGACAGCCAGCAAGTGGGTGTGCACTAGCTCTCCTAGGCTTGGTCAGGGTGGGAGCACAGGGTGACTACTCTCTAGGCCCACAGCAAAGCCACAGAATGAGTTCTGCCTTCCTGGGGCAGTGGGGACTCAGGGCTGGTCTCCATTTGTTATCTCCCTTGGTGACAGGCTGGTCCCCAATGATGTCATCTGAGCATCTGTAGGCACCTCTGCCAGGAACCCACTAACTGGAAATGACATCAGCTACCAGCAAAGTGACTTGGGCGCCCAGCAGACACGTCCCACTGATCCCCTGTCTGGAGCTCATCTCCTGCCTACCTGGAAGTCTTCTGGCTGGCACTTTGGCAAACAAAGAGGCATTTGAGAGGGAATTAAGTTGACTTTAAAAGATAGCCTCAAAGTGTTTCCCAACACGTTGATGCTTACATTGAATTATAGGTGCTAATAAAGCTGTCAGAGCCTTGGCGCGAGGACCAAACTCAAGCTAACGATCCCTGAGAAATGATGAGAATTCCTCTGGGCCTGGAAAGTCAGTCCCTGGTCCAGCTGGAGGCTCACACACACATTACGAAGTTGAGGAAGGGGTGGAATTACCCATTCTGACTGCCATGATGATTGGCTCAAAGGGCTTGCTGTCATCTTAAAGTGGAAGGCAGCTTTGCTTGAGTCCCCTGTTTATTTTTGTGTTCTGCAAAGACCTGATCCTTTCCTTTCTAGAATACTCAGTGTGGTCATCGAGCCTGAGTGACTATCAGAGTTCACAGTTAAGAGTAGTGTTTAAAGTGTTAGGGAAAAGGAGGCACAACAGAGCACTCCTCCCGGGACTTAACTAAGATCAGGTCTGTGATTTTGTTCAAAAGACACACAGATAAGTCCCAGATCTCACATAGGTTTCTACTTCCTGGGAACTTATTAAATGCCAGGTCTTATACCAAGTTCTACACATTTTGAAAACATCTAATACACTGCGTATGCATGTAGGTATATATGGATGGATGGATGGATGGAGGAATATATGTATGTATTCTTTCATCAAATATTTATCAAGAAACAATAATGTGCTAGGCCTTGAGATAGACTCTTATGAGGAGCAAGTGACACACACTGTACCCCTGTCCCTCAGATTTGGCCACATGAACCACAATCATCAACAATTATAAGTGTAGTGAGTACTAAGGAGTAGTCGAGGGGGCTGTGTGGAGATGTAATTGGGAAACATAAGGTTAAAGTGTCAAGGCAGGCTGCCTTGAGAAGGCGCAATTGAAGCTATGAGCTCAAGAGGAAGTGACAGCTAAGGAAGGCAAAGGCTGTGCCAGAAAACGCGGGCTGTGCTACTGCCTCTGTCTTCGTTTCCTGTTGCTGCTGTAACAAATCGCTATAACCTTGGCTGAAAACAAAACAAATTTATTCTCCTTCTTAAAAATTCTGGAGGTCTGAAGTCCAAAATCAGTTTTACTGGGTGAGAGTCCAAGTGTTGGCAGGGCTGTTTCCTTCTGGAGACTAGAAGACAGTTCTTGCTTCTTTCAGCTTCTGGTGACTGCCAGCATCCCTTGGTTTGTGGCTGCATCAGTCCAATCTCTGTCTCCATGCTCTCATTGCCTTTTCCCTTCTGCAGTCAAATCTCCCTTGGCTTCTTTCTCATAAAGACATTTGTGATTACACTAGTGCCAACCCAGATAATATAGGATACATCCTCTCATCTGAAGTAAGGATCCCTAACTTATTCACCTCTGCAAAGTCCCTTTTGCCAGACATGGTAGCATTCACAAGTTCTGGAGATTAGGATGTGAATATAGTTGGGGACCATTATTCAGTCTACCACAGCCGCAAAATGGGAGAAAATCTGTGGAATGCATTTACAGAGGTAGCATAGTGTAATAGTAAACCTATGGGCTTTGGAGGTGTGCCTGTGTGTGCCCTGTCATTTCAGGTGTGTCTGACTTTTTGCGACCCAATGGACTGTAGCCTGCCAGGCTCCTCCATCCATAGGATATCCCAGGCAAGAATACTGGAGTGGGCTGCCATGCCCTCCTCCCGGGGATCTTCCTGCCCAGGGATAGAATGGGTCTCCTGTGGCTCCCGCACTGCAGGGGGATTCTTTACCACTGAGCTGTCTGGAAAGCCCTGGGCTCTGGATACTGGCATCTAGGTTTGCAACCTGACTATAACGACTCTTTACCATCTGACATTGAACAAATTATTTAACCTCTCAGTGTTTCAGTTTTTCTATCTATAAAGTTGGGGTAATAATAGTATCTACTTCATAGGACTGTCTTAAGACTTCTTAAGGTGATAAAGAATCCTCCTGCCAATGCAGGAGATGCTGGTTTGATCCCTGGGTCAAGAAAATCCCCTGGAGAAGGAAATGGAAATCCACTCCATTGCCTGGGGAAATTCCATGGACAGAGGAGCCTGGCAGGCTACAGTCCATGGGGTCACAAAGATTCAGACACTACTTAATGACTAAACAACATAAGGGTTAAATGAGTTATTTCAAGTAAAGGATTTAAAGCACTGCCTGACACCTTGTATGTGCTCAATAAATGTTCATTTTTTATTATTAAATATTATTGTTTATTATTAACTATTTTTTTCAATTTTATTGAGATATAATTGACAGCATATAAAAAGCAGAGACATTACTTTGTCAACAAAGGTCCGTCTAGTCAAGATTATGGTTTTTCCAGTGGTCATGTATGGAAGTGAGAGTTGGACTATAAAGAAAGCTGGGTGCAAAAGAATTGATGCTTTTGAACTGTGGTGTGGAGAAGACTCTTGAGAGTCCCTTGGACTGCAAGGAAATCCAACCAGTCTATCCTAAAGGAGATCAGTCCTGGGTGTTTATTGGAAGGACTGATGCTGAAGCTGAAACTCCAATACTTTGGCCACCCGATGCAAAGAGCTGATTCATTTGAAAAGACCCTGATGCTGGGAAAGATTGAGGGCAGGAGGAGAAGGGAACGAGAGAAGATGAGATCGTTGAATAGTGTCACCAGCTCAATGGACATGGATTTGGGTGGACTCCGGGAGTTGGTGATGGACAGGGAGGCCTGGTGTGCTGTGGTTCATGGGTCGCAAAGAGTCGGACACAACTGAGCAACTGAACTGACTGACTGAATTGACAGCATTGTGTAATTTAAGGTGTACAACTTCTTGATTTGATATGTTAATATATTGCAAATAATTACCACCATAGCTTAGCTAACACATATCTCATATCCCGTAATTACCATTTCTTTTTTACGGTGAAAACATTTAAGATTTACTCTCCTGGTAACTTTCTAGCACATGATACAGTATTAGTAACTATAATCAACATGCTGTACATTAGATCCTCACAACCTAGTCATTTAAATGGTCTTAAACTAGTTTGAGTCTTCACCTGTTAAGTCACAATTAACAAAAAGTGGGACTTAAACCAGTGAGATTTGAAATCAAGTCAGCTTGATTTCAAAGTCTGTGCTCTTTACAGCACTAAATGGCTGCCATATCCATGGTAACATGCTTCCTAGCATGTTAGAAAGACTTGCTTCTTAGATACATCGGGAGTAACTATTAAGGACCTGATGGTAGACCCCTATATGAGAGAAGCCTTTGCTTTCCTCGTCGTTGCTCTAGCTCACTTTCTCTCGCATTGACAGAGAAATGCTTCTTAAACTATAATATACTTGCATTTCCATTTAATGAATCTCCCACTCTACATACACCCTGGTTCACTACGCATCTTGTCCCTTCAGGTTAGGGTGTCTTGGTCCTTGACAGCTTGGTCTTTTTCCTGAAAGTCCCCTCTCTCAATAGTTCAGTGGCAGTCCCATCAACCATGGCCACTTTTCATAGCCCTTCTGGACCAGGGCCCTCATATTATACTACGTATTTCCAGATGCTAATGATAAAAATGTAAATCAATCTGGCTTAAGAATAAATGGGAATTTTTAAACTCATAAAACTAAAACAACAGACCAGGAGGTGTCGTCTTCAGACGTGGCTAGATCTAGGCATTCAAATGATGCTGAAGATTCACCATGCTTTATTTCTCAGCACTGCTTTTATTTTTTATTGACTTACTTCTTGGAGTGATTCTTTTCAAAACAAGCATTCACTAACTCTTACAACTTCTGGCTAACATTTAATCCAAGTCCAGTGGGAAGATGCTTTGAACTGTGGTGTTGGAGAAGATCTTGAGAGTCCCTTGGACTGCAAGGAGATCAAACCTGTCAATCCTAAAGGAAGTCAACTCTAAATATTCATTGGAAGGACTGATGCTGAAGCGCCAATACTTTGGCTGCTTGATGCTAAGAGCCAACTCATTGGAAAAGACTCTGATACTGGGAAAGATTGAAAGCAGGAGGAGAAGAAGACGACAGAGGACAAATGGTTGGATGGCATCACCGACTCAAAGGACATGAGCTTGAGCAAGCTCTGGGAGATGGTGAAGGACAGGGAAGCCTGGCATGTTGTAGTCCTTGGGGTCACAAAGAATCGGACATGACTGAGCGACAGAACAACAAGTGGGAAGATGGAATCCAGAAAAAGTTTCAGTGTGAGTTTCATTGGATCTTCTTGAGTCACACACCCCTATTTAAACCAATCACTGTGGTAAGGGGGAATGAAATACCCTACTTTTCTGGATCAGGATCACATATTTCCCCTGATGCTAGGTGAAGTAGGATCAGTCTTATCCAAACCAGGTGGACTGCGAGTAGGGGGGGGAGTAGGTACTCTGGAAAGGTGAATTTCCATGCTTTTATCCAAAAAAAAGGAAATTGTTGATGGGCTCATGAAGACCCAATAAATGTCCACTCCTTTCACAAATCCCATGTGCATTTCAGTCTTTCCACTTTGACCTTCCTAGTCCCTTCTACTCAAAACTTCGTACCTTGACACTTTACTCATTGGGCCATACTTAATTTCTTCTTCCCAGGCAACTCTCCTTTATCTCAAGCACAGTCTCCATGTCTTACTCTGCCCCATACCCCTCTAGTTACATCTTTATTCAGTTCAAAAAGCTTTAATCTACAGTTATCTGGGTCAGTCCTTCCCACCTCTCCTGACTGGGTATGGCCTGAGAAGAAACTGGAACATCCACATGGAAGTTTGTCCCTCTGCACCAGGCACGATGGGATAGTCACATGATATTTGCAAAATTAATGATTGTCCTTGATATAGTCATGAGAAAAAAAGTCTTCCAAAGATACAATTAATAATGATAGCAATGAATTACTCAATCAGTAATGAGTTGAAGTTAGAGACTTCACGACTCCTCATTCCCCTCTGCTCCCTTTCTGACTCCTCTATCCCCTCTCAGGCATTCCTACTTCATAGAATTAGAGAGTCTTCACCCTGGAAGAGGCCCCAGGGAGCACCTACTTCACGCAGTGCTGGACTAGATCTGAGTCTCCTAACAACCTGTTCAGTAATCTTCCCATTCCAACCCATTTTCCTTTTCTCTTCTTTTGAATATTTGCTTGTCTTCAACAAAGAATTTGCTTGAAATGTAGGAGGCTTGGGTTTGATCCCTGAGTCAGAAGGTCCCCTGGAAGCAAATGGCAACCTGCTTCAGTTTTCTTGCCTGGAAAATCCCATGGGCAGTGGAGCCTGGTGGGTTATAATCCATGGGGTCACAAAGAGTTGGATATGACTAAGAAACTTTCACTTCTTCACAACAATCTTATAAAAAAGATTCTTCAATTTTATGATGTGGAAACTGAGGCTCAGAAAGATACAGTGGCCTGCCCTAATCCAGATTTGATTTTTATAATCCTGCTGCTTATATTCCCCTCATCTAGTCTGTTTAATATGTGTGCATCTTTTTATTTTAACTTTATTTCCTTCTATTATGTTAAAAGTGTTTAAGGTGAACCACCTAGAAACCAGTTTTTAAGGATGTAGGGTATGAACAAATATATAGAGTAATTCACTCCAAAACACATGGCCTGGAGCTGAGGCCTCAGCCACTTAGATGGCTTGGGTTCCCTGGACTCCTTGCTGCCAGGATGTCCCCACACACTGGGGCTGGGAGTGGACGTTCTCCCAGAGGAGGGCAGGAGGATAGGATTACGCTTGGAGCCAAGAAACAATATGATTCACTTCCCATCACCCTCAGATGCCTTTTTCTTTCCCCACCAGACATGAGCTCAGGAATTCTGTTTCACGTTCCTTTCGATAGACTTTCCTTTTCCTGGGGTAAGGTTAAATGGAACCATCACAGGGGTGCATTCATCCAGAGCAGCCATTGGATGGTAACGGGATAATTGTGCTGGCCCTGGGACCACAGAGATGATCACTAGCGTCGCTTTAAGAATGTGCAGAGGCCACATTTACGTTTTAGGGCAGCCCCTCTGACAACTTTGGCAAAAGTCCCCAGCACTGCTTTCCTTCCCGCAGCGCGATGTGAGAACATTGCTACAGTACAATCCTTGTTTAAGCACAAGCCAGGCACTGTGCCGCCTGGGAGGTGGATTACAGCCCAGATGATGGCGGAAAGCCTCGGTGGGGAGGGCCTCGTTTCCTCCAGGCTCAGGGTATATATTTTACAATAATGTCTGTTGCCCACAAACTCCGTGGCTATCATAGCCGTGTAAGGAGCAGCTGAATCCACACTCAGCAAAACGTTTTCATTATTCCTATTCTTGGTCCTGACATTCAGGGCTTTCTGCGCTTTGAACCAGTCTTCCTTCCCACTACTGGCTTGCGTGAGCACTAAGTTCCTTCAGTTGTGTCCGACTGTGTTATCCTATTGAGCCTGCCAGGCTCCTCTGTCCATGGGATTCTCCAGGCAAGAATACCAGAGTGGTTGCCATTCCCTTTTCCAGGGGATCTTCCTGACCCAAGGATTGAACCCATGTCTCTTGCATATGTTGTTCTATATACTTTAAATCAAGAGAGCAAAGAGGTTTCGTTTTACGTATCTGCTGTGATCATTTGGGAGTGGCTGCCTGAAACACTGTTGAGTTTTCTTAGGCTCCACCCTGACTAAGCAGGATGAAGCTCTGTGATTGACTGGTGAGGTCTGCTATAGGTGAAGGTGAGGAATTAACAGCACACACATCTGCCTTCCCCTCTCTCTGCCCAGTAGGGGCTTCCCAGCTGGCTTAGTGGTAAAGAATCTGCCTGCCAGTGCAGGAGACGCAGGAGACTTGGGTTTGATCCCTGGGTCGAGAGACCCCCTGGAGTAGGAAATGGCAATCCACTTCAATTTCCTTGCCTGGGAAATCTAAGGGACACAGGAACCTGGCAGGCTACAGTCCACAGGGTCACAAAGAGTCAGATGTGACTGAGTACACACACATGCATCTCTGCCCAATACATTACATTCACTTTATTACCTAAGGTGCAATTTCATACCCATTTGCCTTTTCCCAACTTTTTCTCACTTGCTTGGAATTCTTTACTTGTGAATATCTGTTCATATTCTCCATGGTCATCACCATCTGTAGCTTTTCTCTAAAGCTACTATCAAGTCTTCCTAGGCAAGCATATTTATCTTTCTTCATCATTCCTTTAGCCTTTGGTAACACTCTTAAAGCACTATCTTCTAGTTTGAACTAGAGAGTTGCATATGTATGCACCTTATTTCTCCTGCAGGTTCATAAACTCTTTGATGGTAGAAATCAAATCTTTTATTTTTGTATCCCCATGGCCAGTTGCTGAAAGAAGAGCTAAAATCCAAGAATGAATCTAAGCGCCTATGGTCAAGTCCTCACATTTTACAAATGGGAAAACTGAGACTTAGGAGAGGATGAGAGAGTTGCTGAAAGTCACGATGAAAGTCAGAAACACTGATTCTGACCCTAAAAGTCATACTCCTGTAATGTTAAATTTGGAAGGAGTCTCTTAGGCTGCTTGGTTTAGCTTTGTTGGCTAGAAAGCACTAAGTGAACAGACATTGCTCTTTTGATTGTTCTTCCTTATCCTGCTCTTTGATGTTCTTGTTTCATTGTGGTCACTCTGTGGTAAACATGAACCATGACAAATCATTTTTGGACATAAGCTGAGAGTAAACACTGAACAAATAAAAATAAATTCTATGCATTCATTCATCCATGGAAAATTATTGACACTATCCTATGTCCTAAGGATATAGTAGCATACAAATCAGACAAAAACCAGGCCTTTATGGAGTTTAAATTCTAGGAGTGTGTGTGTGTGTGTGTGTGTGTGTGTGTGTTTGGTTTTACTTTTTCAATTCATTAAATTCTCACAAACTGTATGTGATGGTTAATATTATCATAACCTTCATTTTGCTAATGAGAAAATTAAGGCTCAGAGAGATATGGTCATTTGCCCAATATTGCACAGTTAGAATATGATGGAAACAGAATTTGAACTCAACCCTCTCCAATGGACAGAGGAGCCTGGCAGGTTACGGTCCATGGGGTCACAAAGAGTGGGACACGACTGAGCGACTAAGCACAGCACAGTATAGTCTGGCTATTAAAACCCCATGGACAGAGGAGCCTGGTAGGCTAGTCTATGGGGTCACAGAGTCGGACCTGACTGAGTGACTTCACTTTCACTTTACAGAAAGAAAACTGAACTCAGAGAGGGTAAGCCATTAAGCCAAGAACACACAGTGGCTTAGGGTAGGACTGGTCTATCGGACTCTTAGATCAGGTTCTTTCCAGCCTACTAGCCTTCCTTTCTTTCCCAAGGTATGGGGAGAAATGGGATAGCCAGAATCCATGGGTGCAATGGCCCGGTAAGATCTGAGAACACAAGATCTCTCTTGCAGGATAGACACGGACTGTTTGTTTCTCACCCGAGTGAGATGGTGGGAGGGTGGGGAACAGACTTCCAACACACCAAATATTGCCCTAATTGGCTCAAAGGCCATGATTGTATCAAGTTCCAGAAATTATGAGTGAACCAGACAGTTAGGCCACCGCAGCTGGTCGGCAAATTATTGGCTCAAGTGTTGTAATTATTAAATGCAGCAGAGAGAGAGAGCAAGAAACTCAGACACTTAGTCCGGGATAATTGATCCAAAAATTATGGGTTCCAAGAAGGCCAACACTTGCTTAAATTTAGATTTGGACTCGGCTCCTGTCACACGCACACAAATGACTACTGTTTCCTGGACACCCACTCAGCGCACACAATCGGCCCCTCAGCTCTGCCAGCCCGCAGGAACAAAAGGGATTTTGATTCTGATTATTTTTAAACTTTAATGACAAATCCTTTCCTTCTCCACATTAAAAAATAAAGCTGTGCATAGTACCATTAAGGGACTGCTCACTGCCGCTTGATTCTCGGAGGCACTTACGTTGTTTAAATTTTAATTTCCGGGTTGAAAATTTTATTGAAAACATCACTATCTTTCTAAACAACAAAAAAAAGTTTCTTCTCTTGTTACTGTACTAGTTTGTTCTTTTACCTGCTCTCAATTCTCCTCCACAGGAGGTTTTCCTCGCTCCTGTGGCTCCCTGAAGTCTCCCTCCAGCCCGGTGATTGGAGTTTGCTGTTCCTGTCCCAAACAAAGGGTTTTTAGTAGTGTTTTTCTTTTGTAAATGGGTTTGTCATAGGGTCAGGCTGAGGACTTAAGTCTGCAAATCCTTGACCACCCAGGGGCAGGGTCCTTCAATGATAACAATGGGGAGGAGGGGGATGACTGTGATGTAATGATAATGATGAGACCTTGCCATGTGGCAGGCCCAGTTCTAGGTGCTTATCATGCATCATCTCCTATATCCTTCAACACACTACAGGGAAGAGGTTTTTACTCTCTCTTATAGGAGCGCAGACAGATTCTGAGAAATCGTTATCATTCTAGTGTAATGTTGGCCATGACAAATGCCACTAGGAAGGCAGATGTGAAGGACTGAGCAAGAACAGAAGAGAAACATTCTTTAAAAAGTTGCTGGGATAAACCAGGAAGTCTTCATGGCAAAGGGGTCTTGGAGCTAAATAAGCAGGATCTTGAGACATAGAGGAAAGGCCAGAGAAAGCCCTTAGTGAAGACGAGGAAACTGGAGGTGTATTTGGCAATAAGTGTCTTGGCCAATGAGGGAAGATAAGGAGTGATATTAAGGGCAGGATTTAGGGATGTGATGGTACATTATTAGAGGGCCTTGAATATCAGCCTGATGGCATTGGTCATTCCCCATGGGCAGAGGAATTATCCAATGGTTTTGTTAGGTGATGAGAATAGGAAACAGGAGTCCAGGATGGCGGTGGCTAAAAGATAAGGAAGGGAAAAGCCTGCGAAAATAGAACAAAGGAAAGTCCGGGACCGGAGTGAGGACCTCAGGTAGAACAAACAGCATTCCTGGCTAGCCCAGTTTACATAAGACAGGCCCGGGGGAGGAAAAAACATATAAAAAGAGGAGCCAATGGGCCGGGGTTCTCCTCTCTTCTCTTCACCTCTTTGGGTCAGCATGCCCTCATGCCTCGAGGATGTATTTTCCTGCTATATTCTAAATAAAATTGACCTGTAACATGGAGCCGTAACACTGATCTGTCTAAGAGCTATAACACAGTCTGTCCGAGAGCTATGACACGCTGAGGGTTCTGATGTCCGTTGCTTCAAATTTTTGTTGAGATGAGGCAGAACCGAGGAGAATGCACTCGCCTGACAGTTTTAACCAAGGGGGTGACTACATTGGAACTGTATTTTGAAAGACCACTCTAACAAAGTGTGAAAGAGAAATTGGAGGCAGTAAGACAGGAGGCAGGGAGATCAGAAGGATGGCTGTTGGAATAGGCCCCCTTCTAGTTCCATGTCTTAGCGTGCCAGGGTCTTCCTGGTGACTGGACTTGGGTTCCCGCCCTCCACCCAGGACTCCCAGGTGGCCCACTGGTCCCAGCTTGCCCTCCGATAGCTCTCTGCTGCCCCCACCTGGCCCAGGCAGCCCCTACTCAGTTCACTTGCAGGGCCTGGTCCAGGTATGTGTGTGCGCGTACTTATCCCACTCAGTTTTTTTTTACTCTTTTGCAACCCTGTGGACTGTAGCCCACCAAGTTCCTCTGTCCATGTAATTTTCCTGGTAAGAACACCAGAGAAGTTTACCATTTCCTATTCCAGGAGATCTTCCCGACCCAGGGATCAAACCTGCATCTCTTACATCTCGGCTTAGCAGGTAGATCCTTTACCATTGAGCCACCTGGGTCCAGAGTGTAACTGGCTTCCCCAGTGGCTCAGCATTAAAGAATCCATCTACCAATGCAGGAGACGTGGGTCTGGTCCCTGGGTCAGGAAGATCCCCTGGAGGAGGAAATGGCAGCCCACGCTGGTATTCTTGCCTGGGAAATCCATGGACTGGGGAGCCTGGTAGGCTACAGTCCATGGGGGTCACAAAAGAATCAGATGTGACTGAGCAACGAAATAACAACAATTACTAGCCAAGATTCAGAGCATTAACTCTGTGCCAGACACTGTTCATTTCTATTACATTACTAAATGCTTACCTCCAATAGGAATTCATGGAAATGGCTACTATTATTACTTGCATTTTATAAGTAAGGATCCTGAGGCTTGGATCTGCTCTATCCCCAGGGTGATAAGATATGAGAGTTTTGCCAGGAGCCTACCCCAGTTTCTGGGGTTCCTGCATTAGAGTCACTATTGTTCAGATCCTGAAGGAAGATCTGGTCAGAGCCCAGTGGGGACACTTGCCCATGAGGGTGTAGCTATTTTTAGAGGGGTGGCCAGGCTAGAGAGGCATGAGGAATGGGGGTAGGGGTAGTGGCCATGTCTAGCATCATAGAGCTGAGAACTGAGGTCACAGGGAGAGCAGAGCTTTACATGAGGAATGGAAGCAGCACACCTTGGAGATACACAGAAAAAGCCAGAAAGGAACATGGAGAACATCAGAGCAAAGCTTTGGGCTCCCAGCTGTGACTGGCATGTGGGTTTGGGACTGGCTTTGTGTTTGCTAATTTCTTTAAGCAGACAAGTTTCTGACTGCTGGAAGTCATCTTTCAGACTTGACAATATGTGGGGTGAAGGCGCTAACTCTTAAGAGATTCCTGTTAAGGAAAACCCTCTGGTATATTTCAAGCCGAGAGCAGGGCCCTGAGGAGGCTGGAGACAGACAGGGTAGTTTTTAATAGTAAGATGCTGGGCAAGGGCGCAGCTGGCAGTCAGCAGGAGGGAGCGGGCCCAGAGAGGTGTGTGGAGAGCCAAATGCTAACTTCTCCCACTTCCCAGTCTTGCCTGGGGCCAGCCCTGGGCACAATGATAACGTTTCTATAAAGCAATTCTCAGGAAGGCTGGTATGAGAAGGCAAAGAGTACCTTTCCACAGTTAAGTACATCCTGCCAAGTTAAAGAGCCTCTGGGACCAACTGGGGTTGGGAGCATGTTCCACATGAAGCATCAGACCATTAGTGGGAGTGGAAGCTGGGAGAGTGTGTCTGTGTGCACATTCTCCATGTCACGTCTTCCCTTTGTCCAGCTGGTCATCTCACTTCCCCCGAATGCTCACTGTCTCCTGGCTGATGGTATAACACAGTAGCAGCTGAGCCCCACCCCAGACAGACTAATGAAAGGATGTGAATAAGAGTGGGAAGAAAACCATGCAGGGAGTGTTACTCAGATTATTGCTGGCAGGAAACAAAAACCATCTTAAGACAAGAGCGGTTTATTGCTAGGATGAGAGTAGATCCAAAGTGACCTTACACATGCTTCAGCCTGTGGACACACTTCCCTCTCTCATGAGCTGTGAGAGGGCATGTGTTCATAGCATCTCTACTTCCTGCTCCAATCAGATCCCGAGATGTGAGATGAGGTGGACAATCATGTCCGTATGCTGCAGCCCAAGTTGTGGAGGGAGTCCATGCTTAACTAATGCCTGTTGGTCCCATTGGAGAATGTCCTTCATGACAGTCTCATGGGGATAGAGTCTGGCCAATGGGCAAGCCAACTTGGATGGGATGTCCTCCTCTAGTAAACTGCTGGTTACCTGTTACTAAGGACATCATGTGGCTGCTTTCCTCAGTGGAGATGCAGATGGGTTGATTTTGGATAGCTGGGGGTTCAAACACCATAAAATACACGTTGTAAAGAGAGTTGCATCTGATTTTAATCTCCATGCAAGTCATCCTACGAGTAGGAGAAGGAATTAGGGAAAGAAGAAACCATAAGACATGCACAGAAACAAAAAACCATTTTCTGAAACCACAAGAGTGATACCTGAGACGTACCCTGAAGAAAACCTGGTCAAAGTCCATGTTACCAATGACGAAACAGCATAAGAGAAGGGAACCAACGTCGTGACCGTTCATTGCTTCTTCCCTCGTTACTGTCTTCTCTCCTTCAAGCCACCCACATAGGAGAAGAGATTTCTCAATGCAAAGATTTAATGAGTCAGTCTGTGTCTTTATATCTAGAGGACAGATCTGTCCTGTATTAAACTGCGATTCCTGAGACATGCTTAAGTAAAGACCTTGTCAAGGAAGGACATTTGAAGCATGTAGGATTAGGAGTTAAGATCAAACCACAGAAATGAAAGCAAAATTTAAATTAAAGTTTGATTAAATATCTGAATTAGGAATGGCTTTATAATCTTAAAACCAACACAGATACCAAAAGGGAAGGATATATTTGATTACATAAAAATATAATACTTCTGTATGTGAAAATTAACATAAAAAATTAAAGTGGAAAATGGAAAATTGGCACAAATGTCAAAGGATTAACGTCCTCCTGGTGTATGGGAATTTTCTAAAAATTGATAAGTAAAACACTAAGGTCTCAATGGATAATGAGGAAATGATATGAACATGCATAAGAGGAAGAAACATATGATTAATTATCATCCAACAAAGTATCTGTAATACTATTCAGAGCAATGAAAATGAAAATAGTAACAGGATGCTTCTCTCTCTTTTTTTCTACCCAGATTAGTCAAGATTACAAACAACCCCTGATGCAGGTGGAAAGACAGTGAAATAGCCACCTTCCTGCACTTTGGAGAGGAGTTTAATATGAGGTGCTCATTTTGGAAAATAATTTAGGACTAGGTATCTGGGAACTTGTCATAAAGAAATAATCTGGAATCTAAAGATATTTGTTAAAGTACTATTTATCATAATGAATAATTAGAAAACTCCTTGTACCTCTGTTGAGGAGCATTAAAGTAAACCACAGTTCCTCTATGTGCAAGCATATGTAGTCCTTAGAATATTTCCAAGAACCTGTGGAGATGTTAATATCATGGTGTTAAACCTGTGTGCACATATAGTGAATATGACCATGTACAAAAAAGGCACAAGAGTAAAGCTCACTTGCCAAAATGTTTGCATTTCGTCTACTTAATGGACATTCTGGATCATTCTATTTTTATTTAATTTTTTTTCTCTTCAATCAAAATAAGCAAAATAAAATTAATCAGAAAAAAAATGAGAATGAGAATTTACTTGGACCTGAGTGCAGCCCATAAAAGGGATTGAGAGAGTGAGGGAAGAAACGTAGAGGGCAGTGGGGTGGGTCCCACATGCTGTCTCAGTCTTGCAATTTGGGAAGGACTGACTCCACAGCCAGCTCTGGAGATGGGCCCGATTGGTATATAAGTCAGTGAAGGTAGCCCCTCCTTCCTGCCCAGGCTCACACACAGACACATACAGATACATAGATAGACACACAGACACACACACACACAACTAAACAGTGATTTTCCTATTTGAGACTGCAGTTTCTAGGAGCTCTATGTGTTTCTAGTAAGTTTTCTCACTCTACTCATTCACTCAAATGAGCTGATCTATTTAACCATTTACTTAACATATGTTTCCTGGGAACTACCTACCTAAGGCTTGGGGAAGGGAATAAGAACAATAAAAATAATAAATAAAACATATTTAACTCTTGCTATAGTAAGCACTTCCATGGTATTATTTATTGCATTCCATCCACCAAACAAATATATAGTTCAGCTCTATTATTTTTTCCAATTTAACCACCTGACTTTGTGGTTATCCTGGGGCCCCAGTGGACTGCAGTGAAGCTATTTGCATTGATGTGGTGGGGGGGGCTTCTCCTCCCTCTAGGAAATAGGTGGCCCCAGATGCTGCTGGTGGCAAACTTGATGGAAGCCAGCCTGCAGGCAAAGCCAATACCAACAGGACGGTAGAACCTGGAGGTCAGCAGAGGAGCAGTGACCTTTTCTATTAAGAGGCCTTCTAATGCAGGAGACTGGTTTGAGATTTCTGTTTTTCTTTCTTTCTTTTTAAAAATAATGTCACTTACAACTGTAAGGATTCCTGATACAGAGAGATGTCAGAGATTGCTTTCCACTGACAGATTATATCAGAAATAGAAAGGAATGTAGGGAAAGGTGAGGGTATGTATCTGACTTTGCTACTGAGAAGAAAGAGCCTGAGTAAGAGGCCTAGAAAGCAGGAGAGCCTTGGAAATAAGCAATCTGAGAAAGAGGTAGAAATGCCCAGAAGGGAAAACCTTTTATGAATGATGCTTGACACCATCAGCCCTATGGTGTCTCATCTTATCTCACCTGACCATTTTGATGGACCTGTTAAATCCTAGAGACTGGAGAAAGAAAGAATGACAACTCCCAGGAAGGACATTTTTCGTTCCCTCTTGACTTGCTAGCCAGAATCTAGATGGTCTCTGGGAATTGGGATATGCTCAGCTGGTCATCTGGATAAATCATGATGCCACAAAACACATAGCATCTTATGAAGGGGGCCAGAGTCCATGCTGTACTGATGACTGACTCCGCCAAAGAGCGACTGGTTAGGGATGAAAGCACAGGATGTTTCACAAGATCTTTACAGTCCTGATTTTGGACTTGGGACAGCAAATCCTCAGCTTACCTAAGTAATTCAACCTTTGAAATTAAATACAAATTGCTGCTCAAATTTTGCTGAAGAGTTGTACAAATGCACATACACACACAGACACATACAGATACATAGATAGACAGACAGACAGACACACACACAACTAAACAGTGATTTTCCTATTTGAGACTGCAGTTTCTAGGAGCTCTATGTGTTTCTAGTAAGTTTTCTCACTCTACTCATTCACTCGAATGAGCTGATCTATTTAACCATTTACTTAACATATGTTTCCTGGGAACTACCTACCTAAGGCTTGGGGAAGGGAATAAGAACAATAAAAATAATAAATAAAATATATTTAACTCTTGCTATAGTAAGCACTTCCATGGTATTATTTATTGCATTCCATCCACCAAACAAATATATAGTTCAGCTCTATTATTTTTTCCAATTTAACAGATATGAAAATTAAAAATTTGACAGGTGATTTTCCCAAGGTCATACAGCCTCCAAGAGGTGGAACCAGCATTCAGTCCAAGAGCTTATGTACACTTAATTAACCCTTATGCCAAGGAGAAGACAGAAGCCCCCTAAATGAGTTAGATTCCCTTGGGACCCTATGTTTTGGTGCTGGGGAAGCTGAGAAGGTGGTTACTAATTCTGTTAGGGAAAACTGAAAGACAAATCAGCACTTGATCTGGATCTTAAAAACTATGAAGAAACATAGTAGGTACTGGGGAGAACATAAATTCCTAGTAGAGAGTAGAACTGAGCAAAGGTGTGGAGATGAAAGAGCATGGTAGGCCTGTGCCTGGGTAGCACCTCAAGTTTAGCAGGGCAGCAGCAGGAAAAAGGATAATGAGAAAGGCTTTATCTGCCAAGCCAAAGAGTTTGAACTTCAACTTGAACAAAAGGAGCCAAAGAAGTTTTCCAGCCTGGAGGAAACATGATCGGCTTTATGTTTTTGAATGATCTTGCAGCCAGTGTGCCAGGAGGGATTCTTAAGGAGGGAGAGACCAGATGTACAGAAACTTGTTGGGGTGGCCTCTGTAAATTCCAGGAAGCAAAATGTAGAGGACTTGTGCTATCCTGGCCCCCACCTCACAATCATGTTAGTTCCAATTTGGAATTCTGTTTTTCTAGAGGTAGGGAGTTACTCATCATGAAGACACCTCCAGCTCTTACACCGTATACTTCAAATAACAGAGCTGGAGGAATCTCAGAGAGAACTTCCGGGTCAACTTTTGCATGGAACTTGTGTGTCCCGAACTGGCAAGTGACATGAGCTGCAGTCCATCGGGTCACAAAGAGTCAGACATGACTGAGCAACTAAACAACAACAAAGCATCAGTTTTTGTCTTGTCTCTTGCTTCTTTTGCAGGAGAGTGATAAGAAGGCTTCTATTAGTACTCGACATGGGGTGGGCTAGAACAGAGATCGTTGACTCATGGAAGATATTCCCTCCAGGCCCACATAAACTCAGAAAGTAAACAGAACAATTTATGTTTCTAAATCATTATTTCTCTAATTTGGGGACTCAGCACATGCTGTACCGGAATCATCTATGTATGGTGTCTATATGTTCTATCCTAGATGTATTAAATCTATGAAAAAAGGGCTCAGGCATTTTCATAAGTGCTGAGCATGCTTTGACATTAAGCTCAGGAAAACTTGATCTATTTGCATGTAATGGTTCATCATGGGTCCAGCACCTCTGAGGCTGGGCAGGATGAAGGTGGAATGGCTGGGTGTGATGCAAAGACTGGGCTTCAAGAGATGCCACTTTCAGGATTCAATGGGGAGCAGCTTCTGGTTAAGTACAGCCCTGCTGCTGCTGCTGCTGCTGCTTCTAAGTCGCTTCAGTCATGCTATCCCATAGATGGCAGCCCACCAGACTCCCCCATCCCTGGGATTCTCTAGGCAAGAACACTGGAGTGGGTTGCCATTTCCTTCTCCAAAGCATGAAAATGAAAGGTGAAAGGGAAGTTGCTCAGTCCTGTCCGACTCTTCGTGACCCCATGGACTGCAGCCTACCAGGCTCTTCCGTCCATGGGATTTTCCAGGCAAGAGTACTGGAGTTGGGTGCCATTGCCTTCTCTGAAGTACGGCCCTAGGGGAGTGGAATCACCCAGGGTCCGCCCTTCCTCGAGGGATTACGTTGGCCTGTACTAGAGCTGAGATAAACTAGGCATTATTGTGTACACACCAGCAGTGCCAGTGACAGAGGAGTGGGCCAGTGCTCTACAGGGGCACCATGTGGCAGGGAGAAGCTTTGCCAGCAAGGATGGCAGCTAGAGCAGACAGAGTGTTTGCTCAAAAGTGGATGTTCTGTAGACCCTTTTAGATTATGTGAGCTCTCAAAGTCCTCAGGCAACTGGAGGGCAAAGTACTCAAGAGTGAGATACTGAATATATTACCTGTCTGGTGGCTAAGGAGCTCTAGTACTTGAAATTGAGTTTGGAGAAATGGAAGAGATATGAAGGGATCTGGCCCCTAGAGTTGTAGAGAGATTCAGACTGATTATACCCAATTGAGAAAACTGAGGCCCAGACAGAAAGTTGACCTGAGCTAAAATAGTGAAAAGTGGCAGAGCTTGCTTTATCCCCAAATCATCTTATCCCCAGTTCAGTGGAATTATGGAATTATGCTCAGTTCAGTTCAGTTCAGTCAGTCGCGCAGTCGTGTCCGACTCTTTGCGACCCCATGAATCACAGCACGCCAGGCCTCCCTGTCCATCACCAACTCCCGGAGTTCACTCAGACTCACGTCCATTGAGTCTGTGATGCCATCCAGCCATCTCATCCTCGGTCGTCCCTTTCTCCTCCTGCCCCCAATCCCTCCCAGCATCAGGGTCTTTTCCAATGAGTCAACTCTTCGCATAAGGTGCCCAAAGTACTGGAGCTTCAGTTTTAGCATCATTCCTTCCAAAGAAATCCCAGGGTTGATCTCCTTCAGAATGGACTGGTTGGATCTCCTTGCAGTCCAAGGGACTCTCAAGAGTCTTCTCCAACACCACAGTTCAAAAGCATCAATTCTTCGGCGCTCAGCCTTCTTCACAGTCCAACTCTCACATCCATACATGACCACAGGAAAAACCATAGCCTTGACTAGACGGACCTTAGTCGGCAAAGTAATGTCTCTGCTTTTGAATATACTATCTAGGTTGGTCATAACTTTTCTTCCAAGGAGTAAGCGCCTTTTAATTTCATGGCTGCAGTCACCATCTGCAGTGATTTTGGAGCCCAAAAAAACAAAGTCTGACACTGTTTCTACTGTTTCCCCATCTATTTCCCATGAAGTGATGGGGCCAGATGCCATGATCTTCGTTTTCTGAATGTTGAGCTTCAAGCCAACTTTTCCACTCTCCTCTTTCACTTTCAACAAGAGGCTTTTTAGCTCCTCCTCACTTTCTGCCATAAGGGTGGTGTCATCTGCATATCTGAGATTATTGATATTTCTCCCAGCAATCTTGATTCCAGCTTGTGTTTCTTCCAGTCCAGCATTTCTCATGATGTACTCTGCATATAAGTTACTCACAGCAAAATCTTCAAAGTCAACAGCAACTTTGTTCACAGAGTTCAACCTCCTCCTCATCAGACATGGAAAACCAGATACATGGAATTAGATATAGAGAATGGTGTGTGAAAATTATTTAACCTCTCTGAGCCTAATACTCACAACTGTCTCATGGATTAAGCAAAACATTGTAACACTGTGCCTCTTATAGAGTTTGACACGTGGGTGTTAGTCACTCAGTTGTGTCCAACTGTGCTACCCCATGGGATGTAGCCCACCAGGCTCCTCCACCCATGGGATTTTCCAGGCAAGAATGCTGGCATGGGTTACCATTTCCTTTTCCAGGGGATCTTCCCGACCCAGGGATCGAACCCAGTTCTCCTGCATTGCAGGCAGACTCTTTACCATCTGAACCACCAGGGAAGCCCTAACTCCTACTGATGAGGAAAGCTGAAAAGGGAAGAATCTAGGAAGCATAAGTCCCAGGACTCTTGTTGTTGTACCCTTGCCAGCCCACCTGGGTGCTTGGCAAATGTCTCAAGATTTGACATAGCTAATTCTGAAAGTCAGATACTATGATAATAAAACGTGGGAGGAAAAACTGTTGACCTATTTCCTGGAGAAAAAAAAAAATCTGCCAAAACAAAGATGTTTCCAGAGAGTGGGTTGGTTTTGATAAATAATTAACTTGAGTTGGTTTCATTGTGTCTGGAGGAGTAATTATAACAGCATGTTCATGCCCCTGGAGTTCTGTTGTCACATTTTCCATGATAAAAATCTTTGAAAAAAAAAAAATGTGTTCAGAAACTTGGCTGTAAAACAGTGCTCTGGTCTGAAGAATGCCATGAAAAGTTTCAGTTTGTGGGCAACATTTTTAATTGGATCAAAAGATGCTCTATTGTTTCCAACTGGCCTCAATTAAACCAAGGTAAATGAATTGTATTTCTTTGGGAAGTATTTCATGGTCACCAAAGTAGAACATTTCCTCCATTTTCCTATTGAGAATGTTGCTGCTTTCAACAATTATTGAATATCCTGTCACCCTGACATAAATTTTTCTCTGTGTTAGGTGCTGGGCTGGTTGGAGGTGGATATAGCAGAAGTTTCATCTGGTGTTGAGCTTACAATCTCACTGAAGAGTTGATAGTTTACAATATAGTAGAAAGAGTGCTGAGCTAAAGTTGTTGATTCAAATTAAGCACCTCTATTTATAAAACATAACTTATAAAAACCTGTTTATGAACCTAGTTTATAAAAACCTATTTATAAAAAGAAGGCTGAGTGCCAAAGAATTGATGCTTTTGAACAGTGGTGTGTGAGAAGATCTTGAGAGTCCCTTGGACTGCAAGGAGATCAAACCAATCAATCCTAAAGAAAATCAACCGTGACTATTCATCAGAAGGGCTGATGCTGAAGCTGAAGCTCCAATACTTTGGCTATCTGGTGCAAAGTGTGGACTCATTGGAAAAGACCCTGCTACTGGAAAAGACTGAAGGTAGGAGGAAAAGGGGTTGACAGAGGATGAGATGGTTGGATGGCATCACTGACCCAACGGACATGAGGTTGAGCAAGCTCCAGGAGATGGTGAAGGACAAGGTAGCCTAGCATGCTATAGTCCATGAGGTTGCATAGAGTTAGGCACAGTTGAGGTTGCATAGAGTTAGGCACAATCTCAAGTCCCTTTTCTGTGAAATGGGATAATTGGATTATATGGTAATTGAATTCTTAGGCCAACTCTGGTGGTAGTGCCTGCTGTACGGAGTAGATTCCTGAGGTCATGTCCATGCTTGGTGAGAAAGGACATCACAAAAGAACAAAAGAATGCTTAAAATGTTCTGTATGAGATAATGAGGGGAAGGGAGGGAAGAGGGAGAGGGGAAAGGAGAAATATGAGGGAGGAACCAAAAAGATGATATGGTAGGAAAACTACTGTATTTCCACCAACGTTTTGTTTTTCCTCTGGGATCACTTATTACTATATTTCCTAGCTTCCTCTACAGTAGCAGGGGCCAGATGACTTAGTCCTGGTCAATGAAATATTGGCAGAAAGAGTGTATGCCATTTCCTGGCTTGACCTCTGAGACATTCTGTAAAGTTCTCTATATTCAATTCTTCATCCTCACTTCCTTGTCTCCCAGTTGGATGAATAAGATCCAGAGGAAAGTTTTGAGATGAAAGTACTAGAGAACAATGATTTGATTCTTGGATCACTGCATGAACTTCCCTTTAAATACCCATCTGGGCTGTGATGTAGGTAAGAAAAACATATTTTTAAAGCCACTGAGATATTGGGGTTGCTTGTTATAGGACTTAGCCTTCCCTGACTAATACAGATTGTGGGAAGCAGGAAACTATATGGGAGAGGCCAGGGGATGCTCCTAAAGTAGGGTTGTAGGAGAGATTTTCGGTAAGGGCATGCCCAAGATCTGATTTGAAGTCCTTAACCTAGATGGGATGGAAACTCTCCTTCATCTCAGCCCCACCCCTAAATCACAAGTGGTTTGTAAGAATCAGTTTTCAATGAAATTTCACAAAAAGGATGAATGTCATACCTGAGCTGCTATAAAAGAGACCATGCCCACAAACACAAGAACCTCAAGGCAAATATGACCGAAGTATGTAAGTCCCCTGGGAATTTGCAATAGACTCACACAAAACATGAAACAAGATTTTGACTCATTTTTGTCTAGACAGTAATGGTGCAGGGACAGTGTAGCTGACCCTAGTGTTTTACCAGGACTTATGGTTCAAAACAAACCAGCAATGTAGCCAGCCCTGAAGCACAGGTCTCCCTTCAGGTCCTGCTGGACTCTCAGCCTGGCTCTTGTTTTGCCACCTTCCTCTCTGCTTTTTCATAACCACTCAGACCATGAGAATGCCAAACTCGAGAGAATATTGTCTGTCAAGAAATCCAAAGGCCCAATATCCTTTAGTGATAGGGTTAGTGTCTGGCTCCAAACTTTGGATAAGTGAACTAAGATGAGATCTATGTGGAGCAGGACTGCCTATTCCTCATCCTTGGAGGTGGAACTGCTTCCAAAACAGGATTGGGTTCTAGGAAATGTCCTAGGATAGATGTGTGTCTATTTTCTTAAACTATATTTAGATAAGGTTGGATTGGCTGTGATTAGCTCTCCATGAACCAGTGCCAGTGGACAGTGGAATGATTTTCATTGGATCAAGTTTCTCCACAACTCTCAAATAATACATATTTTTAGATGTGAATTTCAGATTCAGAGCTTCTCCTTTTGCTACTGTTTTAGAAGTCTTGCCAAGTGAATGTGTTAGCTTTCTGGGCCAACGGCTGAAATCAGAACCATTGTTGCCCTTTGGGATTGTTGTCAGACTCCTGCCGTCTCATGGCTGGGGATTCAAAATGTATCCCCGGTGTTCACAGTTTGTGTGCTCTCAAATCCAGGATGATTCTGATACAGATAAGAACCCAACACCTTCCGGCCCTTCCAGCCCCTCCCTGGGCAGCCCAGAAACCAAGGACGAGAGCAATGCTCAGAAATCCAGATTCAGTGTTTTTGATTTCATGGACTTCTAGCACTGCCAATGTGTTGAGAGACCACCTAATGCAAACTGGTTACTTAGTAGCTGAGCAAAATAATGCCCAGGGGGTGAATTGTATAAAGAAGATTATACAATGAGTCTGAGTCATAAACAGAAAGCAAAAAAATGGTGGTATGTTTTTCAGTACACTGTAATTTTATTAAAGCAAACTGTAAAATGGTACAGGATGAACAGAAAAATAACAAAAGAAGAAAAAATATGAACAATTTGGAGTTAGAGTATGAAAAAGAAATCAATGATAGACATTCCAAAAAGAAGATTCATAAAACTTCTTATTATCCAAATAAAAAGAATTAAAACATTGGAGCAAAGCTAAACCATTAATGCAAAACTAAGGAAGTATCCCAATTTCATACGCCGAGTATTATGAAAAGGGTTTTTAGATTTAGGACAACTTGGATTGAAATGAAGGAAGATGCTTGGCTGCATGGATGCCTAACTCCCCTTAGAAACATCAGTGCAAAGGAACAGGAAGTAGGGGGAGTGAAGCTATATTTTGCTGATATACAGATTTGGAGAGATTAGGATTAAGGTATAAATTGTTGGGGTGGGGTGCGGAATTGGGGACTATCTTCTGTTGAAGAAGCCCTTTCTCACTGTTAGTTTTCAAAAGCACTATAAGCGTGAGCTTGGATTGCTGCAGCTTTTCCTTTGGCCTTTGGCAGGGCAGACAGTAGGAGAGCCAGGAAGAATCATTTCTTAGGAGTCCCTGTTTGAGCTGACCCAATAGCAGCAAACATGTTCTCAGTAGAGTGTAGAAATCAATGTATGTTGAACCTAAATCAAAAGCGTGTGAGGAGCAAAGACACAAATAAGGACAGCACCTCCTAGTCAGTCACCCAGAGAAGGGTGCAAACCCAAGTCCAAAGCTCACCTCCCATTCTTCCATGAGACAGGGGACTGAGTCACCAAATAGTGGTGTGATTCTCAGTTATTTCCAACAAGTACAGAGAAAGAAAGCAAAGACAGAATTCTCTAATTGTGGTTACACAAACTCAAGCTCCTTGTCCACACCCTTTGGGCACTTGTGTGACTGGAGAGAGGGAAAAAAACCCAAAAAACAAAATATCCAGTGCTTCAGCTCATACTCCAAGGAAAAGATTTACACAGAGCTCAGGGCAATAGTAAATCCACACTTTGGAAAAAGAACAGTTTGAGATACAATGGCTCTGTTCAAAGACGAGTGAAAAGAAATCCCTGCAATAGGAAACCACAATAAGAATTAGCAAAAATAAATACATGAGTAAATGGAACATAACATGAAAAAATACAAATTCCTTTTTGAAAAATGTATACAAGGAAATAGAAAGTCAGTTGCTACTACTTTCTGCTCTCAAGGCAAACTTAGACTTTATGGAATGAAAGACATATTGATAATTATGCAACTAACTAAAATAAAAAGGAAGCTGATAAATGTAAGAAAATGAGTTAGAGTGAAAAAAATATATTGGGAACATTAAAATATACTTTCAAAGACCAAAATAAATATTCAAAAATAGTAAGTCAATGGTGTGCGGACACAGCACTGAGGGAAAATAAAAAACAGAATGTAGAATAGGAAAAGATTAAAATATTTGCCAATATAATAACATGATAGAGAGAATACACTGGAGAGCAGCACAGGACGTTTGAGGAAAGGAAACACTGTAAATAAAATAGAACGCCTGAGAAAAGGAAGCTCTTCAGATTTGAAGGAATGACCGATTTTCTTAAAAAATATATTGGGAACATTAAAATATACTTTCAAAGACCAAAATAAATATTCAAAAATAGTAAGTCAATGGTGTGCGGACACAGCACTGAGGGAAAATAAAAAACAGAATGTAGAATAGGAAAAGATTAAAATATTTGCCAATATAATAACATGATAGAGAGAATACACTGGAGAGCAGCACAGGACGTTTGAGGAAAGGAAACACTGTAAATAAAATAGAACGCCTGAGAAAAGGAAGCTCTTCAGATTTGAAGGAATGACTGATTTTCTAATTGGAAGTGTTCATTCTAGGAAACTTAACAGATAGCAAAAACTCCTCAAATATAGTCTAGTGAAGCAACTAGATTTCGAAGAAAATGAAAAAAAAAAAGAGTAGCTTTTAAACTTCAAGTCAAGTTACCTAAAGGGGAAACACTGGGTTGAGCTCAGAATGCTGGAAAGCAATTGCACAAGAATTCTATAACTAGTTAAATGTGTAAGTAAAACCAACAGAAAGTTGTTCTCAAATACAAAAGGTCTTGGGAAATATTTTATCCATGAGAAATGTATTTCTCCTCCTGAGAAATGAACCAAAAATACAACTTAGCCAAGAACTTTTTAGGAATAGTAAAAGAATTGAAGAATGGGAAAATCTGAGTATGAAAGGGAATTGAAAATTAAATATGATAGACATATAATTATACCTAAAGAACTGTGGTAATTAGAGTTAAAATGGTTTATAAATGTTATAATTTAAAAATAGAGCAGTGTTGAATTAAAAACAAAGTGACAATAACAAGATCTTGAAAATAGCATGATAACAGATGTGTGTGTGTGTGTGGGGTATCCAGAGTAATTATGTATCATATTTTATTTTATCATGAGGCTAAGGGAGAAGCTCTATACAGTCAGCAAAAACAAGACTGGGAGCTGACTGTGGCTCAGATCATGAACTCCTTATTGCCAAATTCAGACGTAAATTGAAGAATACTCTACACATGGACTCTCCAGATGGGCAACACTGAAATCAGATTGATTATATTCTTTGCAGCCAAAGATGGAAAAGCTCTATACAGTCAACAAAAACAAGACCAGGAGCTGACTGTGACTCAGATCATGAGATCCTTATTGCCAAATTCAGACTTAAATTGAAGAAAGTAGGGAAAACCACTAGACCATTGAGGTATGACCTAAATCAAATCCCTTATGATTATACAGTGGAAGTGAGAAATAGATTTAAGGGCCTAGATCTGATAGATAGAGTGCCTGATGAACTATGGAATGAGGTGCATGACATTGTACAGGACACAGGGATCAAGACCATCCCCATGGCAAAGAAATAATGTATAGAAAGACACAAATCTTGCAACCGAACCCTCCCCAGTTAGAATAAAGCGGGTGAGAGATAAAGCCAGGAAAGGCAACATCCCATCACTGAGTCGGGAAAGCTGAAAGCAATCTTTTCTACTCACACTAAAAGTAAGACTATGAAGAGGAATCACCTGTTTTTCAAGCAGTCTGCTCTTTACAACAAAGTTTTCAGCGCAGAAAAGGATAATGCTTACTAGCTCAGAAAACAGCTTTGAAAATTCATATATAAGGGCATTTTATTAAAATACTTCACCTACCAAAAAACTATACAATTTATGGAGAAAACAGGATTTTTCAAGTGTTCACAAGCCCTCTAAATGCATCTTCTAGATTTTCCAAATATCTGCATAGAAAGTCCATTTCTTTGTTGCACTGAAAGATCCCTTCAGGATATTAAACATACATTTCTTCCGAAAGTACAATCATTAGTGATTTGGACTTTTTCATTTTTTCACAGGTCACCTAGCAAAATATTTAGGCTCAGAGGTATTTGGGAGTCAATTAAATATTACTTGTTTGCATGAAATTCTTTGTAGTCACTTCTGAAGAGAAGATTCTTGTTTTCCTTTTGTTTCTCTTTATTTTGGTATTAGAAGACCCTCCTTCCCTGTGGAGAGGAGCTGCCATTTTATTAAGCCACTGAAGGTTTTTGTTTTCTTTAACATACTTAAACTGAACATTTCACTGAAGCAATTCATCAGGTTGAACCATTTAATTGAGAATTTGCTCTAAATTTTCCTGGGGGTGGGGTGCAGGGGGACAGTTCCTCGTTGCCTTTCCTTCTTACAAACTCTTTCTAACACCATCAAGTCTGCCCATCCTGGGGAGAACACACCATCATCTCTAAATGTGGCACATCTCATTTCCCTGTTTAGTGTTAGCCGACAGGACTGTCACTGTTCCTGTAGATATTACAAGTTGGGTTCACTGAGGCAGACATTTCCCAGTCACCATAAAACATCACACAAAGTAAAATCCCAATTTATTCGATATTCTAGTCACAGTGTCTCTAATTTAGCAACTTCTCACTTCAACAAGGTCCTGAAATTTTATATGACCTGTTTCTAGCACTTGTTCCTTTTTCCGCGGTATCATGTAGCCCCTGGCCGACATCACTTGGTGGGAAGGGGTTCTCAGCACAGAACAAAGGGCCGTATTACAGGGAAGGCAAAAGTCGACAGAAAAGGCAGGGCTGCGCTGATGCGCGCAGTCTGTCCCAGGTGAAAAGGGTAAATAAAACAGGATCGCTTCAGCTGTGCTCCTGTTTCCTAAATGCCAATCTCGTGGAGTGAGGACCCTTGCTGGGCTGCCAAAGGTGGCGGTTCACGATTTCACCGGCCTCAGGGCTAAGAATTTAATTTGCTTTTCCATCAAGTTTTGAAGTGATACTGCTCTCCTTTTCCCACGAGCATAGAGAGACCGATATAGATGCAAAAGAGAGAACCGGTTTGTTTCGGTGTTCGCAAATTGCTGCAGCTTACTAGTGGGTTAAATTCTAGGGAGGGTCTGTTTGGTGCTAAACCAAGAGAAGAAGAAAAAAAAAAAAGAACGTGCTTAGAGAGTATAGAGGAGTCAGCAGAAGTTTCATTTCAGTAGATCCCTGAAGTTTTCCCAGTAAAGGTGACATTGGAACTGGGCTTTCAAGGGAGAGTTTCAATTGATGGCGAACATTCGAGAAGACAGAGCAGCGTAAACATGCCAGACACCGTGGTAAACATATGCTTGGATGCAGGTACACAAGAGTTTTCTTAACTCCTGGAAGATAACAAAATATCCTCCAGTGACTTTTGGTCATAAGAAAAGCCTCAATTCAAAAGTTTAGATACCCAGTCTCATAATAACGTGGAAAGTCCCCAAATGTGACTTCGTGTTACATTTTCTCCATCCTTCAAATTTTGTTGCCTTCAATTCAGAAGAGGGGCTTCTTCTGCCTTTTACTGTGTACTAACTGCTTTCTCCCCTAGGGTGAAGCTACAGTCAACTGAGGTTCTTGCTCAACTGGTATTTCCAGATGGGTCTGGCTATTAATTTCACATAGATTGTGGTGGTACTTTTCAGGGGCTCATCAGAAGGTCCCTGAAGTTCCCATGCTCCAGAAAGAAAACCCCTGGGCATCCAGAGAGGTGCAACCAGACTCCTCGTGCTGAGCTGTCCTTGGTCTATCAGGCAACCTTAGGACCACCGGCTCCCAGAAGAGCCCACGTCAGGCATCGCTCCCACTTGGTCCACACGAAACAAGCGCACGCCGCTTACCCAGGCGAACTCTAGGAGAGCAGGCTGCTCCCTGCAGAGCAAGCACCGCTCCCGGCTCTGCCACCAGAGCAGCTGGGAGTCCTTCTCCCACTCTCTGGAACTGCCCTTCAGTTGTCAGACCCCAGTACCCTGTGTCTCCCAGCTGCCAGGAACACATCAGAAACCTGTCCAGTAGGGTCCCTGGAAGCCCTTGCAAATTGAGAATTAGAAAAAAGATTTTGTCGGCTCAGACGGTAAAGAATCCGCCTGCAACGCAGGAGAACCGGGTTCAATCCCTGGGTTGGGAAGATACCCTGGAGAAGGAAATGGCAACCCACTCCAATATTCTTGCCTGGAGAATCCCATGGACGGGGGAGACTGGCGGGCAAGAGTCCATGGGGCCACAAAGAGGCAGACACAACTGAGCGACTAACACGAACTTTCCAAAAGGGACAAGTGTCTGTACATTCATGTCCATCTAACTGATGGACAATGGATGGATGAAAACAGAATAAATGACATTTGTTTAACTGGCATCACACCACTGTTATAAATGTGCTAAATTTAATTTCACCTGAGTTTAATGGACAGAAAATTGTCAATATCAAATCAATGTTCTTTTTTTCTCAAGAGATATTGTTTTGTAAAATATCCTTCTAAGGATGAGGAAAAAAATAGAGGAAATTTTAGTTTTTTCTTTTCTCCTGTGCTTAAGTTTTGGACAGACTTGCGAGGGAGGGGGGTTCAGAATGGGGTGGCAAGAGTCCATGGGGCCACAAAGAGGCAGACACAACTGAGCGACTAACACGAACTTTCCAAAAGGGGCAAGTGTCTGTACATTCATGTCCATCTAACTGATGGACAATGGATGGATGAAAACAGAATAAATGACATTTGTTTAACTGGCATCACACCACTGTTATAAATGTGCTAAATTTAATTTCACCTGAGTTTAATGGACAGAAAATTGTCAATATCAAATCAATGTTCTTTTTTTCTCAAGAGATATTGTTTTGTAAAATATCCTTCTAAGGATGGGAAAAAAATAGAGGAAATTTTAGTTTTTTCTTTTCTCCTGTGCTTAAGTTTTGGACAGACTTGTGAGGGAGGGGGGTTCAGAATGGGGAACATGTGTATACCTGTGGCGGCTTCATGTTGATGTATGGCAAAACCAATACAATCTTGTAAAGTAATTAACCTCCAATTAAAATAAATAAATTTATATTAAAAAAAGTTGTAGTCGGACTTGACTCTCTGCTATAAAAGAACGTGTTCTTCCATGTCCCTTCTTCCAACCGCTTCATTTTTCTTAGTTTTACATATTGTTTTACATTGTTCAGATTTGAATCATTTGTTCTGTAACGATTCTTAGCGGTTTTAATGTGAGACCTATATTTAAATAGATTCAACGCAGGGTCTCTATTCTTACGTCCTTTGAGTCAACTCTTATTTTTCTACATTCATTGGTAATTTAATTTTCTTGAGAGTTGCATGTCTTACCTGCTTTGTATTAGGCAATACCTGCCAGAAACCTTTATTTGAAGGATATCTTCAATGGCTATAATAGTCTCAGATCAAAATTCCGTTCCTTCAGAATTTTGTGGAGATTGTGCCATTGTCTTCAGGCGTTCAATGTTGGGGAAGTTATGGAGGTAAAAGAAGAAGAGAAGGAAAAGGAAAAACAAAGCAGAAATACACTTAAAATCAAACTAGGACTTTTATGTTTAAAACTGGATTGGCTTAGGGCTTAAGAAATTGTTACAAGGGACAATTCAATACATTATTCAGGAAATTAACCTGGATGGTTCAGCTTTGGCATTCATGGTTGGCTCACATTTAGGATTTTGATTTATAGGAATCTGTATTGTCGTGTACATGAACAAACACACGCGCACACACTAGATCTCAGCAAAAATAATAAAGATCACTTGGCTTTATTTCTCACCTCAGATCATTTTTCTGGCTTTAAAAAATGCCCATAAAACTAGTGGCTTCTGAATATATCCATGGCATTTTATCACCAGAAGTCAGGGTTGGAGCTGAGTTAAATAAGCTCTTCCCATTAGGGAAACTGAACTTTTTAAAGCAGGCTAATTTGGTAGGTTCTAAAATAACATATTTCTAAGGAAAGGAAAGTGAAGTCGCTCAGTTGTGTCCGACTCTTTGCACCCCCATGGACTGTAGCCTACCTGGCTCCTCTATCCATGAAATTTTCCAGGCAATAGTACTGGAGTGGATTGCCATTTCCTTCTCCAGCGGATCTTCCTGACCCAGGGATTGAACCCATGTCTCTCGCATTGTAGACAGACGTTTTACCATCTGAGCACTTATTTCTAAATGCAAGGCAATTTTACTGTTATGTTGAATTAGCACACTTGAAAAATTAGTTACCTTTTTAAGATCATTAAACTCAGGTGGCACATTGTTTTATTTATAAATATCTCAGTTCACTTGACAGAACTCTGAGCAGACTTACTGAAGGACCAGCAGGCTTGGGGACTTTGGCATATGAATTTTGGAGGAGACGTGCCAACGTACACAGCAGGACTAACTAGTAAGGATATAAAAATCTGCCTTTCATAACATTTTTGAAAGGCAGAGTTCTCCTGATTAATGAGAAAATTGCGAAAGAAACCTAGAGCATTTCTAGGACTTGACAGTTATCTGGGAGAACTAAGAATTTCAGATTTTGTTTACCCCAGCAGGTTTTAAGCCCAGCTGCTCATTAATCCCTCTAGATTCCATTTTGCTGATCTTGCTGTACTGTTGGAATCACTTCTCCAATCCTTCTCAGGCCCTTCCACCACAACCACCATCACCTTGCCGCTTGAAATTAATCTAGAGTCCTTGAAAGCGAATGGCTGGGTGATGCACTTCTTGGTGTTGGTAGGAGAGGGGAGATGGAAGTGCTCAGCCCTAGGCTTCACAGGTCCTCTCTAAAAGAGTGAAGTTCCACCTTCAAGACCTAGAATCTAGGTTTGGAGACACATAAAGATTCGTTAAATGATGGTTACACATTGCTCTCATTATGTATAGGAAACTGAGTTGAGCTCTCTATGGTGATGGTGGAGTACGTGAGAAAGATTTAAGAAGCCCCTTTATAGACTGTGGGAAGCCACAAGATTTTCTCAATACAGGTCAAGGAAGATTTCCAGTTGAGAGTAGAAAATTAAATCTTATTATCCCTTGAACCAACAAACTTAGATCTTAGAACTGACCAACAGACTTGGATTCAAATTCCGGCTGCTCCATAAATGAATAAACAGATTCCAGTTTCTCTGTGGCTCATAAATACTGGCTCAGAGTCAACACCTTTCCCTTCAAATCTTGACAAACTAGCTGAGCACCACCTGAAGACAGTCGTAGTGCTCAGTTGCATCTTACCCTTTGCAATCCTTGGGACTGCTGCCCACCAGGCACCCCTGTCCATGGAATTCTCCTGGCAAGAATACTGCAGTGGGTTGCCATTCACTCCTCCAGGGGATCTTCCTGACCTAAGGATCAAACCTGCACCTCCTGTACTGGCAGGTGGATTCTTTACCACTGAGCCACCAGGGAAGCCCTCTGGGGAGCCCACATGAAGAAAAA
The DNA here is from genome assembly GCA_006408695.1 of Aepyceros melampus. NCBI lineage: Eukaryota > Metazoa > Chordata > Mammalia > Artiodactyla > Bovidae > Aepyceros > Aepyceros melampus. Next base: position 156,789 of record SJXQ01005430.1, read on the forward strand.
GTGAAAGTGGCTCAGTTGTGCTCAACTCTTTGCGACCCCATGAACTATACAGTCCATGGAATTCTCCAGGAAAGAGTACTGGAGTGGGTAGCCATTTCCTTCTCCAGGGGATCTTCCCAACCCAGGTCTCCTGCATTGCAGGTGGATTCTTTACCAGCTGAGCCACAAGGGAAGCCCCTTGAAGATAAAACCCAAGGAAATTATCTGATTTTTCTGTGTACCCTATCACCTAACATTACCATACTTGACCACTTGGTGGTGCTCTTGAACCACGGAGGTCAGTGTTCCTTTGGTTACTCCCCAGGAGAATGAAATGAAGGTGCAAGATAAAGAAACGGATCGGTTCTTGGTGCTTAAAACTGTATAATTCAAAGGAGTCAGTAAAAATAATAGCCTGATCCTCTTAGGACCTAAAACAAACGGGGTCTGCGGGCCTTGTCAAGTCCCAAATCTCCTTCAAGGCTTAAGAGTTCGCGAAGCCCGTTTCTCTCTTGTCCCTCCCCATCTTCGGTCCTTGCTCTCTCCAGCCTAAATACCCCTACCCTTAATCAGCCACAGTAAACCCTTGGGGAAATTTTAAATGGTTTATATTCCGAAATGTTAAGACAAGGCCTTGGATAACCAATTCATGAACCAGAGTATTTCATCAACTTCCAAATATTTTTTTATTACAATTATTTTCTTAAAAGTTTTGGAATATCCATCCCTTTTTATCTTCTGTTAAATGACAAATACTTACTTTGGTGCACTCAATCCGGTGTGCTTAAATATTAAAATCACCTAACTCCCCTTTCTTTGACCAAACCACTAGGCAGCTTCCGAATATATCTAATGGGGATTCCCCTATAGCTTTCCCAGAGGCAAAAATGAGAAGAGCTAACGTTTATTATTCCTACGGTGTGCCAAGAACTATGAAAAAGGCTGTGCTTCATTTAATTCCACAAACACTAAGCCTGTTTCCTCTTCTATACAAGGTTGATAAATGAGGCTCAGACGGGACTGATCTGCTCAAGATTGCCGTGACAAATTGTCACTCAGGCTAATTCCAAAGCTCACCAGGACTGTGACCTGACCCCATGTGAATCAACCCTTCCCAGATGCTCTGCTCTCCTTCCCCTTGCCACCTTCAAGACAGAACATCTTTTTTTTCTTTGCCATTGTCGTATCCTCAGCATCTAGGACTGTGGTACATAGCCAGTTCTCAGTAAATCTTTGTTGAATATTTACTTCCATCTCTGTCAACTTGGATGAGAAGCTGAATCTGCCATTGAAAGGAGGAGACACTATGGGGTGTTGACACCCAGATTGCTGAGCAAACACACTAAGGAACATATGCAGGACCGCAGTGAGCTCAACAAGTAGCATCCACCAGGTATTACCTAGGGAGGTAGACTGCCTGCCTCTGGACACCCAGCCACTGACTCAGTAATGAGGAGTACCTCAGTCCACAGCTTGTTTTTGCTCCTCCAAACATATAACAAGTGCACACGTTGGGGTATAAACTTGTACTTCTAACTTCTACCAAGGGTCAAACCCCCTTTCCCCTTGGGTGGTGGCTCCTTTTGCTTATTCAGTCCAATCTCAGAATTTTCTATCTTTTCGGGATGTCTGAACAATGTCCATTCAGGTTTTGAGTCTGCAGTTGTGTGTCTGATTCCCAGCTCTCCTCACATCTACCTCCCACTAGACCGAAGGTTCCAGCTGTCTTTATCACACCCCCTCCCTCTTACATGCACTTAGCCTCTGGAGTGCAAAGTCGGGGAGACAGGGAGAAACAGGACCATGTCACTGCCCAGCAGGATGGTTTACCCCGTCTTCTGGCTGGGGCTGCCTCTCTGGCTAGTCGACTAGCAGCCGCTCAGTCTGTTGGCCGATCACCTGAATGTTGGCTCTCTTTGGGGTTTGCTAGTTGGTCCCTCCAGGGGCTCAAGGGGGTTCACCTCTCTCCCATCTCCTGCCAAGTATGTTCTTGTTGCTGGGTTGCCCTCACTACTCAGGTTACCTTCTTCTGAGGGCACCAGAGGGATGGCCTTTAAATCCAGCTCCCTCCAAGGGGTCCACTCCACCCTCGGGAAACACGCATTCTTGCTGTTACTGCATGGTGGAGGGCAGGCTCCATCTGGACTCTCAGCCCCAGGTATTTACAAGCTCCAGAAACATCAGGTCCTCTGCTGGAGTAGCAGGTCAGAACTTCGAGAAAAAGACCATCACCCTCAATATAGTGCCCAGTTCCAATGCCTTCAGTCTTCCAGAAATGAGGATGGAGGTCCAAGTGAAAAACCTCCTTCCTCAAATAAAGTTGGAAGGTGTCTTGCTCTCCATGTTCCTTTGCAAACCAAGTTCTCTCTCTCACCCAATAATCCTCTTTCTCAAAGTAGCGATGAGAGAAACGGTGGGGCCATTTTTGCTATCACTTGAACAGCTAGAATTCTACTGCTCTGAATTTAGAATTCAGTACCTTTATCTTTAGTACCTTTGTTAGAACTGGACATGGAACAACAGACTGGTTCCAAATAGTAAAAGGAGTACATCAAGGCTGCATATTGTCACCCTGCTTATTAACTTATGTGCAGAGTACATCATGAGAAACGCTGGGCTGGAAGAAGCACAAGCCGGAATCAAGATTGCCAGGAGAAATATCAATAACCTCAGATATGCAGATGACACCACCCTTATGGCAGAAAGTGAAGAGGAACTAAAAAGCTTCTTGATGAAAGTGAGAGAGGAGAGTGAAAAAGTTGGCTTAAAGCTCAACATTCAGAAATCAAAGATGATGGCATCAGGTCCCATCACTTCATGGGAAATAGATGGGGAAACAGTAGAAACAGTGTCAGACTTTATTTTGGGGGGCTCCAAAATCACTGCAGATGGTGACTGCAGCCATGAAATTAAAAGACGCTTACTCCTTGGAAGGAAAGTTATGACCAACCTAGATAACATATTCAAAAGCAGAGACATTACTTTGCCAACAAAGGTCTGTCTAGACAAGGCTATGGTTTTTCCAGTGGTCATGTATGGAGGGGAGAGTTGGACTGTGAAGAAAGCTGAGCGCCAAAGAACTGATGCTTTTGAACTGTGGTGTTGGAGAAGACTCTTGAGAGTCCCTTGGACTGCAAGAAGATCCAACCAGATTCTAAAGGAGATCAGTCCTGCTTGTTCATTGGAAGGACTGATGCTGAAGCTGAAACTCCTATACTTTGGCCACCTCATGCAAAGAGTTGACTCACTGGAAAAGACCCTGATACTGGGAAGGAATGGGGGCAGGAGGAGAAGGGGACGACAGAGGATGAGATGATGACATCACCAACTCGATGGACATGAGTTTGGGTGAACTCTGGGAGTTGGTGATGGACAGGGAGGCCTGGCGTGCAGCGATTCATGGGGTTGCAAAGAGTCGGACATGACTGAGCGACTGAACTGAACTGTTATCAGTTCTAGGTTGAGTCAAAAGTCGGAGGGGAGGTGTTGGGGGGAAAGGAAAGTTCCATCTGAAAAAAGGGAAAGACCCACTTGGTCTCTAACCTACCTGGTAACATACCCACAGACTGTGATCTCCTTCCTGGTTTGTATATTCTACGTATTGAACAGGCCAGTACATGACTCCAGCTTTAATGGTTATCCCAGAGGTTAAGGCACACGCTGTGACAAATCGCAGATGCCTGATCAATTATCAGCTCTGAATGCTATCACTATGATCCCTTCACAGGAGCTCCTTTTTTCCTTCACAGAGAAAAATGTCTTTCATACACTTTTTTCTTACATCTTACTGAGTATGCAAAGTAAATATTTTCCTAAAAATGTGTTTCCTGTAAGAAAATACTTTTGTGAGATGTTCTCTTCTATTAACTCTTTACAGAGTAAACCTTCCCATCCTGGAAGCATGGGATCCATGTTGCTTTCTCTTCTCCTTTTTGTTCCATCTCTTATGAAGTCAGCAAATGGTCTTGGAAACTACAGATGCAAACGTTTATTGAATGAAGACATAATAAGTACGTACTTCTCAGTAATCCTTTTAAGTTAAGTTAGAAAATGAAGCTGGATGTGAGGCTGAAGTTTTATTAATTAAAAAAAAAACAATGAAAGCTTTGGGTTTAATGAATAGATATTAGTATTAACCTTAATATTAATACTAAGCATAATATTAGATTTTTTTCTTTCTCATATAAGGGAAATTTGTTGATGATACTATTTCTATGCAATAACAAACTTAAGGACTTATTAAATAATCCAATAATGTTTTGACTTGGTAGGATTTTGACTTACAAGAATAATCTATTATTCTAATAAGGTAAAATATCTCAAGTATTACAAATGCTTATGATATCAAATATGCACTTATTAACTCTAATATAACCAAAGGTTTAATTTACTCTGCATTTTACTTATTTCTCACCTTTTCCAGGGTTTAGACACATGTAGCCAGTAAGGAAGTTAGTACATTATTCCAAGTAATTTTTAGACTTGCCTTCCCAAGCAGCATGATGGGAATGTCTTCTCAGACAGCTGAGATGGCCACGGTTCACAGCTGCCATCAAGACTAGCTGACTTTCTTCAGTGCTTTTGACGGTTTTGCATTTCTGTGCTTCTCATAAGATAAATGATACTCTACAATGACTTTACAGTCGTTCCACTGAATCTTTCATGCTCTCAGTTGATTCTAAAGCAACCCATTTGAATAGGAAGAATCTCTATTGTTTTCTCCTTTTATCTAGACCACAGCTCTGCTGAATTCTAAATAACTGTCAGTGATTTATTTGACTATGTTATCACAGTCCTAAGGTCCAGAAAAAAGCAATTCATGTTTTTGGGGGAGATAGCATAACAGAATTCTAAAAGAAATTCCTCAGCAACACCCCTGGAATGCCAGTGTTTGTGACTCGGCGCTTCCAGTGCCATGGCCCAAGTTCAATCCCTGGTTGGGGAACTAAGATCCCACAAGTCCCACAACATGGACGAAAAAGCCTGACTTCAGGCTCTACTACAAAGCCACAGTCATCAAGACAGTATGGAACTGGCACAAAGACAGAAATATAGATCAATGGAACAAAAGAGAAAGCCCAGAGATAAATCCACACACCTACGGACACCTTATCTTCGACAAAGGAGGCAAGAGTATACAGTGGATTAAACAAATATCTTCAACAAGCGGTGCTGGGAAAACTGGTCAACCACTTGTAAAAGAATGAAACTAGATCACTTTCTAACACCATACACAAAAATAAACTCAAAATGGATTAAAGATCTAAACGTAAGGCAAGAAACTATAAAACTCCTATAGGAGAACATAGGCAAAACACTCTCTGACATAAATCACAGCAGGATCCTCTATGATCCACCTCCCAGAATACTGGAAATAAAAGCAAAAATAAACAAATGGGATCTAATTAAAATTAAAAGCTTCTGCACAACAAAGGAAACTATAAGCAAGGTGAAAAGAAAGCCTTCAGAATGGGAGAAAATAATAACAAATGAAGCAACTGACAAACAACTAATCTCAAAAATATACAAGCAGCTTATGCAGCTCAACTCCAGAAAAATAAATGACCCAATCAAAAAATGGGCCAAAGAACTAAATAGACATTTCTCCAAAGAAGACATACGAATGGCTAACAAACACATGAAAAGTGCTCAACATCACTCATTATCAGAGAAATGCAAATCAAAACCACAATGAGGTACCATTTCACACCAGTCAGAATGGCTGCGATCCAAAAGTCAACAAGCAATAAATGCTGGAGAGGGTGTGGAGAAAAGGGAACCCTCTTACACTGTTGGTGGGAATGCAAATTAGTACAGCCACTATGGAGAACAGTGTGGAGATTCCTTAAAAAATTGCAAATAGAACTGCCTTATGATCCAGCGATCCCACTGCTGGGCATACACACCAAGGAAACCAGAATTGAAAGAGACACGTGTACCCCAATGTTCATTGCGGCACTGTTTATAATAGCCAGGACATGGAAGCAACCTAGATGTCCATCAGCAGATGAATGAATAAGAAAGCTGTGGTACATATACACAATGGAGTATTACTCAGCCATTAAAAAGAATACATTTCAATCAGTTCTAATGAGGTGGATGACGCTGGAGCCGATTATACAGTAATCCAGAAAGAAAGTAAGCCAGAAAGAAAAACACCAATACAGTATACTTACACATATATATGGAATTTAGAAAGATGGTAATGATAACCCTGTATGCGAGACAGCAAAAGAGACACAGATGTATAGAACAGCCTTTTGGACTCTGTGGGAGAGGGAGAGGGTGGGATGATTTAGGAGAGTGGCAGTGTAACATGTATGATATCATAAGTGAAATGAATCACTGGTCTAGGTTCGATGCAGGATGCTTGGGACTGATGCACGGGGATAATCCAGAGAGATGGTATGGGGCAGGAGGGGAGGGGAGGTCGGGATTGGGAGTTCATGTACACTCGTGGCTGATTCATTTCAATGTATAGCTAAACGAATACAGTATTGTAAAGCAAAACAAACTAAAAAATAAAAATTAATTTAAAAAAAAAAGTAAATAAATAAATAAAAGAAATTCCCTGTTTCTAAGAATGAACCTGAGGCCAACTTCAGGCCTGAGCCTGCTGAAGAAAGATGTTTCATCCAGGAAATTACAGGTCAGTCCATCTGTTCTTAGGTACAGACTTTGTAATGTGCGAGGGTCATTTTGAACCAGTTATTCATACGTGGTGATGAGGCAGATAATGTATGGGACGGCTTCCAAAACACACTCTGGCAAGGAGTCAGGAGACAGGAGGAGGGAGGCAGGGAGGATTTAAAACAAAACAAAACAACCCAGAAGGTACTCATGGAAAATGGAGAACTTGGGGATCTAGGAACTCCTATGCCTCCGCCTAGGAGCAGTAACCAACGGTGTTTTCTCTTGGTCATTCTTTTCAGTAAAAAAGATATCCCACAGAAGAAAAGCAGCTAATCCACAGCTAAACAACCAAACAGGGGCTTTCCTGGAAATCAACCACCATACCTTGGTATACAGCACAGGTGCTGGATGTGAATTTGCCTTTTTATCACACAGAATATTGGAAAAATGTGTTCAAGAAATGAGAATTAATCAGATCAGTAATTTGCTGCCATTGCCTTGATTTGCGGTAAAGTACCAGTGATTTTACTCACATGGCTATGCACCCTCAATGCAAATACCAACATACTACAAAAGGTGAATAACCTCTTGGTATTAAAATAGTTTTCCTTCTGCAGATCCCCAGAAGGGTCTCAGGGACTCCTAATGGTCTGCAGACCACACTTTGACAATCACCACACTTTGACAATCACCACACTATAGAAGGCCCCAAAAAAGATTGTGTGGAAGACTATTTAATGACATGGAAAAACATGTTCATAATACACCCAAGTGAAATATAATAAAGAACATGTTTGTATTTGATACTAATTATACTTCTTGAAATAATCTGAAATAGAAAAAAATAACAAAATCACTAATAGGCAGTGATTATATAAATTATAGTATATTCACCAAATAACATAGTATATAGCTATTAAAAAAAAAGATTGATACATATACTGACATACAAAGATCTTCACAATAAACCAAGTAAAAATACCCTTTGTTGCAGAAAATTGTAGAGTGATGGGGAGGGGTGAGATAGAACTAGGGAATTAAGAGGTACAAACTATTAATATAAAATAAATGAGTTGCAAGAACATATTGTACAGCACAGGGAATATAGTCAACATTTTACAATAACTGTAAATGGAATATAATCTATAAAACTATTGCATCAGTATTTTATACACCTAAAATATAAATTTTAAATCAACTGTACTTCAATATAAAAATAAAAGTGAAAAAACAAGAATGTATGTGTAGCTACACGTGTCTGCTACATATGCAGCAGAAGCACAAAATGCAGAAGAAATGATTACGGAGAAATATACGTCACATATCTGATAGGGGTTACCTGGAAAAGGGCTGGTACTGGGATGCAGGGAAAGGGGAATATGGGGACTTTCATATTTTAAGTGTAGCTTGAATGTTTCACAAAGAATATTCATTCATGTATGATTCATGTAATGAAGAAAAGAATTGAATATAAAACGACTTGGCCAGATATATGAAAAGGGTTAACAAGCCTAGGTTAATGGTAGGTTAACCTATTGGAGTTTCAGCTTCAACATCAGTCCTTCCAATGAACATTCAGGACTGATTCCTTTAGGATAGACTGGTTGGATCTCCTTGCAGTCCAAGGGACTCTCAAGAGTCTTCTCCAACACCACAGTTCAAAAGCATCAATTCTTCAGCGCTCAGCTTTCTTTATAGTCCAACTCTCACATCCACACATGACTACTGGAAAAATAATAGCTTTGACTAGATGGACCTTTGTCAGCAAAGTAATATCTCTGCTTTTTAACCTACTGTCTAGGTTGGTCATAGCTTTTCTTCCAAGCAGCAAGCATCTTTTAATTTCATGGCTGCAGTCACCATCTGTAGTGATTCTGGAGCCCAGGAAAATAAAGTCTCATTGTTTCTATTGTTTCCCCATCTATTTGCCATGAAGTGATAGGACCAGATGCCATGATCTTCATTTTTTGAATGTTGAGTTTTAAGCCAGTTTTTATCACTCTCATCTTTCACTTTCACCAAGAGGCTCTGTAGTTTCTCTTCACTTTCTGCCATAAGGGTGGTGTCATCTGCGTATCTAGTCTATTGATATTTCTCCCGGCAATCTTGATTCCAGCTTGTGCTTCCTCCAGCCCATCATTTCTCATGATGTACTCTGCATTTAAGTTAAATAAGCAGGATGACAATATACAGCCTTGACATACTCCTTTCCCAATTTGGAATCAGTCTGTTGTTCCATGTCCAGTTTTAACTGTTGCTTCTTGAACTGCACACAGATTTCTCAGGAGGAAGGTCAGGTGGTCTAGTATTCCCATCTCTTGAAGAATTTTTCCACTTTGTTGAAAATTGATCACAGTGATCACACTTTGTTATGATCTACACAGTCAAAGGCTTTGGCATAATCAATAAAACAGGAGATTTTTTCTGGAATTCTCTTGCTTTTTCTACGATCCAACGGATGTTGGCAATTTGATCTCTGGTTTCTTCACCTTTTCTAAACCCAGCTTGAACATCTGGAAGTTCACAGTTCACGTACTGTTGAAGCCTCGCTTGGAGAATTTTGAGCATTACATTGCTAGCGTGTGAGATGAGTACAATTACGTGGTAGTTTGAACATTCTTTGGCATTGCCCATCTTTGGGACTGGAATGAAAACCGACCTTTTCCCATCTGGTGACCACTGTTGAGTTTTCCAAATTTGCTGGTGTACTGAGTGTAGCACTTTCACAGCATCATCTTTTAGGATCTGAAATAGCTCAATTGGAATTCCATCACCTCCACTAGCTTTGTTCACAGTGATAATTAAATAAAAGAAAGTTTAAGAAAATATATATCTTTATAATTTTCAGTAAGAAAGATTTTTTATTATTATTTGAAAAATAACAGAAATCATATGTAAGATACAAAGTGCACAGCTGCCTAGTGCATTTGGTCTCCTTTGTTCTATTCTTTTCTCTATTTACACAGAACCCTAAACGTTTCATTTTCACTGGTCTGGCCCACTAGTACCATTTTAAAATGCATACAAGTTTCTTCTAAAAAATTTTCTTTGTAAAATAACTACTCATTCTTCGTATATAAGACAGAATTTCAGTAACACAGAATATTTCATATCACACACATAATCACTGTACAACTCCTAATCTGTTTCCTATATTAAATCATTGCACATTACATATTCCAAACATACTATGGAAATAAGTGAAGAGATTAGAAAACAGGTGATGACATGATTTCTTAAGGCAATCTCATAGGAAGGTAACTCAAGATTCTGTCCTAGGAGGTACTCACTTAGACTCTCAGAAGACTCAACTTTACGTGGCTTGCCCAAGGCTGTTTTCAAATGCCAGCTGTTCAACAAATAGGTGAGTTTTACTTCAAAATTAGAATAATTTTTAAACAAACACTGCCTACTCTTTTCAGAAATGAAATACAGCTTCTCTCTCATAATACAGCAGGACACATAATTCCTCTGACAGCTGCCAGTTTAACTAAAAAGACCCTTAGTTTTGGTTTTGGCCACTGATTTCTTGCTTCCATCAGGTAAGGTCTCATTTCCTCTGGCAAACCACCCAGGTAATTTTCTCTTGGAGGTTTCAGACGAGGTCTATAGGAAAGAAACAACAAAAAAAGTATATATATTATATATATGTATATATATATTTGTACTGCTGGCAAGTAACACGTGCTGTGCTGTGTGCTAAGTCATTTCAGCCATGTCCGACTCTGAGATCCCATGGACTGTGGCCCACCAAGATCCTCTGTTCATGGGATTTCCCAGACAAGAACACTGGAATGGGATGCCATGCCCTCCTCCAGGGGAGCTTCCCAACCCAGGGACTGAACCCACATCTCTTACATCTCCTGCATTAAGTTACTAAATATACACCCATCATCATTCCCTTTTCAATAAAACAAAATAATGATATCTATAGAGTTTATTTCTGATTCAAAAGTGAACACATGAGAGACAAAATCACTATATCATTTGTTTAGGCAATTACCTGCCACCTTGTTACATATTTTTAGACACGCAAGTGTCTAAAAAAAGACTCTCGTTTGGGAAGGAAAGAACTGGATATGATTTCAGATCCATATTAACGTTGGGTATGCCAAAATGGTGATTTAATGTTTGGAGGAAGGCATCTGTTTGAGCATGTGTACATACACACATACAGTTATATTAGCGATTAAAAAAGCATGCAATGTGTACATCTACACTGGTGGACAAGCTTGGAGTAGTTCAGGCATCGTCAGGACCTTGCAGAATTGCTGAGACATCACAGGTACTCAAAAAATATTTGCTCCGTAAATGGGGAAAAAGATGATCTTTGTTTCGTAGACTCTTTTGAGGATCTGCTGAAACCAGGGATCCACTCAGGAAAAAAAGACAAATGTACACATGCACAATATTCTGTCTAATTCTAGGGTGTCCCGTGCACCAAATGAAGCCTCAGAATTCTAAGTTAAAAGTCTCTGACTTTTAGGGGTAAAAATGAAACGCAAAGGCAGTGGTTGCCTACCATATGATCTGCACAAGCAAATCCAACATATAGAGAGCAGAAATTTCTTCTCCCTTAAGAAGAAATAAAAAGCAATGGGACAAAAATACTAAAAGGCAAAAATTTTTTAAACATCCTGAAATAAACAAAAATTTAAAAGCTTCAATTTAAGAAAACTTGCCATCAGCTTTTAAAAAACTTCTTTGAAGAATCTTATTCAAAAAAAACTAATCTGAAAGAAAAAAACATATTTGAAGAATCTACTGTGTGCCTTAGTATATTAATCAGAACTACCATTATCAAGACATAATCTTCCCCCAGCAAACAGCAGTCACAACAGATGTAAACCTAATGATGCATCAGCTAATAAAGAGAATTTGTTTTGACATTAGCTTTTATTAGATGCCTCATAATCGTAAAATGAAAGAGACTAAGGAATACAACCCAGGGCGGTAGAGAAGACGAATGTTAACACATGGAGGATCTTGAAACTTGGCCTCCAACAGACTCTACAGCACTCAGAGTAGCTTTCTATACTGGAAGGCGGATGGAAGAAAGTCTGGCTGGCTCACTCATCTCATAATCTACTTCCCAGCCTCAATATTCTTGTTCCCCTAAATGGGGAAAAAGAAAAGGCTAAATCCGTAAGCTTAGTATGATTCCCACCCACTGACCTACCCTCTCCACAATACCCCCGTTCTACATATACACATGCAGTTGATTTCATGCTGCACAGCAGAAACTAACACAATACTGCAAAGCAGTTATGTCCCAATCAAAAAAGATACCTCCACTCTGTTGTTAGAATATGATATTACTTCAATAGGAGGGAAGCAAAAATGTTAATGTGGTTGAAACAATATTTCACTCTAAATGTGCTTCAATATTCAGAAAAAATGACAAGTTACACTTTTTCCTGTATTGATAGATACAGCTGGGAAAAAAATAAGGCCTTAGGCACTTGGTATATAGATTTCAGAAATAAAAGGCTGGGAATAGCAGCCAAATTTCACTACCACTGCCCAACATACATCTTCTTTAATGTTCTTCTTATAGCTAATCAATTGCCAAAATAAGGTAAAGAATTCCAGGTAAGCAAATTTCATTAGGTTATCTAGGACATGAATATATACACATCTAACTGAAGGACAGTTTTAAAAAACCAGTCCCTCTTATTTTTAAGCTATTGACAGAAAAAGAGTTTAACTGTTGGAAATCTTATAAAGATTACAAGTGAAATAAAATTCCTAATTCTCTAATATAAATAGTAGTAACCACCTACCACTATGCTGAATTTATCATCCAGAAACTAAAGTAATTTTTGAGTTAATTATGATTTTCACAAACTTTTATCACTGAACTTTAGGCCCAGAAGAAATTAAATGTCAAATTTTCAAGTCTTTGCAATCATTTGGTAGAGTCACAGTGTCAAAGTATAGTTATTCTCTAATTACAATTTATCTCAGATAAATCATAGAACAATAATTTTCAAAGCATGTGATTTTAATAAAATACCCCATGTAAAACACTATTAAACTCATGGTCGTTCTCTGATCATGCAAAAGTGCACTCGGATATGCCCAGGACCATGGGAAACAACTACCCTTGTACCTGAGCGATTCAGTGTAACAGGAACAGAGAATGAAGAGTAACAGAATGATAGACAATTCCAGTATCTAAAGAGGTATTTATGATAGAATTTGGGTTTTGGTTTTTTGACCATGCTACAAGGCATGTGGGATCTTAGTTCTCTGAACGAGGACTGACTCTGTGGCCCCTGCATTGGAAGAACAGAGTCTTAACCACTGGACCCCCAAATTTTAGGGAAGTCCCTGAAAGAAAGGAAATTTCCAGGTTATACAGTCAATATAAGGTAGATGTAAAATTTAAGCTGACATTCTCGCACAATAAGCTAGACTAGATAGGATTATATTCTTCTTTAAATCTCTTAGATCAGATTTATGAAACCAAAGGAAACATAGCCCAGAGTTTTTTTTTTTTAAAAGTAACCTTCTATCAGAATTTATAACACATCAAAAAGTACATTCTGATATTAGGATATGCAAATTGAACACTAACAGTATATGAAAATTCTGCATATAATTAATACCTTGGTCTTAGTGTCTACTTCTTCCTTGCTTCTCTTAGAATTTGAAGAGCTCTCTTCAGGGTTGGGGAAACATCGCTTTTTGTTGGGATCACATGAAGAGTGGCACTGCATTCTGCGGTCACCATTTTTTTCCAGGATCTTGATTGCCATGTGGATAAGGTACGTGTCAATGTTTTCAGGAACATATATTCTAATTAGGTTAATTTTATTTGTATCTGTAAAAGAATTTTTTAAAAGATTTAAAAGTAAATTACATAGAACATCACAGAAAAATCTATGAGCTGGAAATAATGAAATATTTTGTAGAAAGGAAGGAGGAAGGTGGTCAGAGATGTTCCTCTTGCAAATGCCTACCCCCTCACAGATCGGAAATGGAGTAAGCACATGCCCCCTTCACTCCTGCACCCCTGCCTCCAAGAGCCAGAGTTAGGTCAGCTCATCCACCCTGCAGAACTTATGTTTCAAACTAAGAATCAAAACAACCATCCATAGAATTGTTTCTAAAGGAATTATGCTTCAAATTCCAAATATCAATTATAAGCTAATTTTTTTGAAAATAATGTATTCTTAAAATAGAACTAATCATACTTGTAAATAAGATGCTAATAAAAAGGATTCTTTCAATGGCTACTGATGCATAACATATCAACTAATTAAAATGTCTATTAATTGAATATGTTTTCTGAGAAAGATAGATTTTATTTTAAGATCTTATTTGCCCTAACTTTCCACACAAATAAGGGTTGAAAATATCTACTGAAAAATCAAGTGAAACAATGAACACTGCCTACACTCCTTCAGTGGTTAAAGAGATCAAATTACCATTATTTTTGTGGCATGTCCCTTGGAAGCTACCCTTAATTTTCCAGGGACATGCACATTAAGAATGAAAGAACAAAATTCTTCAAAATATTATCCAGGTACATCATTAAATACATTGCTTCATTTATTAGTAGGCATAGTTAGAATCTCAACTCCATAAAAGCAGCAGCTTAAAATTATGTAAACATGAAAAAAAACTAAAAGAATAAAAAAGTATAGAATTCCTTAAAACATTGTTATAAGGACAAAATCTATTTAGCAAATAAGCATGAAAATAGTAAGACATAATTTCTCAGTTCTCAAATACTCTACATTTAAGTATAAGATTATGCCATAATAAAATATAGAAAATTATCAATTCAAGATTGTGCAGAATTTAAATGCCAACAAACTGGTTCATTAAAACACCAAATTATGTGATATGGCTACAGCTAAGTAAAAGATGAAATAACCTATCTGAATCATTAGTGTGACATGGATATCTTAATTTCTTATTATAGTTTATAACTCAACAATGTCTCCTCCAGTGAGATAACAAACAGTATTTTATTATGGAAAAATAAAATTCAAAAATAAAATCTCACATCAATAAATGATATAGTACAGACTACAAATGTACAATCGAAAGAAATTAAGTTTAGATAGAGCTCATGAATCTTAACGTTCTCAATTTTGGCTTTGGAAGTAAACTACAATAATATATATTTTCATATTATCTGTATAATGTATATATAATGCTTGGGCAGAAAGATGAAGTGTTTAATAAGTATAATTTAAATTCATTGTTCTTTGGAATTTATGTTAATATCTTTATTAATTCAATTTATTGAATTTATTAATTCAATTGAAATACTAATTTTAATTCAATACTTAATCTGAATGAAAATTTGCTATACTCAATACGTAGTAGTAAAGAAAACAAGAAAAGGGGGGGAACTGCACAAGTTCTTTCAGATGATATTGTCTACTATCGAACAGCTTATCAGAGACACATCTTTCTCTAAATCCTAAGAGATAATACACATATAAGGGGAAAAGTAATTCTAGGGTGTTACTATCAAGCAGGCATCTGAGCAAGAAGGCATTTGACTTTCCCTGAAATACTATTTCCTTCTTCACTGAAGAAAGAAAGATTTTATACAATCATGATTCTAACCCTACAAGTAATTACTGTTGTCCTTTCTCTGCTTTAACATCTAGTAAAAAGGCAGCTGAAGTGAGAAAGATTGCAGAGTGACCGGCTGAGATGGCTAGCTTCCTCACAAGATACTCACAGCTAAGTGACCTTGGATATTTTATCACAGGACAGGGTTTGGCCCTCAGGTTTTCAGATTTACAAACCAGTATTAACCTTAACAGAGCCAGGTGAACCAAGTTCACACAATGCCAATTCATTCAGTTCCAGTTATGAACTCACAACTATTATATAGATTAGCAAGCCTAGCACATATTTTCCCTATAGAGACTGCCCTAAATGGGACATCAAAATATAACCAGAAAGCTGTGACAAAGAAGCAGAATTAGTTGTTAAGGTGTCTCCTCCCTCCAATAAGATCTTGACATAATTTATCAACAAGCCCTTAAAATACTTGAAGGTCTCATGGACCAGGATTAGAAATTGCATATGTCTTTCTTTTAAATAAAAGTTGGCAGAACAACTTTAACATGGTATATAGTAAAGAGGGAAACAGGTTCCCTGGAACTAACTTAGGTTCCCTAAAGAGGGAAACTGGAATCAAGATTGCTGGGAGAAATATCAATAACCTCAGATATGCAGATGACACCACCCTTATGGCAGAAGTGAGGAGGAGCTAAAAAGCCTCTTGGTAAAAGTGAGAGAGGAGAGTGAAAAAGTTGGCTTAAAGCTCAACATTCAGAAAACGAAGATCATGGCATCTGGCCCTATCACTTCATGGGAAATAGATGGGGAAACAGTAGAAACAGTGTCAGACTTTGTTTTTTTGGGCTCCAAAATCACTGCAGATGGTGACTGCAGCCATGAAATTAAAAGGCGCTTACTCCTTGGAAGAAAAGTTATGACCAACCTAGATAGTATATTCAAAAGCAGAGACATTACTTTGCCGACTAAGGTCCGTCTAGTCAAGGCTATGGTTTTTCCTGTGGTCATGTATGGATGTGAGAGTTGGACTGTGAAGAAGGCTGAGCGCAGAAGAATTGATGCTTTTGAACTGTGGTGTTGGAGAAGACTCTTGAGAGTCCCTTGGACTGCAAGGAGATCCAACCAGTCCATTCTGAGGGAGATCAACTCTGGGATTTCTTTGGAAGGAATGATGCTAAAACTGAAACTCCAGTACTTTGGGCACCTTATGCGAAGAGTTGACTCATTGGAAAAGACCCTGATGCTGGGAGGGATTGGGGGCAGGAGGAGAAAGGGACGACCGAGGATGAGATGGCTGGATGGCATCACGGACTCAATGGATGTGAGTCTGAGTGAACTCCGGGAGTTGGTGATGGACAGGGAGGCCTGGCGTACTGCAATTCATGGGGTCGCAAAGAGTCGGACACGACTGTGTGACTGAACTGAACTAGGTTCCCTGGAACTAACCTTGAGCAGGTTTCCCTGCTCAAACCTGTTTTTGTCCCTCTCCCGGCCTCTTAGGTTGATAAGCAGGAGAAGAGATGGAGGTGTTCTTCAGTCAAGTCTTCTTCAGGCCTGGAATGAAGGCTGCCTTTGAAGGTAACTTAAATACTTTTGTTCTTATCAATTAAGTATAGTATTAATTATGATCTTTTTCACCTTATTTCTAACCTTGGGGGGAGAACTGTGTACTTATTTCTGAGTGGGAAAGAGTCTGACACAGAAAAAGTTTAATTAACTATTTGCACTGCAGCTCTGGAGATGAGGCTTTTGCTACGTCCTCTGCTCTGTTCTAACAGTCCAAAAATATTCATCAGATTTACCAGATTATTATGATATATCTAGTTTACGTTTGTACATTTAGAGTAGGAAAACCCTTCTAGTACTTTGTCTTTACTTCTGTAAGAAAGAGATCATAATTTTAAAATAATTTCTAGTTTACGTTTGTACATTTAGAGTAGGAAAACCCTTCTAATGTACTTTGTCTTTATTTCTGTAAGAAAGGGATCATAATTTTAAAACAGGATAAATTTTAACATTTTCTGGAAGGCAGACAATGGGGCTTGACCACAGTTGAGGTTCCACAGCATAATGACAGGAGAAAACCCTTCCAAAAGGGGCCCAAGAGACCCAAGTCCATCCCTTCAATTTCACAGTGCCTGACACGACTGCCTGGACGCGAAAGGCTAGTTCAGTGAAATCAATGACAGGGAATCACAAAGATGTAGGAAGAAACTAAGAGTCAGTAAGCTATGAGGAAGGATGTTTTTTTCCAAGTGATGAACTGGAAATCAGAGAAGGATAAAAGAGCTCTGTTTTGGAGATGGGTATGGAAGGTGTAATCAGAAGGTGAAACAAACAAACAAAAAAAGAACTTCTCCAATTCAGACTTTCCTTTGAGTGATGATGGGAAGAAAGACTGTATTTCTAAAACAAGACAAAGCATTAGGAAAGTGAAGTTTTCATAGTAGCATAAAGGGTTAATGTGATCAGAGTGGAAAATATCAGCGGATTGCTTGTTTACTTCATCTGGGTTCAATGACTCAAGTCATTAAGGCTGCAGACAGGGTCATGGTTATCACCTGAGTTGACGGGAGGGTTTCGGATAACATCAGCAATAATCTTTTGAATCTCTGGAGTCAGGCCTGCTCGCTCCGTATCGACTGGGTAGCCAGCTTTCACCGCTTGGGATAAGTGCATGCCAACTGCTGTGAGAGGCAGAGTCCTCTTCTCAGCTATATCCTTTAGAACAATGGCAGCAAAACAACCAGTGAGTTTTTTTAAAGCTTCACTGTGCTGTATAGAAACACAAGGTCCAAAACCTTCAGGCAATAAGTGTTCACTGAGAATAAAACAGTATTTGAACCTTCATGTAAATTTCTCATTTTAACTAATTCTTCAAAATGACTCACATGCTAGAAATCCACAGGTGCTGCTGCTTTGTATATTTACTGTATTGAATGAAGCAAAATCACCCAGCTTTAGCTAAGAGATCAGTACTCACCCTTCTGCAATTATTCACCTTAAAAACCCATTAATAACAGAGAACAGTCATTCTACGTAAGTCTAATAGCTGCCACAACCTTTTAAAAATAAACTATAACTCAGTAAACTGTACACTTGAAATAACACATGGCCTTTCAGTTACATGAACTTCCAGGAAGACAAATGCTAAAATGCTTAGTGATAAAATCAGGTTCCGAATGTATTCTATAAAAGGTTCTCAAAAAGACTTTAAAAAGTGCTTTAAGTGGGCTCTATTCATAAAATAAGAACAAACATAATTTACAAGTGGCTGTCATCATTTGCCTAGTACTGAACTTAACATGAATTGTTAAGGACACTGCTACATATTTATGTAGCTTTTAAACAAATGCAGCTCCAAATCCAGTTAAGGTGTCTGTTAGATAAAATATTCTTCTCACCATTCAGGAAGTTCAATCACTCAGCTCTAAATTATTTCATGATACTCTTTTTTAACACACCTTGAAAGTCTAAATTTGGACTGTATTTGTATGAATGCTGATATTTTCACAAAACAGAGCATGTAAAGCAATATTCTTCATCACTCAAAGGAAGGTTTTTAGTTACTTCCATGTCTTCCTAATATCAGGGTTATTTGATACCAGGTATCATATTACCTAAAACTAATTGTATTATAACTCCTGATTAATTAGTCCTTAGGCATGTTTAATTTTGTGCTTAACTAGCAAGATCCCCCTCAGGCTCCCAGGAGGCACAGATAATTAACTACAATATTTCACAATATATCAACCAAATAATAGCAAAAGACCCAAATGAAGATATACCACTCCTCATATGTTTAACCATGAATATGTAATATATGAAACTTCATATCCTGGCTGAGTATGAGAATATAATTTATTCAAAAAATTTAGAGGCTATTCCATATTTTCTTAGTAATTACATACAGTTTTGCCATACATATTTGGTCCAATTATATATATATACAAGCATGTTTAACATGCATATGTAAGTTACTATTTAAATAAGAGATTGAACTTAAAATTCCTCTTTATCATGTAATTTGTTTCAAAAAGAGTACAGTGGAATTATTTGGTTCTTTGTGTAACGGCTTTCAAACTTTTAATTAAGGAGTTTGGCTATCTGAGTAGAGCATCTATTAATGACTAAGACAAGCTAAGGACTGTTTATTCTTATTTGTACT
The DNA here is from genome assembly GCA_006408695.1 of Aepyceros melampus. Lineage (NCBI taxonomy): Eukaryota > Metazoa > Chordata > Mammalia > Artiodactyla > Bovidae > Aepyceros > Aepyceros melampus. Next base: position 176,122 of record SJXQ01005430.1, read on the forward strand.
GAATCTTAAACAGAATAGAAAGTGTGTAATGGAGCCTAAAGCATGAGCCACAGAGAACAGGAAAAAGAGGCCCTGCACCAGCCAGCCTGATCGAAATCCATTTAACATCAGAGAGGACAGGAATGCAAATCAGTGAAACTCTCGGGGAAGCCTCATTCTGCCCTTCTGCCACTAAGATACCCTCTTCATTTAGTGCATTTAAAAAATCTCCACAACCTTAAGGATTTCTGCCACAATGATGAAGAAACAGGAAGTACGGCCATTTTTCACAGCAGTCAGATTTCTTTCAAAGAGCATCAAGTAGATACGGTTAAGGGGAAAAAAAAAAGAACATGACACTAGAGGAGAGAGTGAAAAGCAAGTTTGTTGCTTTTTTAAAACTTATTTCTAGCTTCTTGGACATCCTTCCAGAGATAGTCCATGCACTTTTATATACATATACATACACATATATGAATATGTGTACAAGTGAAAGAATTACTCAGTCGTGTCCGACTCTTGTGACCCCACAGACTGTAGCCCAGCAGGCTCCTCTGTCTATGGGATTTCCCAGGCAAGAATACTGGAGTGGGTTGCCATTTTCTTCTCCAAGGGATCTTCTGATCCAGGGACTGAACCCCCATCTCCTGCACTGCATGCAGATTCTTTACCATCTGAGCCACCAGGGAAACCCATTTATAAATATATAAGCATGTAAATACATATATATATACACATTTATGTAAATTTCTCACACCACTAGGGACCTTCCTTTTTCTGCTTAACAAGTATCTTAGAGATTATCTATTATCAGTACATACTGTTATAGTTTTTTAACTATTAAACCCATTAAAAAAAAATAGCTTCAAAATATGGCTGCTTCAACATCCCTAAGCTATAAATGTGTGAATCAGTACCTCCGATACAACCTCTGTAAGATAATCATGCTCAAACTATACTTGCTGATTTTACTAGAAGTAGGCTTAGAAAAAGAAAATGACCTTGTTCTAAAATTAATTATAAAATGAACCAATGTGAAACACTGTAGGATTATAAGAAATTTATCCTAATTATTAATACTGAAAAGCTGATAAAATACATTTAGATAAATTTAAAAATTCCCTCTAACTTGAAAAGTAACACTTACCAAAGACATTTTCTTTTCTTGGAAAAAAGAATACGTGATGGCCACAGATGGTGAAAGTGAGTCTGCTTTATTTTCCAGCACCAAACTTTTCTTCTGTTCTTCCTGTAGTTCTGTGCTTGAAAAAAGGTCTGTCTACACAATTTTAAACGTAGCACAAATAATCAAAAATAATATCAACATAATGATAGAATATAAACATGATCATTAACTATCAAGGAAAAAAATAACATAAACTTCAAGGAACAGCCCCAAATTCTTTTTATGAGAAGCTTAAAAAAGAACTTTTTTTTTTTACATATTGATTTTTAAAAGTAAAATAGACTACAGTGAATAAATTTTGAATAAAGTATTCGTAATAGCAAACATGGTTACAGAACTAAAAATTCCTAGTCTTCTCCTTAAGCCAAAAGGAGAGAATACAGATGAATTATAATGTTTACCACTCTGCTTCTAAATTAGTCCCCTAACCCCCTGAAAGTGAATAGTGAATAAATAATGAAGCTTTAATTTCTATCTACATTTGAAAGTAAGATAATTAATCTAAAATACAGTATTTATTCAAGTTTTAAAACAAAACCTCTCAACAAAATAAACAGACACTAGCAGCCTTGACAACTACTTTAGTATCTTAATTATGTAACGAGTGGTTATCAGTGGGGAGAGGGATGGGGGAAGGGGCATGATAGGGAAAGGGGATTAAGAGGTACAAAGTACTGGGTATAAAATAAGTCACAAGGACATAACATACAGCACAGGGCAAATAGCCAGTATAACTTTGGAGTATCATATATAAAAGTATTGAATCACTATGTTGTACATATGAAACTAATATAATACTGTAAGTCAACTATACTTAATTTTTAAAAACTGGTAACTAATACGTTTTTATAACTGATTTAATAAAGAAACTCTCCAAATTCATTTTCTAAGTGTCCAGCACAGAAATTAAAATGAAGGGAGAAAATGCTGCTTTTGAAGCATGTTTTGAAATCATCAAAACATGTTTATTCTCTCAGAGCTCCAGTAAACCACAGTAATTTACCTGAACACTATTTATTTGACAGAAACGTCTGATGACTTCCAACAGAGGGGCCAACATCACAGCTTTGCCTTCAGAAACACCATCGATCCTTTTCACATTTTCAACTGTAGTAGGTCTATCATTTAAAAAAATTAAAATGTCAAGAAACCACTGAAATATTTCTACTCCAGCAACAAAGCTGATAGAAATTTAGCTTCATACTGACATTCAATAAACATGTATTGATGTTTGTTCCAGAAACCAAAAACTATGTATAAAACAAGTAATCAGGTTTTCAGTCTTGGAGGACAACTAAAAGGCTAAGACCACCTGACCTGCCTCTTGAGAAACCTATATACAGGTCAGGAAGCAACAGTTAGAACTGGACATGGAACAACAGACTGGTTCCAAATAGGAAAGGGAGTATGTCAAGGCTGTATATTGTCACCCTGCTTATTTAACTTCTATGCAGAGCACATCATGAGAAACACTGGGCTTGAAGAAGCACAAACTGGAATCCAGATTGCCAGGAGAAATGTTAATAACCTCAGATATGCAGATGACACCACCCTTATGGCAGAAAGTGAAGAGGAACTAAAAAGCCTCTTGATGAAAGTGAAAGAGGAGAGTGAAAAAGTTGGCTTAAAGCTCAACATTCAGAAAATGAAGATCATGGCATCTGGTCCCATCACTTCATGGGAAATAGATGGGGAAACAGTGGAAACTGTCAGACATTATTTTGGGGGGCTCCAAACTCACTGTAGATGATGACTGCAGCCATGAAATTAAAAGATGCTTACTCCTTGGAAGAAAAGTTATGACCAACCTAGATAGCATATTGAAAAGCAGAGACATTACTTTGCCAACAAAGGTCCATCTAGTCAAGGCTATGGTTTTCCAGTAGTCATGTATGGATGTGAGAGTTGGACTGTGAAGAAGGCTGAGTGCAAAGAATTGATGCTTTTGAACTGTGGTGTTGGAAAAGACTCTTGAGAGTCCCTTGGACTGCAAGGAGATCCAACCAGTCCATTCTGAAGGAGATCAGTCCTGAGTGTTCATTGGAAGGACTGATGCCGAAGCTGAAACTCCAATACTTTGGGCACCTTACGCGAAGAGTTGACTCATTGGAAAAGACCCTGATGCTGGGAGGGATTGAGGGCAGGAGGAGAAGGGGACGAGAGAGAATGAGATGGCTGGATGGCATCACCGACTCAATGGACCTGAGTCTGAGTGAACTCCGGGAGTTGGTGATGGGCAGGGAGGCCTGGCGTGCTGCGATTCATGGGGTCGCAAAGAGTCAGACTTGACTGAGGGACTGAACTGAAAAGGCTAAGAAACTCAGAAGAAAATTTCATTCATTATTTCCAAAGTTTTTACCTGTAGCAATAAACTTGCTAACTACTTCCGGCTTTCAATGTTTCTTATTGTGTCCAATATGAAGAAACTGTCTGATGTCTTCTTTCTAAAAATCTGCCAATCTAATGATTACTATTTTTCCTTTAAATATCTTCACTTAATATTACAGTGTGGTCTTTGAATATGTATTTTTAATGAAATAATTATTATATAATATATGCACTATATAATATTATTTGAAAATTCTTCTCTAAATTAACATCTTTTGGATGAAATTTAGCAACAGAAACAGTTTTTGAAAAGGAAGAATAAAAGATGAGTACAATTACCAAGCAACAAGATTCTTTGGAAATAATTTCTTCTAAATATTTATTGACCACCTGATTATTAAGCATTGTACTAGGTGCTTTGGAAACACAAAAAGATGAAGAATGTAACATCTTTATTAGAGTTTAAAATCTAGAGGACACAATACATGAATACCAGTATAAACAAAACCACAAATAAAGCAGATATAGTAAGTGTCACAGAATTATCTTTTAAATTTACATTTAAAAGTCCTTTATGAATTCCAGAGAGAAGAATCACTTTGATGATAAGAACATAGAGGGCTTCATGGAGCAAATAATAATGTCAGATCTTAAAGGATTTCCTAAAAGGAGTTTTGGGGAATCAAGGGAACTACAAAGCAGAAGCAACACTGGAAATAAGTATATGGAAGCTAAAAAGGAGACCTAAACAAATGTTGAACAACCTAGGTAAGTTAACGCATCAAAATTCTGTGACTCAGATGGAAAAGCAGGTTTAAGTCTATATATGAAAGGCCTTAAATTGTGAGCTAAATAAGATACAGTCTTGAAACTTCAAAATAACCCAAAGGCTCATTTAATACTATAAATATTTTAAGAGCCTCTTTTGTGAACTGTATTTATATACATTCAGAAGAACCATGAATTTGCTTCTTTTTGTAGAGAGGGAACAAATCCTACTTGATGGTCACCAATCCTAAATCTGTAAATCGGGCAGATAATCTTTTAAGCTGTAAGTGATTTGTTGAAATTATATTAAATTCCCCTGGTGGCTCAGATGGTAAAGAGTATGCCTGCAATGCGGGAGACCTGGGTTCTATCTCTGGGTCGGGAAGACCCCCTGAAGAAGGAAATGGCAACCCACTCCAGTATTCTTGCCGAGAAAAGCCCATGGACGGAGGAGCCTGGCGGGCTACAGTCCATGAGGTCGCAAAGAGTCAGACACAACTGAGTGACTTCACTTTCACTTTCTTTTAAGACTGAGAAACTAGTTAAACAAAAGTAAAGCAAGGTAAAGAAAGATTAATTTGTTATTCATATATCAGATGAGATAGAAAGACTGATGAAAGAGAAACGAATTAAGAGGCTTTTGCAATAGTTCAAGAGTAATGGTCTGAACTACCATGCTGTCACTGAAAAAAACGAAGAAAAGCATAAACGGATTACACAAGGAACAATTAAATGAAAAAGTCTAAAAACTATATAATAAAAGACGAGGCTAGATTTAGAAGAGTAGAAGTAATATCAAAGGTATTAAAGAGGCGTAATGAGGAACATGATAGTATGAGTAACAAAATTAAGGAATTCAGAAAGTAGAGTTCTGGTATTTGCATGAAATGCACATACATATGGGCAGTTGGTGGGTAATGTGTTAAGATTTTATAATATATCCTGGATCTGATTGCTGAAAACAGCTGTTTTCATGTAGAAATGTAGGACTAAAGCTCAGTGAAGAGACCACTGGCATCAACAAGGGAGATTTGGGAACTACTTCTCAGGTGTGACTGCTGGAGCCACAGTCATGATATCACTTGATGATATATTTTACAAATCTATTAAGTTAGAAGAAAATAAGTTAAAATATGTAAATAGTTTACCTGATTTTGGCCATGTCCACCAATATTTTATTTGTTGCCAGAATAGCCGGAGGAACATCCATTGTATTGGCATGTTTCTGCCTAGCTGCTACCAATTCGCCATATAATGCAGTCTGAACAAAAAACAAACATCTGTTTAAATATGCTTAGAAATATCCAGTCCTTTATTTCAGAGTTTCAGATATTACATTTTCTCCTAGGATGAAAAAATAAACTGAACCGTATCTTAGCCTCTTTGTTAAAGAACAATTTTTAAAATACTGGCAAGAGAATTTTAAGCATGCCTAGATTCATAACTATCTTCTCAATAAACTAACTGCCTCTCTACAAAAGTCATACCTGAGTCTCCTGCTCTTGAGAGGAAATAACAGGTTCTGAAGACTTGTAATATTTTCCTGGTGATGACACTATGGGGCTAAAATAATGAAAAGAAAATTAATAACAAAAGGTTTTCTTTCTCCAAGTTCACTTTCTATTTTGCCTTCCAAATGAGAATATCTTTCCAAATCAATATTAACACTTGTATGTCGTAATATCAGTAAAGTGACTGTTACTTAAATGACAGCCTAGATTTTAAACATTCTGGATCAAATACATACATTATAAAAGTAAAGTTAAAACTGTAATCTGAGTTCATCACAAAATTGGTTAATTAAGAATAGCCTTTGCCTCCTCCTCCTCAATCAAATTTTTTGAAAGAAAATACTACTGATCTACACTGAAGTAAAATGTTTTTAAACCAAGAGGAATACAATCTATAATCCTTTTTGTGATAGCACTGTTAATAATTTATAAATTTATAATAATTTTTGGTTGCTGAGGAAAATTAGCATGGATTTAATTATTGACAATTTTCTTCAAAATCAAACAAACAAAAATAAGCCAGAAGGTGTAATTTTGCCTTTGACTCCTTAAAAGACTTCAAAACATCCAATTAGCAAATATATGAAAGGTGTTAGGCAGCACATTAGACAGAACACCAACTTCTACAAGAGGCATTTCTCACTGATAAATTATTTATAAAGAGGAAAACTTATAAAAATGAAATTATATGGAACAGCATATGTAAAAGATGTCAATTATAAAAAAGAAAAGTTATAAAAATGAAATTGTATAGAATAGCATATGTAAAAGATGTCAAAGTCTATGAATAACACATGTTGAAGAGGACGCAGAGAAAAGGAAATCCCTGTACAATGCTGGTGAGAATGTGAACTGGTGCAGCCACTACGGAAAACAGTACGGAGGTCACTGAAAAAAGAGTTGCCACATGATCCAGCAATTCCATAACTAGGTACACAGCCAGAAAAAAGCAAAAACACTAATTCGAAGATACATACATGCCAGTGTTCACTATTTCTAACAGCCAAGATATGGAAGCAACCCAAGTGCTCATCAACAGATGAATGGGTAAAAAAGATGTGGTGTACAGATATACAATGGACTATTACTCAGCCATAAAAAGAAGGAAATTCTGCTATCTGCAACAACATGGATGGACCTAGAGAATATTATCTGTAAGGAAGGAAGTAAGGAAGGAAGGAAGTCAGGAAGAGAAAGACAAATACTGGATGATATCAGTTATGTGCTAAGCCTGCCAGGCTCCTCTGTCCATGGGAGTCTCTGGAGTGGGTTGCCATTTTCTCCTCCAGGAATCTTCCCAACCCAGGAATCGAACCCATAGACGTCTCTTACATCCCCTGCATTGGTAGGTGGGTTCTTTACCACTAGTGCCACCTGGAAGCCATGATATCACTTCTATGTGGAATCTAAAAAATAGCAAAATGAATGTATATGGAAAAGTCACAGGTTTTATACCAAAGGGAAGAGGGAGGAGGGGAGGGGTAATTTACGGGAATGGGATTAAAAGTTACAAACTACTATGTTTAAAAATAAATAAGCAACAAGGATATATTGTAAAGCAAAAGGAATTGTAGCCATTATCTTGTAATAACTTTAATGAAGTATAATCAGTAAAAATACAGAAGCACTATGCTGTACACCTGAAAGAAGTGAAAGTGAAAGTCGCTCAGCTGTATCCGACTCTTTGGGACCCCATGGACTATACAGTCCATGCAATTCTCCAAATTATATTGTAAATCAACAATACATCCATTTTATAAAAAAGGAAAGATGAGTGATTGAAAACAATAGCCCCCTCTCTTACCCTTTCCCCACATTTTCAGCCTTTCAAAGAGAAATGTACAATAAAAATAAAATATACATTGAAAAGGCATTTAAAAAAAAAAGAAATATAGAGGTCAATTGCTTCTATAAAACAGAACATGAGTTTAAGAACGGTGTGAACTTATGCTTTGTTATATGTCTTTAAGTGCCAATCGACTTTTTAAAAATTCACATGTATTATTTTAATGAAAATTCAAATGAAATTTAAAATAATAGTTATTCTGTACACTAAGCCTGTCCATTAAAATTAACTAGTGGACCACTCCACAGGTATCTCAAAGTTGGGTTTGTCTATCACTAAAACTCCTAAGTTAACCTCATCCCCTAACATACAACCCTTCAAACCTGGCTTCCTCTTACATGGCCCAGTGAAGGAAATGGCAGCACTTAACCTACTCTCAAAGACAGAAATCCAAGCGTCACAGTCAAGTCCTCCATTTTCATCAACCCGTATCTTTTCAGTCGCTGAGTCCTAACAATTCCATCTCCTAAATATCTCACAAATCTCTTCTCTCCACACACCTACTGCCACTTTCCTTGACTAATCTACCATCACCTCCTGCAAACAGCACATCAACAGCCTTTCTACTTGTCTCTACAATGCTGCTCCTCCTCCAATCCATACCCTCCACAGCCAGAGTCATCAACCACAGGTCAACACTCTAAGGTGCTCAGGCCAAATCTGTCTGTTCTGGCAAAGTTTGTAGCTGAGAATGGCCTCTGTACATTTTTGTAAAGGTTAAAGAAAAAATCAAAAGAAGAACATTTTGTGACATGTGAAAATTAAATGAAATTCACATTTAAGTGTCCCTAAATAAAGTTTTATTGGAAAAGAGCCCTGCTCATTCATTTTCATATCATCCATGGCTGCTTTGAGGCCATAATGGTAAAGCTGTTGAAACAGAGACCAAGTGAAAGTTAAAGTCATTCAATCGTGTCTGACTCTTTGCAACCCCATGCACTATACAATCCATGAAATTCTCCAGGCCAGAATACTGGGGTAGGTAGCCTTTCCCTTCTCCAGGGGCTCTTCCTGACTCAGGAATCAAACCAGGGTCTCCTGCATTGCAGGCAGATTCTTTACCAGCTAAGCTACCAGGGAAGCCCACCTGGCCTTCAAAGCCTAAAATACTTCTTATCTGATCCTTCATAGAAAATGTTTGTCAACACCTGTTCTCAGTCATAAATTTGATTTTGTCACTGTCCTGCTTAAAACCCTTCCTTGTCTCCAAGTGCCTTTATGATCAAATGGAGTGCTTGAAAGGAACTGGATATTCTTGTTGTTATTGTTGCTGTTGTTTAGTCGCTCAGTTGTGTCCAAATCTATGCAATCCCACTGACTGTAGCCTACCAGGGCTTTTCCAGGCAAAAATACTGGAGGAGGCTGCCATTTCCTTCTTACTTTCCTTGACTAATCTACCATCACCTCCTGCAAACAGCACATCAACAGCCTTTCTACTTGTCTCTACAATGCTGCTCTTCCTCCAATCCATACCCTCCACAGCCAGAGTCATCAACCACAGGTCGACACTCTTAAGGTGCTCAGGCCAAATCTGTCTGTTCTGGCAAAGTTTGTAGCTAAGAATGGCCTCTGTACATTTTTGTAAAGGTTAAAGAAAAAATCAAAAGAAGAACATTTTGTGACATGTGGAAATTAAATGAAATTCACATTTAAGTGTCCCTAAATAAAGTTTTATTGGAAAAGAGCCCTGCTCATTCATTTTCATATCATCCATGGCTGCTTTGAGGCCATAATGGTAAAGCTGTTGAAACAGAGACCAAGTGAAAGTTAAAGTCATTCAATCGTGTCTGACTCTGCAACCCCATGCACTATACAATCCATGAAATTCTCCAGGCCAGAATACTGGAGTAGGTAGCCTTTCCCTTCTCCAGGGGCTCTTCCTGACTCAGGAATCAAACCAGGGTCTCCTGTATTGCAGGCAGATTCTTTACCAGCTAAGCTACCAGGGAAGCCCACCTGGCCTTCAAAGCCTAAAATACTTCTTATCTGATCCTTCATAGAAAATGTTTGTCAACACCTGTTCTCAGTCATAAATTTGATTTTGTCACTGTCCTGCTTAAAACCCTTCCTTGTCTCCAAGTGCCTTTATGATCAAATGGAGTGCTTGAAAGGAACTGGATATTCTTCTTGTTATTGTTGCTGTTGTTTAGTTGCTCAGTTGTGTCCAAATCTATATTGCAGGCAGATTCTTTACCAGCTAAGCTACCAGGGAAGCCCACCTGGCCTTCAAAGCCTAAAATACTTCTTATCTGATCCTTCATAGAAAATGTTTGTCAACACCTGTTCTCAGTCATAAATTTGATTTTGTCACTGTCCTGCTTAAAACCCTTCCTTGTCTCCAAGTGCCTTTATGATCAAATGGAGTGCTTGAAAGGAACTGGATATTCTTCTTGTTATTGTTGCTGTTGTTTAGTTGCTCAGTTGTGTCCAAATCTATGCAATCCCACTGACTGTAGCCTACCAGGGCTTTTCCAGGCAAAAATACTGGAGGAGGTTGCCATTTCCTTCTCCAGGGGATCTTCCCGACCCAGGGATCGAGCCCATGTCTCCTGATAGGCAGGCAGATATTTTCACCACTGGGCCACCTGGGAAGCCCACCAGATACTCGAGACTGTTCATTTCTCCAGCCTTAAATGTCACCACTCTCTTGATTCCCTCTCCCAGGGAACTGCTAGCAAACTGCTGAGCTCCTCAATTACGTCATCCTCTCCTGCTTTCAGGTTTTAGTGTGTGGGCCATTCCACTGCTTAGAGAGCATTTCCTCACTTCACCTAACTCCTACTTGAGCCTCAAGTGTCACTTTCAAAGTGTGTTTCCAAAGTGCCACAGCCCTGGATTATAATTTTCTGTTCTGTATATCCCACTAGAATACAAACTCTGAGAGGGCCAGCGACTATGTCTCTAAATCTCCACTCAATCCCAGTGCCTAAGGAAGTCCGTGGCACCAAGAAGTCACAGGGAATGTTTAAGTGAAGAAATGCTTCAGCATATTGAATGGGTTTACTGTTTTGCACACTCCTTAAAACTTTTGCTTACATGAAACACAGTAATCACATATGACATATATCCAATCAAAAAGAAATCATTTGGTGTGGAAGACTGGTATTATATATAGTAAATTTTCTATACGCTCCAAAGCAATATTATTGAAGTGAGCACAGCATTTTCAAGAGAACGAACCATTTTCTTTCACTTAATATATATGCAAATGTAGTCCACTTAATCAGTGCATATGTCCTCACAAGTTTTTAAATTCTGTATTTTCAGACCTTCTATAATTCGGTACATTCTCCATACTTTCACTAAGTCAGAAAGGTAAATATTAAGCTTGAAAATACAATAGGTGTATCACCTTAATACCCACCATTGTATGTTGCCATAAAATCTCTTTCTTGAAAATGAAGTGAGAATATATATATTTCATATAAATTATAATTAAATAGTGTATAGATGCTAAAGGTTAACAAATATATATTTGAAAGTCACCTCTGTTATTAATTTATGCTCCTGACAAGTTAGTTAACTTAACCCTTAAGTCTCTTCAACTGTAAAATAGGGACAAATAATAGTAGCTAACTCATAGGTTGTTGTAGGCATTAAATGAGATATTACTTCTATAAAGACTAGCATTTAGCACAAGCCTGGCAAACAATAATACCCAGAAGTGTTAGCTCTCAATATTAAAACTATAATTTTATAAGTCTGCCTTAATAACTGTATTACTGGAGGCTTATGTTTAAACTTCCTTCTGCCAGTGAAATAACCCAACATCTGATAGAGCTTTCTCTCTCGAAAAGAAAAAGTGCTAACACAGTGATTATAGAGAATAAAAATGTGAATTCTGTACCTGTTTTTAGGACTGTTACTCCCAGAAGAAATTTTATCATGTGCTTTGTAAGAATACATCTGATCCAAGTTAAACTGCTTTTAAACATATAAAGATCCATTTAAAAAAAAGAGAGAAGTTTCAAAAATCTTTTAAATATGCAGAAAATAAAATATAAAATATTACAATGATAACTTTTCCTCTGACTAAACACCTCATCAAAGAAATCACCTGAAAATAAGCTCATGAATTATCAATTTCTAATGTTCTAAAGGCAGTTGGAAATACAGTGTAATATCCCATTCCTTCCAAATCTTGAAAATAAAATATAAAATATTACAATGATAATTTTTCCTCTGACTAAACACCTCATCAAAGAAATCACCTGAAAATAAGCTCATGAATTATCAATTTCTAATGTTCTAAAGGCAGTTGGAAATACAGTGTAATATCCCATTCCTTCCAAATCTAGAGAATATGTGATCTAAAGAATTCTTAGAGACATAGAAAGAGCCAAAGTCATAAAAATGATTTAATTACATTCTGTATACTTTAATAAAGCAGAAAAAATTCACCAGAAAATTTAATTCATTTGTCGATCATCCCATCACCCTCGTATTCTAATTAGTGGAAGTCTGCCTGTGTATAAGTATTTAATCTGTAATAGTTACCTAAGATCCAAAACAAAGCAAGAAAATGTGTGTGTGTGTAACTTTAATGAGAACATTCAGGAATCAAGCTTGTTTTTCCATCAGCTAAAAGTTATCATAATCGTTAAGAAAAAAAAAGACCCCAAACCAAATGAGTTATGAAGCAGGCATAAAGGAAAAAGAAAGTTACTTGCTGAAATACTTCTAACTGTTCTACTAATCCCAGAAATCATATATTGCATATTTTATTCTGTTCATATAATTTCTCTCTCCAAATTTTATGTCTTGCTATATATGGCGTTTTCCTCTTTGAGTGGAAATAAAATGGAAATAAAAATTAAAATAGAATTGAATCAATGAAGAATGAAATAAATAAGAACCATCTCTTTAACAAAAACAAACCTTCTCTGAAGTTAATTCAACTGGTACTTGATCAGAGGCATGTTCCTCAGTGCCTGAAGATACAGCTTTAGAACTGAAAAGTAATAAAATTATCTCAAATGTTAAAATGTAATTATTTAATACATGAATCATCACACCTCTACTTTTAGAGAGGCTGATGAGATTATATTACTCTTTTAGAACAGATTATTTCTTTAAATCAATTCCCCGCCACCCCAAGAGAGCTTAAGCTTTTTAAAATTTTTAAGTTTTAAAAGTAAAACTGATAATCTAATGTATTACATTGTGATTAGTCAGTAGTACTGTATTATAAACTTCAGAGTCACTAAGAGACTAAAGCTTACTTGCTCTCTACACAGAAAAGTTATATTCAAGTAATGAGCTATGTACTACTGCCATAATCATAGTGTAATATGTAAATGTATCAAACCAGTACTTATACACCTCAAACTTACACAGTGTTATATGTCAATTATATCTCATTTCTTTAAAGAAAGAAAAAAACTGAAAAATGATCAATAATGTATAAAAGTATGATCAATAATGTATAAAAATTATAAAAATATATAAATAATGTATAAAAGTAAGTAGGCAAAAACACATGTATTCCTTTCCCATCTTCCATATAGAAGAAGGCAATAAGGGATATGGATTCTTTCGTACTGATCTCAATGCTGTTTCTTTTTTATTTATTTTTAATTACAGTTGATTTACCAGACTGTGTTAGTTTCAGGTGTAAAGTGAAGTGATTCTGTTATACATATATATACACACACACACATATATGTATATGTATGTATATATGTGTATATATGTGTATATGTATGTATATATGTATATATGTATGTGTATATATATGTATATGTATGTATATATGTATATATGTATCCTTTCCCATCTTCCATATAGAAGAAGGCAATAAGGGATATGGATTCTTTCGTACTGATCTCAATGCTGTTTCTTTTTTATTTATTTTTAATTACAGTTGATTTACCAGACTGTGTTAGTTTCAGGTGTAAAGTGAAGTGATTCTGTTATACATATATATATACACACACACACATATATGTATATGTATATATATGTATATGTATGTATATGTATGTATATATGTATATGTATGTATATATGTATATGTATGTATGTGTATGTATATGTATATGTATGTGTGTGTATATATGTATATGTATATATATGTATATATGTATATGTATATATGTGTATGTGTATATATGTGTATATATATGTATATGTCTACATTCTTTTTCTTTCCTGATTCTTTATCATTACAGTTGATTACAGATATCAAATATAGTTCCCTCTGCTATATACTTCTTTAATCAGTAGGAAAGCAGCTTTCTAAATACTATAGTCAACTACTTCCTATACACTAAGAACACCTTCTGAGTGTTCCATGAGTTATTCTCCCTCCTGACGGCCACCTCCAAACTGACTGAAAGAGGCATGCAAAAATGACTCTCTTTATTCATTTTACCCCGTGTGGTGCCTGCAAATTAGCATAAAATGAACCATAAAAACCTGAAAATTTGAAAGAAAAAGTGGAAAATGAACCTTGGTAGAAATGTCCTTGCACACAACTGTTCATTGGCTTGAAGGAAAGCCTCTGGGGAGATTCTGTTTTGGCTTTAGCAAACCAGTTTCTACCCTAGTGAACACAAGAAGACTCTTTTTAATGCACAGTGAGAATATGAAATCAAACAGGCGGACTCCTGCATGGTTTACCTTTTCTGTAAGGGTGCAAATCTTTACGTATTTGCTATGCCCAGGAACTTCTGCCAAAAAGCCCTCAATGATGAGCTGACGGGAAAGAGCCTTCCACCAATTCTCTGTGCGGTCCTTGCCCGTACCAAAGACACTGTGACTACGGTATCTATCTTCAAGACGCTGGGAATTCTGAAATTGGGAATAAAACTTAAAGTGTTTATTTAATTAAACAGGGGAAGTAAAACACAAAACCATCTACTGTTTCTTTGGCTTTAATACTTAAGTTTCAGCTTTAAAAACCCACGAATTTTTATACCCCATCCTGCTTGCTCTGAATACCTAACTCACAAAAAATACACTTAAAATAGTGTTCCTTTTATGCTTAAAAAAAAAATGGCAGGAAATTTCATATAAAAATCACAAGCATTTCCCAGTGCATAGGTACTTACTAGCTTTTTGATATGGGGCAAGTTGGTTACTTATCTGTGTTTCTATTTCCTTGGCTGCTATATAATAATAATTCCAATCTCTTGGGGATGTTGTAAAGATTAAGTCAGTAACCAGGACAGGACAGAGCCTGGCTCCATAATACTAACTTTTGAGCTAACAGCTGATCCTTTAACTTAACCTACATTCCTTAACATAAAAGTAAAAGCTCTGACTAAGCATCTAGTTAGTTTTCCTGGAACACTTGTAATGGCATTCTACACCTGCTGGGGGCTTACTTTTATAGTAGGAGATTCTATTGCTTGCAAACTAATAACACCAAAGGTATTAAGTTGCCTGACTAGTACTTTTTAGCAATCTGGACTCTAAAAATCATTCCTCTAGTCTTCCCTTCCATAAGCAGAAAACATGAAGTGAATGAACACATTTACGCTCTTCTAATCAGTAGGGGTAACTGTCTCTTCCCCTTTGAGCAATAATCACTGTGAATACTGTGTATGGTGGGAATAAATTTACACTGCCTTGTTTCCATGGCAATCCCCACACAGAAAATATTTCTGCTCTTCCACACGGAGCATTTTGTCTTAAAGGAACCATATTCCTTTTTCAACTAGAAATCCAAACTTACCCAAGTAACATTTTTGAAAAGTCAGAATACTTTTCAGCAACAAATGTCTAACAATTTTTTCCTCTGTGCAAGGCATCTTCCATTTATTACGTACATGTTCCAGTTAACTGAATTTTCCAGGTTAACCCACAGACAAAGGAAACTACTAAGGATGAGAAAGTTGCTATAGAGGACATGGGGACTGGGCACTGACTTTTACAGAGCACACAATTTTACACACACATTCTAACTAATCATAAACCTTTCTTCCAGTACCTCCAGATCATTCAACTTAAAAATACAAATTTAAAACTGCATATGAACAGCATAATAAAACAGAAACAGCCCTAGAACAGCAGCTAGGAAAGCTGTCATTCATCCTGCTTCTGATACAAAGCAGACCTGAGGCAGCTCATTTAACGTCTGGGATTTTGTATCAGCCATTGTGTAAAATGGAGAAGGCAATGGCACCCCACTCCAGTACTCTTGCCTGGAAAATCCCATGGATGGAGGAGCCTGGTAGGCTGCAGTCCATGGGGTCGCTAACAGTTAGACACAACTGAGCAACTTGACTTTCACATTTCACTTTCATGCACTGGAGAAGGAAATGGCAACCCACTCCAGTGTTCTTGCCTGGAGAATCCCAGGGACGGCGGAGCCAGGTGGGCTGCCATCTATGGGGTCGCACAGAGTTGGACACAACTGAAGTGACTTAGCAGTAGCATTGTGTAAAAGGTGGTAGAGTTAAACAATCGTTTTTCTCTAATAAGAGTCTTTACTTCTATGGGGCAACATCTCAAAAACGGAAATTATCAACCCATTCTTTCCCTTTAAAAAGCAGGTTGGAAAAATCAGGGTACCAAATGACGCATCAAGGAATGTGGAACCTACTAACAGATGGATGTGTGTTAGAATAAAGAGAATCATATCCCCAGTCTTTAAACCACTATCAGGCTTCCCAAGTGGCTCAGTGGTAAAGAATCCACCTGCCAAGGAAAGGAGACTCAGAAGACACAGTTTTCCACCCCTGGGTTGGCAAGATCCCCTGGAGGAGAAAACGTCGAATCACTCCCGTACTCTTGCCTGAGAAATCCCATGGACAGAGGAGCCTGGCAGGCCACAGTCCATGGGGTCATAAAGAGTCGGACACAACTGAGTAAGTGAACACACACACATGCTATCATGATACAGAAAACAAACCTGCCACTTCTCTGAATTAACATCTTAAAAAAAAAATCACAGTTGCTTGTTGTGGAGGTTCTTCTTGCTGGGAATGCCACATTCCCCTCCATGCCTTCTTCCCTTGATCCAGCTCTGAGCACACCAATCTTCTCTTAGTGTCCACAAAATGGAAAAACTACTCTAGTTTTGCAGCTACTAATCAACCATTCTCTCTTCAGAATTTGAATAATACTTTAACCTATTCCTTTGCTCCTCATCTCTTTCTATGCTGCAATATACTTATTTCTTCTCAAGTAACATCTTCCATACTGGATAAGTTTCATCTAATTTCACTTTGAATTCCCCACAAAACAGAGTACAGTGCCTCACACAAAAATAGATGTTTAGGTTCTTCCATGATGGTCCAGTGGCTAGGACTCCACACTTGCGTTGCCTGGGGCACAGGTTCAATCCCTGGTTGAGGAACTAAGATCTCTCATGCCCCTGAGGCACAGCCACACACACACACACACACACACACATACACAACAAAGATGTTTAATAACTAGCAGAAAAAAAAATTATAAATTCTTCACTCCTGAGGTTTTAATTTCCTGTGTTCCTAAAGTACAAAGTTCATAGTCTCTGTCTATATTAACTAATGTTTTCCTTTTGCTTCTTTCCCAGTCCCTTCAAGTCAAAGAAGTTCACAGCTACCATTTCAAGACTTAAAAAAGTCTTTTCTGAACTGCTGTTCTATGTGAACAATCAAGCCAAAATATAAAGATAATTATCTCTAGGCATATATATCAATCTGATAAAATAACTTGTCCAGAAAATTAAATGGATAACCCTCTCCTGCTAGAAAGTTTTAAAATTATAAAGGGTGATTAAAACTACCAATAGTTTTTCAATGGCTGCATATAGTCAAAGCATCTTTTATCAAGTGTTCTCTAATTTTGGAGCCATGATATGGCTCAGCATCTTAATAATAGGAAAGAGGTTTCACTTAATCTCCTAATTATGCAAATTAATCACTGTATCTGTTTTCTAATCTGTAAAATTAAGATAACTGCGTATCTTAATACTATTCACAAAGGTGTTTAAAGATTTTTGGAAATCTCTTTATATGGTGAGCTAGACCCCTAAAACAAATTTCCTTAGGCAACATTTCTACTATTTATTTTCCAACAAAACTTATGCTTTAAAAACAAAATTTCCCAGTACACTGGGACAACTCTAAGGGATGGGATGGGGAGGGAGGTGGGAGGGGGTTCAGGATGGGGGACACATGTACTACCATGGCTGATTCATGTCAACGTGTTAGCCTCCAATTAGAATAAATAAATTAATTTTTAAAATTTCAAACTATTCACAAACACCTGGATGGCCAAAAAAATCATTTATACTATTTGTAAACATCTTATGTAACAGAGGAAAATCATGTATAGCTGAAATACTTGTTTTACATGTACATATATCTCTTTAAATAAACTCAAAGAGTTTCAAGTTTAAGGTGTTTCATTATCGCACAGATAAAAATTATCTATAAAGATATTAATTTTTCCTAAATTAGTTAAGGTGGACAATTCACTAAATTCTCAAAGGAGATACAATTTTAATTTTAAAAATAATATCCCAGTAGATGCCAAGATCTCTGAAATAAGAGAGAAAAAAACTTGCCTTATTTTCACTGTAGTTAATGTGTACAAATTTTCGTTAAGTGGTACTTTTGAAAAAGTTCTACACCTCTATCTAGCAAGGGTATATAAAATTTCACAAAGAATAAACTTCTTAATTTGGAGACTCCCAGAAGAGACTGTCAGTGTAAGTGGTCTGACTTGGTTTTTAAATAAGGTGAAATCTGATCCCTCTTGTGACCGGTTCGTTTGTCTAGGAGCCCACTTCCACTTATCTGTTGATACTGGATACTGCTGGGTTATACCAAATTAAAACAAGGCTAATTTTTATAAATTATACATTCAGCTGGGATACATAGGATTTGAGGATGACAGAGACAAAAAATTTTCATATATCTCTATATTTAATCTGTTCCTTGCAACTTGAATTCTTTTATATAAAAAAATACTGCAGCACTCATAGTTGCTAGTCCAAGTTCCTCAGGCAACACTTCTACCATTAGATTTCAAATTAAATCAAATCAAATTTTAAACTCCATTCAGAATCTAAAAATATCAGCACCTGAAGGTAACATGCTTTCAATCTTTCATTAAAAATATTTTACAACTGGCTATCTTCAAAATTCTCTTTCCAAACAGAACAAAAACTCAGAAAGTAAATATTTACATGAGGTATTTAAGAATTTAACAAATAAATGCTGACCTAAATTGTTTTCAGAATTCTACATATAAAGTGAGAATTTTAATCTCTACTTTTAGTATATTTTTAATAATTATACACAGTTGCAAAGGATTCTATCTCCCACTTATTTTTTTTTTCAACCAATATCAATATATAAAACTTAACTTTACAGGCTTGTAAATCAGGAACAGAATCGCATAAACAAAAGGACTACAAAAAAAGCTCCTTGGCTATAAGGGTCATGACCTACTCGCATTTGTACCTGCAGCTATTAGCATAATGCTGGCACAATAACCACTCAAAAAAAAAACCAAGTAGCTGAATTAACTATTTTCTCATTAGTTAAGAAACAGAAAACTTTCTAGGAATTTTAAATGCTTCTGATAAAAAAAAGCAGAAGGAAAGAAAAAACATACAACCAAATATTATAACTGAACTGAGACATTTACAAAAGATCACTAAAATTTAAGTTATGCTCAAAAATTTTACTACTTTTTAGGGCACCAAAAGACACAAATTTGTTCTATCTGTCCCTTGACACAATGAAAGTTAACTTTTCTTAATTATCCCGAAAAAGACCAGCCTAGGGATTCATCCGACTGCAATGTAATAAACTAAGACAGACAGCCTGGAAGCATTCTTAATGATACACGCAGGTTTTGTCAAAAGTAATGAATGCAATGCTGACCTGGAACGTAACATGACTCTGAGTTTCTGATAACTAAAGCCAAAGCTATAATCACAAAACAGCAAACCTCTGAAGACAAGTACAATGGGAGTAAAAGAAGACTTACAGATCCTCGGAGAAACAAAATTGGAATCCCAATGCCAAACCTTCCTCCTAAGATGGTCACAGCAGATAAGAGCTGGAATGCTTGTGGACCAAAGTCCTGTAACATATCATCTGAGTCTTCAAGGGAAAAGCACTGATCCAATCTAAATAAAAACAATATGTTAAGAAAGTTTAGTCAAGCCATGTACCTTTAGAACTTGAGTTAGTATAATAATTAAATACTGCTACTGCTGCTAAGTCACTTCAGTCGTGTCTGACTCTGTGCAACACTATAGACTGTAAATAATTAAATTACTTATTTAATTATAAGTAAATTGTAAAAAAAAAAAAATCATTTCAAATGTGTCAACTCCTTCAGAAACTATAAACAAAATTCAACACAGCAAAGAGCATATGAAGTACGTAGAACATAAAACATAAGCTGTAATACAGCATCACAGCTATGTCATGTTGATGTTTCTCAAACCCTAGTGCCCCAGAACCCAAGTTTCACAGGAGGTACTTCGGCCCAAAAACAGAAGAGAAAAAGGTTCAAGCAGGCAGAGATGTAGGGTTATTGCTTGAAGCACTTCACTTGCTCGATTGTATAAATGCTGGATTTTTGCATTAGGTTTTGGTGGAAGAAAAAGGGTTATTGCCCTCACTCCCCAAAAAAGTTTTCAACTGAACAAACAAATCTCTTGTGCAATCAATCATCAGTTTAAAATCTAACCACTGTAAAATATGACCAAAGATGATAAAACTGTTCATTTAAGACCATTTAGAAGTTAAATTCCTAAGCCATCCTTCAAGCAGATTTGAAATTATCATTGATACAAATGAAAATTCAAAACAACTTAAGAGAAAATCTACTAACATGGCTCAACTACCTAATTCAGGTGCTTTCTTTATAATAAATATCTTTGAAATAACAATAAGAATATAGTCAGTATTCTAGACATGTTTGGGGGGAAGGCTATGCTTAGGTTTATTCTCTACAATAACTATTTTAGTAAGATACTTATCTCATTAATTTTCTTTTCTGCTATGAGTATTTAAAGTTATCAAATTCTCATAAAGTACCACCTATGCTGCAGCATACAAGTTGTAGTGTATATTTCTGTAATGATCACTAAGCTCTAAAAATGTTTTAATTTCCAGTTTGAGTTTTCCCTTGATTGATGAGTTACTGTAAAACATTATTTTAAATTTCCAAATGAATGAGAATTTTTCCGCTTGCCCTCTGTTTACTTCTAATTCAGTGGCATTCTGGCCAGAAAATGTAGTGTTTGATATCAAGACACTAAAAATTTGAAACAATCTAAGACAGAGGTCCGAAAACTTTTCCTATAAATGGTCAAGACAGTCAATAGCTTAGGCTTTGTGAACCATATGAGCTCTGTGTCACAACTACTTAGCTCAACTTTGCAAAACAGTCACAGATAACACAGAAACAAAAGTACACGTCTGTGTTCCAGGAAAACTTTATTTACGAAAACCGGCTGCAAGTGCATTTGGTCCAGGGGCCACTGCTTATAAATATGCTACCTATGTTTGAGAAGTAGTCTCTAATTCAGTGCTCCCCAACCATGATGTTGCAAATGGATTATAGCTGTGCTGAAGGCTAATCCCTTCAGACCATAGGGTTCTGAACACAATCTAGACTCAAGTAGCCTCATGTGCTATACAAGTATTATCATTAACTATGTGGGTCATGAAATAAAAATGTCTGAGACACATTACTCTAACTGCCTGATACAGGCTTCTCTATACACCACAGATCGATAAATCAAACTTGTTACTGTATTGACCATATTACCTACTTCTTCCTACTTTTTTATTTCTTAGCCTACCAAAAACTAAAAATTATATCAACCTCTCCTACTTTGGGGCATAGACTTGGATTATCGTGATATTGAATGGTCTGCTTTGGAAAAGAACAGAAATCATTCTGTCGTTTTTGAGATTGCAAAGAAGTAATGCATTTTGGACTCTTTCATTGACTATGAGGGCTACTCCATTTCTTCTAAGGGATTCTTGCCCACAGTAGTAGACATAATGGTCATCTGAATTAAATTTGCCCATTCCAGTCCATTTTAGTTCACTGATCCCTAAAATGTCAAAGTTCACTCTTGCCATCTTCTGTTTGATCACTTCCAATTTACCTTGATTCATGGACCTAACATTCCAGGTTCCTATGCAACAATGTTCTTTACAGCACTGGACTTTACTTCCATCACCAGTCACAGCCACAACTGAGGGATGTTTTTGCTTTGGCTCAGCCTCTTCAGTCTTTCTGGAGCTGTTTCTCCACTCTTTTCCAGTAGCATATTGGGCACTACTGACCTGGGGAGTTCATCTTTCAGTGTCAGTATCTTTTGGTCTATTCAGACTGCTCATGGGGCTCTCAAGGCAAGAATACCAAAGTGGTTTGCCATTCCCTTCCCCAGTGGACCACATTTTGTCAGCACTCTCCACCATGACCCGTCCGTCTTAGGTGGCCCTACACAGCATGGCTGGTAGTTCTATTCAGTTAGAGAAGGCTGTGATCCATGTGATAAATCTGGTTAGTTTTCTGGTAATCCAAGTATATACTCCAACCACAAATGCTGAAAAGGTGAAGTTGAATGGTTCTATGAAGACCTATAAGACCTTCTAGAACTAATACCAAAAAAAGATGTCCTTTTCATCACAGGGGACTGGAATGCAAAAGTAGGAAGTCAAGAGATACCTGGAGTAACAGGCAAGTTTGGCCTTGGAGTACAGAATGAAACAGGGCAAAAGCTAATAGAATTTTGCCAAGAGGATGCACTCGTCATAGCAAACACCCTCTTCCAACAACACAAGAGAAGACTCTACACATGGACATCATCAGATGGTCAATACTGAAATAAGATTGATTATATTCTT
The DNA here is from genome assembly GCA_006408695.1 of Aepyceros melampus. Lineage (NCBI taxonomy): Eukaryota > Metazoa > Chordata > Mammalia > Artiodactyla > Bovidae > Aepyceros > Aepyceros melampus. The sequence continues at coordinate 198,562 of SJXQ01005430.1, forward strand.
CACAGTCGAAGACGGAGAAGCTATATACAGTCAGCAAAAACAACACTGGGAGGTGACATGGCTCCGATCATGAGCTCCTTAATGTAAAATTCAGACTTTAACTGAAGCAAGTAGGGAAAACCATTCAGGTATGACCTAAATCAAATCCCTTACGATTATACAGTGGATGTGGCAAACAGATTCAAGGGATTAGAGCTGACAGAGTGCCTGAAGAACTATGGACAGAGGTTTGTGATGCTGTACAGGAGGCAGTGATCAAGAACATCCCCAAGAAAAAGAAACGCATAAGGCAAATGGTTATCTGAGGAGGCCTTACAAATAGCTGAGAAAAGAAGAGAAGCAAAAAGCAAAGGAGAAAAGGAAATATATATACATTTGAATGCAGAGTTCCAAAGAATAGCATAAGTGGGCCTTAGGAAACATCACTATGAACAAAGTTAGGGGAAGTGATGGAATTCCAGCTAAGCTATCTCAAATCCTAAAAGATGATGCTGTGAGAGTGCTGCACTCAATATGTCAGCAAATTTGGAAAACTCAAGAGTGATCACAGGATGGGAAAAGGTCAATTTTCATTCCAATCCTAAAGAAAGCAAATGCCAGAGAATGCTCAAACTACTGTACAATTGCACCATCTCACACGCTAGCAAAGTAATGCTCAAAATTCTCCAAACTAGGCTTCAAGAGTACATGAACTGAGAACATCCAGATATGCAAGCTGAATTTAGTAAACTCAGAGGAACCATAGATCAAATTGCCATTATCCATTGGACTGTAGAAAAAAACAAGAGAATTCCACCAAAACATCTACTTCTGCTTCATTGACTATGTGAAAGCCTTTGACTGTGTGGATCACAACAAACTGGAAAATTCTTAAAGAGATGAGAATACCAGATCACCTGACCTGCCTCCTGAGAAATCTGTATGCTGGTCAAGAAGCAACAGTTAGAAACAGACATGGATCAACAGACTGGATCCAAATTGGAAAAGGAGTACGTCAAGGCTGTATATTGTCATCCTGTTTATTTAACTTATATGCAGAGTACCTCATGCAAAATGCTGGGCTGGATGAAGCACAGCTGAATGAAGATTGCTGGCAAAAACATCGATAAACTCAGATATGCAGACGACACCACCCTTATGGCAGAAAGTGAGGAGGAACTCAAGCACCACTTGATTAAAATTTAAGAGGAGAGTGAAAAAGCTTGCTTAAAACTCAACGTTCAAAAAATGAAGATCATGAAATCTGGTCCCATCACTTCATGGCAAACAGATAGGGAAACAGTAAGAGAATTTATTTTGGGGGGCTCCAAAATCACTGCAGATAGTGACTGCAGCTATGAAATTAAAGGACACTTGCTTCTTGGAAGAAAAGTTATGACCAACCTAGACAGCATATTAAAAAGCAGAGACATTACTTTGCCAATAAATGTTCAAAAAGTATGATTTTGAAAAAAAAGTCAAAGCTATGATTCTTCCAGTAGTTATATATGGATGTGAGAGTTGGATCATAAAGAAAGCTAAGCACTGAAGAATTGATAGTTTTGAAATGTGGTGCTGGAAAACTCTTGAGAGTCCCTTGGACTGTAAGGAGATCAAATCCTAAAGGAAAACAGTCCTGAATATTCATTGGAAAGCCTGATGCTGAAGTTGAAGCTCCAATACTGTAGCCAGCTGATGCGAAGAACTAACTCACTGGAAAAGACCCTGATGCTGGGAAAGACTGAAGGCAGGAGGAGAAGGGGACAACAGAGGATGTGATGGTTGGATGGCATCACCGACTCAATGGACATGATTCTGAGCAAGCTCCGGGAGTTAGTGATGGACAGGGAAGCCTGGCGTGCTGCAGTTCATGGGGTCACAAAGATATCCTAAAGGAAAACAGTCCTGAATATTCATTGGAAAGCCTGATGCTGAAGTTGAAGCTCCAATACTGTAGCCAGCTGATGCGAAGAACTAACTCACTGGAAAAGACCCTGATGCTGGGAAAGACTGAAGGCAGGAGGAGAAGGGGACAACAGAGGATGTGATGGTTGGATGGCATCACCGACTCAATGGACATGATTCTGAGCAAGCTCCGGGAGTTAGTGATGGACAGGGAAGCCTGGCGTGCTGCAGTTCATGGGGTCGCAAAGAGTCGCACAAGACTGAGTGACTGAACTGATTTGAACTAAACTCCTACTTTGATGGTAAATTTGTTGATTTTTTTTCCAGCTACTATGTCAGTTGGGTGTTTTACGTATTTGTAGGGGCTTTCTTGTTTAACGTACCAATAAGAATTTTTAAGGAATTGGTCCATTTCATTTAAATTACTGAATGTATATGCACTGAATTATTCATAGTGTTTTCTCGTTATCCTTTTAACATCTGTGAAATTTGTCTTTCATTCCAGATATTGGTAATCTGTCTCTTCTTTTTTCCCCCCCCATTTTAGGAGTCTCTATCAATTTTATTGACCTTTTCAAAGAATGAGCTTTTGAGTTGAGTACTTTTCTCAATTGTTCTCCTGTTTTCTATTTCACTGATTTAGTCCCTTATCTTTACTCTTCCCCTCACCTTTTGTTTGCTTCCTTTAAGCTTATTTTACCCCTATTTGCTAGTTTCTTAAGGTAGAAGCTTTAATTACTAATTTGAAATCTTTCTTCTATTCTAAGTATATAATGCTCTAATTTTCCATTTCAGTATCACTTTAGTTCTATCCCATATATTTTGCATTTTCATTTCATTCAGTTCAAAATATTTTCTGACTTAACTTGTGACTTTCTCTTTGACTAATAGATTATTAAGTAGTGTACTGCTTCAGTTCAGTTCAGTTCAGTTCAGTAGCTCAGATGTGTCCGACTCTTTGCAACCTCATGAATCGCAGCACGCCAGGCCTCCCTGCCCATTACCATCTCCCGGAGTTCACTCAGACTCACGTCCGTCGAGTCACTGATGCCATCCAGCCATTTCATCCTCTGTCGTCCCCTTCTCCTCCTGCCCCCAATCCCTCCCAGCATGCGAAGAATCAGTCAATTCTTCGCATGAGGTGGCCAAAGTACTGGAGCTTCAGCTTTAGCATCATTCCTTCTAAAGAAATCCCAGGGTTGATCTCCTTCAGAATGGACTGGTTGGATCTCCTTGCAGTCCAAGGGACTCTCAAGAGTCTTCTCCAACACCACAGTTCAAAAGCATCAATTCTTCGGCGCTCAGCCTTCTTCACAGTCCAACTCTCACATCCATACATGACCACAGGAAAAACTATAGCCTTGACTAGACGGACCTTAGTCGGCAAAGTAATGTCTCTGCTTTTGAATATACTATCTAGGTTGGTCATCACTTTTCTTCCAAGGAGTAAGTGTCTTTTAATTTCATGGCTGCAATCACCATCTGCAGTGATTTGGGGGCCCAAAAAAATAGTCTGACACTGTTTCTACTGTTTCCCCATCTATTTCCCATGAAGTGATGGGACCAGATGCCATGATCTTCGTTTTCTGAATGTTGAGCTTTAAGCCAACTTTTTCACTCTCCTCTTTCACTTTCATCAAGAGGCTTTTTAGCTCCTCTTCACTTTCTGCCATAAGGGTGGTGTCATCTGCATATCTGAGGTTATTGATATTTCTCCCGCCAATCTTGATTCCAGCTTGTGTTTCTTCTAGCCCAGCGTTTCTCATGATGTACTCTGCATATAAATTAAATAAGCAGGGTGACAATATACAGCCTTGAAGTACATCAAGTGTACTGCTTAATTTCCAAGTATTTGGAGACTTGCCTCTTATCTTTCTATTGATTTGTAGTTTCATTTCATTTTAGTCAGAAAATATATTCTGTATAAATACAAATCTTTTAAATGTATTAATACTGGTTTTATGACCCAAAATACAGTCTGTTTTCATGAACATTACACTTGCACCTGAAAAGGATGTCTTAGAGCCAGATTTCAGACCTGTTAATCCTTACAAATAGCATGAGCCAACTCCTTAAAATCAACCTCTCTCTCATTTATTCTCATTCTCTGTGTATATGTGTGAGTATGTGTGTGTACACAAATGTGATGTGTTTCTCTGGAGAACCCTGACGGACATATTCGTAAATTGACCGTTTTATCATCATATAACATCCTTCTGTAACTCTGGTAATATTTTTTTTCCAAAATCTTCATTATCTGACATTAAAAATAACTCTACCTTTCTTTTGATTAATATCTTCATAGTACACAGTTTTTTATCTGTTTTTTTCAATTCTTATTTTTTAATTGGAGTTCAACTGCTTTACAATGTATGTATCCTTTTATTTTTAATCAACTTATATAATTATATCTGTAGTGAATTTTTTGTGGACTGCATATGGTTGGGTCATATTTTTAAACCAGTTCTAACAATTTCTTTAAATGGAGTTTTTAGACCATTTACATTTAATGTAACTATTGATATGTTTAGATTTAGGTCTACCATATTATTGGTTTACCTCTTTATAAAAGTAAAATGTTGCAATACTGCTTGCTTTGTCCTCTTTTTAAATAAATAAATTCATTATTTAGTTTTTTTTAAAAACTGCAATACTTATCATTAAATAAAAAAATCAATTTAAAATCATTTGAAAAGGAACAGAAAGAAAGAAAGGAAGATTTTTAGAATGTCCATCTAGAAGAAAAAGGTACCTGGACTTGCAATTATCACAGCAGTTTTCAGTTCCCATAATTCCTATGGAGGCCTTTCGTAGTTGTTTGTCTTCAAAATGAGATAAGATGATTCTACCCATGAGAAAATTTAAAATTAAATAAAAGAACAAAAACACATATGTTAAATTCATTGTTGAAAATAATGAAAAATCAACATTAACTGACTCAGCTGGGATCTCATTACTTGGCTTCACTTTATTGAGGCACAAAGAAAGTTGCCTTAAAAATTCAGCACATATATAACACAAGCAAATATTTTCTAAGTATTTCTAATTATTCTGTAAAACATTTTTCTTAAGTGTATCATCTATATACCCTTGTTATTAAGTGATATAAAATAAACAATACTTACCGTCGCCGACACTTGCTGGAATAAAGATATTTTTCCATCTTTGCCATCATCTTTAATTTGTATAATCGAAACTTTTCAGTGCGTATCTCACCAACAAGGTGCCTGTCAATTAAAAATATCACAGTAATATTAAAATTGTATTAGCAGTTTATTTCATTTATTTATTACTGCTTATTTTTTGTAACCTAAAATATCCACACCACTAACAAGATAAAGAATATTCCACCATCTCAGAAAGTTATTGGATCTCTTTCCAGTCAATGCCCCAAGAGCTAGGCATTTTTCTGATTTTTATGAAAATTGCCTTTGAAAGAATGTCACCTATGGCCAAATATCAACTGTTTCATTGCCTATTAAAACCCGGTTAACACTCTATAAAGTTTTTCATTTTAGCTTATATGCTACTTCCTTTTTTGGCAATCATTCTACTGTTCACAAATTTTTACATTTTTCCAGTAAAAGATTATTCTTAAAGTTATTTTACATGAGAAACTAAGGCATCTAATCTATATAAGGAATACTGAAAACACTCATGCTCCAAATATGAGCCTTTACCACTTCAGCTTTGCAGAAAACCTCTCAGCCTTCTAAAAACTACCTCTTTGTATCATGGGGTTTTACCGGGCATCATTGCACATGGAACAACAGACTAGTTTCAAATTGGGAAAGGAGTACGGCAAGGCTGTATATTGTCACCCTGCTTATTTAACTTAAATGCAGAGTACATCATGTGAAATGCTGGGCTGGATGAAGCACAGATGGAATATTGCCAGGAGAAATATCAATAACCTTATACGCAGATGACATCACCCTTATGGCAGAAAGCAAAGAAGACCTAAAAAGCCTCTTGATGAAAGTGAAAGAGGAGAGTGAAAAATTTGACTTAAAACTCAACATTCAAAAAATGAAGATCATGGCATCTGGTCCCATTATTTCATGGCAAATCAATAGGTAACAATAGAAACTGTGAGAGACTTTATTTTGGGGGGCTCCAAAATCACTACAGATGGTGACTACAACCATGAAATTAAAAGACACTTGCTCCTTGGAAGAAAAGCTACGACCAACCTAGTCAGCATATTAAAAAGCAGAGACATTCATTACTTTGCCAACAAAGGTCCATCTAGTCAAAGCTATGGTTTTTCCAGTAGTCATGTATGGATGTGAGAGTTGGACCATAAAGAAAGCTGAGCGCCAAAGAACTGATGCCTTTGAACAGTGGTGTTGAAGACTCTTGAGAGTCTATGGATAGCAAGGAGATCCAACCAGTCAATCCTAAAGGAAATCAGTCCTGAATACTCACTGGAAGAAGTGACACTGAAGCTGAAACTACAATACTTTGGCCACCTGATGCAAAGAACTGACTCACTGGAAAAGACCCTGATGCTGGGAAAGATTGAAGATGGAAGAAGGGGACGACAGAAAATGAGATGGTAGGATGGCATCACCAACTCGATGGACATGAGTTTGAGTAGGCTCCAGGAGTTGGTGATGGACAGGGAAGCCTGGAATGCTGCAGTCTATGGAGTCGCAAAGAGTTGGACAAGACTGAGCCACTGAACTGAACTGACTGACCAGACATCAGAAAATTATCAAAATTAAGTTCCTTCCTCAAACTTCTTTCCCCATAATGCTGAATTTATATACACTTTTAAAATAACACAAAAGACTTTTTTTTAAGTACTGCTGCTATACCTTATGCTGACTCTCTTAATTTTACCGTTCTGTGAAGAAATTCCATAACTATCACATATTTGATGATGAAGGTGAAGGTGAACTCGCTCAGTTGTGTCTGACTCTTTGCAACCCCATGGACTGTAGCCTACTAGGCTTCTCCATCTATGGGATACTCCAGGCAAGAATACTGGAGTGGGTTACCATTTCCTTCTCCAGGGGATCTTCCTGACCCAGGGATCGAACCCAGGTCTCCCGCATTTGAGGCAGATGCTTTAACCTCTGAGCCGAGCATCTCCCAAATAGTCTTTGCATATCTTTCCAAGAATAAATATAAGTCTGAGTTGAACAGGTTACAAATACTTCAAAAGAAAACAACACAACCTACAAGATCTAGGTGGTAATACTTCTCCTCATCAAAAGGGGACTGACTCACTCATATTTTGACGATACAACCTTCTGACTGATAAAAGTACTAACAGAAGCACAATTCTTAACGATACCAAGAGGGAATCCAGTTAAGAGAGTTCTGGAAAGTGTGAACACACAAATGACCTCTGATTCAAAACCATTCTTATCCTTTGACACCACAACCACCATGCCCTTCCATGTAATTTCTCTAAAAAGTCTCTTCCAACAACTGACTCTAGTTCCTAGTTCAGCCAACCAATATCATTCCTAGCTCCTGGGCTAAAAATCCAGTCCCTATTTTGCAATGATTTGTTTCTTTAAGTCACCTCCTTTTCCTCAGAAAGAACAAAGGAAGCAAATGCCCACACTCTGACCAATATTTAACACATCAGTTTTGCTAACAAATTGAAGGAAATAAAATAACAAGTTTCTAACAACAAATCAAATGAAAATTTGTTCTTCTTCTGGGACCATCAAAATAGTTAAAGTATAATATTCCACAGAATAAAAAGAAGTTGAAAAAGAATAAATATTCTGAAAGCAATACCCTAACTAGAAATCAGTTGGGGCCAGTAGAAGATTTATTACTGAGATTAATTTGCAAATTATTCCCTTTAAACAAAGATTACAGTAACTATCTGGGTTTTGACTGTTTCAAATAATGACTAGCAACTGCAGACATTGAGACTTTGCCAGTGGTATGGCTTCTACGATAAAAAAAATTTTAGTTGCATATTTACCCTGATGACTAGACAGGTTTCTTCTCTTAGTCACAGGATTCTAGCGTAAGACAGGCTCTAAACATTTCATGAATCACAGTGATCTTTTCATTTGAAAATCAGCTATTCCATCTATTCTAAAACTCTCTTTTCTCTAATAGTCTGTCATAGGATAGCACAGATTTGGGCCTCGACCCTTGCTGAAATTTTTTTTTTTTATGCTGATTAACCCTATAGTTTTATTTCCTTTAGTATGGATACAAAGAACCTGTCTGTATTAAAGATTCAAGTATGGGTTTTCTGGCAACACTATTTGATTACTACTCACTACTCACTGTTAACCTCTGTTAAATCTTAATGAGATAACCATTTAACATATCTTTGAGACTCAGATAAACAGAAACTGTATCCACTGATAAACCTGCCAAGCCACAATACAAAACTTAAGGTGTTAAGTCTTCAGCATCTTTAACACAATACACAATAAAATCAGAACTGGTAGGAATCAACTTATGTTTGATACAATCCCAAATGTTTTTAACAACCCCAAATTTAATAGTGGTATGCAAAGCTGTGTTCTATCCTAGTTATTTTAAATTAGTTTATAAAAAGCTTTACAAAGACACTAGTGTCAATAAGAAACAAAAGCTACTGACTACTCCTAAAAGGAGAAGCTTAAAATTTATAGCAAACATTCTTACCTAATTAATCCCTATTCTTCTCTCATACCTCAAGTTAACTCATTAGTTCCTCAAGGAAGCCTTACCTGATCTTTTTTTTTTTTTTAAAGGGGAAAAAAAGGGGCCGTTTATTTTTCAAACTCAGCTTATATACCCCAGTTTGTACATAATGGAATATGCAGAGTTAAACAGGGGCAGCAGTCCTGACCCTCATTGAGACAAGGCTTTCTTTTTTGCATACTCTCCCGTTACAAAAGGTCTCAGGCAATTTACATTATCTTCTGGCCAAGAGGCCTGTTAACATTTCTATGGCTCTCTTCTGATTAGGTTTTGTTAACCAGAAGACTCATTTGTGTTAATCTTTCCAAAGTCTGAATGCCACTCTCAGAAAACACTAAATAAAAATACAGCAATTTCTTACCTGATCTTTATAAGGGGGTAAACACACACCCAATATTACACTGGCTATTCAAGGCAAATTTCCTTCATAACACGTAATAGCTATACCGTTACACGTATTTGCATGATCCTTTCCAAAAGAACTTTTGGTTATTGAAATTTTCAAACACAAAGAGAGCAGGGAAATGAACCCTGTGTACCCACAGTAGTATGATTCTGTGATTAAGATCTGCCATTCCCATTATATAGTAAATTCTATAAAAAACAGGTACTATTTATATCTGCTTTAATTTACCATTGGATACTCAGCACAGAGCATAATGCTTGGGACACAGTGTTAAAAAAAAATTGCTAAGTAATAAATAAAAATAAAAACTGTATTAGATAGGCGCTCTCACCATTTCAATAAAATGAGCTAATAAGTAACCACATACATGTTTCTTAACTTTTTTTCCCTATAGGTGAAGGAATAAATTGGTAAATCCTGCCACTAAAATTCTGCACGATCAAGTTTTCCTTTCAACATCAATCTCACAGGACATAAGTGCCAACAAAACACCTGTTTAGTATTTAAGTAGTAAGGCTTTCCTGCCTCTGAACACTAAGACAATATTTTTCCATGGCAGTCAGTCAGTACAGAGAAACAGGGCAAAGAGAGCGGACATGCTCTCACAGAACAAACAAAAGAAACAAAAGTGGTAATTAGAGCCAAACTGGAATTGACAGAAGTCATTTGGAATAAGCACCATGGCAGCATGAGAAGCAGAAAACAAAAACAAAATAAATGGATTCTAAAATAACTATGGCTGAAAACACATCAAAACTTGAGAACTGGAGAGAAAAACAAGTCATCAACGAATGATATTTTCAAAGTGTTCCACAAGATCTACGTTACATTCCCAGTGTAGTGCTGGTTTAGTTGAATCTTCACACTAAAAGATGTATAGATGAAATTAGTTCATCTCCTCTGGGTGGCTGCTGCTGCTAAGTCGCTTTAGTCGTGTATGACTGTGCGACCCGAGACGGCAGCCCACCAGGCTCTCCCGTTTCTGGGATTCTCCAGAAAAGAACACTGGAGTGGGTTGCCATTTCCTTCTCCAATGGCAACTCACCACAAATCTGAATGGATAAGAAAGCTGTGGTACATATACACAATGGAGTATTACTCAGCCATTAAAAAGAATACATTTGAATCTGTTCTAATGAGGTGGATAAAGCTGGAGCCGATTATACAGAGTGAAGTAACCCAGAAAGAAAAACACCAATACAGTATACTTACACATATATATGGAATTTAGAAAGATGGTAATGATAAACCTGTACGCAAGACAGCAAAAGAGACACAGATGTATAGAACAGCCTTTTGGAGTCTGTGGGAGAGGGAGAGGGTGGGATGATTTGGTAGAGTGGCAGTGTAACATGTATGATATCATAAGTGAAACAAATCCTGGTCTAGGTTCAATGCAGGATGAAGGATGCTTGGGACTGATGCATGGGGATAATCCAGAGAGAAGGTGTGGGGCTGGAGGGGGGAGGTGGGGGTCGGGATTGGGAGTTCATGTACACTCGTGGCTGATTCATGTCAATGTATAGCAAAACGAATACAGTACTGTAAAGCAAAACAAACTAAAAAATAAAAACTAATTAAAAAAAAAAAAGAACGTCCTGGGTTTTCTTTTGGTTTTAAATGCACTTACACCTATTAAATTTTGAATGTTGCCTCAAATACTTTTGAAGTTTATATGGAAAGAAAGAAATCTGCAAGGGTGAAAGTAATGAATATTTTTTACCTATTTAGGTTCATGTCTGCTGGAGCCCATAGAACGTGACAAGAACTTTGAAGTCCATCTCGGCCAGCTCTACCAATCTCCTGGTAATAGGATTCCATTTCCTTAGGAGCACCATAATGAATGACTTGGCGAATGTCAGCTTTATTAATGCCCATTCCAAAAGCTACGGTAGCTATGACACACTGAGAATAAATAACAACATAGTTTGACAAACATTTAGCAGAAATAAAACCTTACATGTTTCCCTTTGGTAAGTACAATTAGTTTATTCATTACAGTCCCTGGCATGCTACTGAACTTAATATGAAAGTGAACTTAGAAAGACGGTAACAATAACCCTGTATGCGAGACAGCAAAAGAGACAAAGATGTATAGAACAGTCTTTTCTACGGAGTCTCCCTCTCCGTAGGAGAGGGAGAGGGCAGGATGATATGGGAGAATGGCATTGAAACATGTAAATTATCGTATGTGAAATGAATCACCAGTCCAGGTTCGATGCATGATACAGGGTGCTCGGGGCTGGTACACTGGGATGACCCAGAGGGGTGGAATGGGGAGAGAGGTGGGAGGGGGGTTCAGGACAGGGAACACATGTACACCCGGGGCAGATTCATGTCAATGTATGGCAAAAACCACCACAATATTGTAAAGAAAATAAATAAATAAATAAAACTAAAAAAAAAGAAGCAAGTGAAAGTGAAATCGCTCAGCCGTGTCCGACTCTTCACAACCCCATGGACTGTAGCCCGCCAGGCTCCTCCATCCATGGGATTTTCTAGGCAAGAATACTGGAGTGGGTTGCCATTTCCTTCTCCAGAGGGTCTTCCTGACCCAGGGATCAAACCCAGGTCTCCTGCATACAGGCAAACTCTTTACCATCTGAACCACCAGGAATTTAATATAATTTTGACAAATCACTTACAGCTTAAGAGATTATCTGCTCAATTTACAGATTTAGGACTGTGACCATCAAATAGGATTTGTTCCCTCTCTACAAAAAGGAGCAAATATCATGGTACTTCTGAATGCATATAAATATAGGACACAAAAGAGACTCTTAAAATATTTATTATATTAAATGAGCCTTTAGGTTATTCTGAAGTTTCAAGACTGCATCTTAATTTTTCTAGCAGTATTCTAAGGTAGAAAGACAGGTGTGGGGCATGCTCAGTTGTGTCTGATTCTTTGTGGCCCCATGACTGTAGCCCACCAGGCTTCTCTGTCCATAGCATTCTTCAGGCAACAATCCGGAGCAGGTAACCATTCCCTCCTCCAGAGGAGCTTCCCAACCCAGGGGTGGAACCCACGGTCTCCTGCATTACAGGAGGATTCTTTACCATTGGAGCCACCAGGGAAGCCCAAAGGTAGAAGGAAGCTGCTCATTAAAGAGATAGAATGAAATATGAATTTCTCTCTGCCAACTTAAAAGGATAAAATTTGTATAACAGGAATGAATATACAGAGGTGAGATTTACATGACTAGGGGAAATTTTAGAGGAAAATTAGTGATAATTGTCAAAAAAAGCTAAACACATTTCTTGGAAGGTATTAATTAGAATACAAAAAAGTACAAGTAACGCTAAATATACTACATGCCTTATATATAAAAAGCATTTATAAAGAATACATAAACATAATATTTGAGTATATTGATCTAATCAAAATTATGATATTAATATATTGGGAAAAGAGGGAGTAGAACTTCTGGACGTGATGAGAAGGGCAGGAAGGGATGTCAAAGAGCTATGCGTTCACCTTTCATAGTGCGGAATTGAGAGATAATGCCTAAATCTAACAGGCAAATAATAAGTAAACTAAGTAGTAGTAGTAACAAGCAAATTATTGCAAAATACAGAGGCAAACACCAAAGGAATAAGCTAAAAAAAGCTGAGAGTAGGAAAAAGAGGCAGGAAGGAATGATGGCTTATGCATTTCATTTTAAGCACCAGAGAACTATTTAGTTTGTTAAACTATGTGTGTGTATAAGTGGTAAATATTAAAGTGCCATTTGAAACAAAAACGTGTTAAGATGTACCAAGAGTAGAAAAAAAAGAAAGGAAGGGAGGACAAATAAAGGGAAGTCTGAGAAATATGAGAAAAATAAACACAGGAATGGAAATAATACTAAGAAAAAGCTTTGTGTGAATACAACTAGTCAGTTTTGCTATATTTGAGTAAAAGAGCAATCTAATAATAATTTCAATATTTATTTTTTAAATGTTATTTCTTATTCAATTTTTCCAACTTTATTGATATAACTGAATTATAACATTGTGTAAGTTTACCATATATAACATGATTTGATATACATATATATTGTGACATGATCGATAACCTCAGTAAGGTTAATACCTCCATCACCTCACATGATTACTCTGTGTATATGTATGTCTGTGTCTGTATGATGAAAATTTTTAAGATCTAATTTTTTCATGATATTATCTTTAAAAGAGATCAACCTATTCTACAGATATGATTTTCAAAATATCATTATAACCTCTCAGGTGTAAATGAAAATACTTTATCAAATAATTTACTCATAACCTCATCCCAAAAAGGAAAGGCATTCAAGCCATCTTGAAAAGGCAAATAAAATACAACGGGCATAAAATTAAAAGTCAGGATTAAAAGACTGATCACAGACTCAAAACACAAATCTACATCCAAATGTGGTTAGATTTCATCATGAAAAATAGGAAAGAAAAAAATCTTAGTCTTCCTCAGTCTCTGGGAGATGTTTCTATCTAAATAAACAATTAGTAATCATACAACAAGACAGAAGAAACCACTGGTCAATTACTGACTCAAAGATCAATTGTTAAGATTTAGTAAGCAGCAGCTAATGAACTTTATCTGATAATTTTCAAGCTTCAGAGATAATAGAATAAACATACAAGCATTTAAGAATTTGGATAAAACCTCTATTCCAGGCAGCTGTTCTTGCCTTCGGAAAGAAGAGGAAGAAAGAGAACAGATGCCTTCAGGCAGATAAGCCCTGCAGCGTGACAGTGTACAGTGAGCTGCACATGCAGAGTTCTAGATATACAGGAAATGGATGATCTATTGGACAGCAAATGCAAAACGGAAGTTCAGTTCCTCTCACTTTGAGATGAGGACTATTCCAGGCATATACTGACAGGGGGTGGATATGTTGATAGTGTTGATTTAAACCTACTTACATGTTTGAATTGAAATCCTCCAAAATACTCCATGTGACACCCACTGAACCAGGATTCTAACCATAAGAATCTCAGCTGCAGCACCTCTTGTGAACTTCATCAATACCTTTCTTCTCTCCTTCAGATCAATCCTACTTAGTGCTCCCAGTCTAATGTTTCTATAATACTATTATCTTGCTCAAAAACAGAGCAGTCTGTCACAGTGGTTTTCAAGTTCTGTTTTGCAGAATTCTGAAGATTCTAAGACAACCCCCAAGACACTGACATGGAGGCAGGGACGTTCCTAGAGTTGGTTCTCTGTCCCATCAACTTCAACAAGGCCATTTCTACTTTAATCTGCTTTACCTGTTAGATGGAATGTCACTTAAATAAAAAGTCCTACAGCTTGTCTGGAAAAAATAAGGGAACTTCACACCAACTCCAGCTTGCCTCTCTGCAAGTTTTAAGATCCTCTATAACCTGGCCAACCAACCAATTCAACTCTCTTCCTAAGTCTCCACCAGTTCCTGCTGTTTTACCTGTACTTTGTGTCCCTCCTACTCCATACTTCCCTTTTCTCCAACCATGCAAACGACTCACAATTCCTTGAACCCAGTATCCTCTCTTATATCAAAGTGCCTTGTACACATCAGTCCTTTTCTATATCAATTCCTTATCCTTCATCACACCCTAGCCATGCATACCTGATGAACTTCTATTCACTTGTTCAGATTCTACTCAAACTGCTTATTCCTGGGTGTACAACTCCATTTGACAATCTACCTTAACAGCTAGTGTTCCCTCCTCTGAGAACCTAAACACCATTCTATGTCTAGGCTGCCATTTATACTAGCCTGCAACAGTTTTCCTACCTGTCTATCTCCCATATTCCACACTGATTCTATCAGAGCGGCTGCTTTATGCTCATCAAAATGGTACTCAAATGTATATGCATGAATGAATCAGCTGGGTGTACACCTAATTTTTTTAATATACATTGCTGTTTTTCCATTTTTATGCTCGTGTTCAGTCACGTCGAACTCGACCCCATGATCTGTAGCCCACCAGGCTCCTCTGTCCATGGAATCTTCCAGGCAACAAAACTGGAGTGGATTGCCATTTCCTACTCCAGGGGATCTTCCCAACCCAGGGATCAAACCCGCATCTCTTACGTCTCCTGCATCGGCAGGGGGATTCTTTACCACTGCAGTTTTAAACAAATAATATTTCAGGATTACATTATGAAGTTCAATTCCAACTTTTAAAGAAATTTTTGTTTAATTTTTAATATAGTTGACTTACAATGTTTTTTTTTTTTTACTATGTATTAGTTTCTGCTGTACAGTAAAGTGAACCAGGTATACATATATCCACTCTTTTTTAGATTCCATTCTCATATAGGTCATTACAGAGTACTGAATAATTACTTGTGCTATACCACAGGTTCCTATTAGTTCCTATTTTATATATAGTATGTATACCTGAAATTAACAAAACATTGTAAATCAACTATAAGATACACTTAAAAAAAATTAATTAGAAAACAAAAAACATTATCCCTCCATGGGGGAGCGGGGCCAAGGAAGTTGGGGAACACAACAAAGATATTAATAAAGACTTCATAAATAGCTATTATAGAAATATCTGTTTCCAGTATGGGGAAAAGACAGTAATGATGATCCATCTTCACACCTGAATTTCATCTCTCATGAACCTATGATGAACTTGCTTCCTTAAGTTAATACTCAGTCCTGCATGGTATGTTCCACAGGCTAACTTCAGTTTTTTAAGTTCAGCTGTAACTTGCTCTGTCATTTTTCTGGAAGGACAATAGATGATAGTTGGACCTTCAAATTCCCAAGCAGAACTAAAGAAAAAGAAGAGCAAAAGGACAAATATATAATATATATATATATATATATATATATGTTTGAGTTTTATGTGATTTAATTTCCCCTTCTTTTTAAATTTTTAATTTTATTTTTAAATTTTAATTTACATTTTCCTTTTAGTAAAAAACTGAAAGGAGAAAGCATATAAAAAACAATGATATATTTAACAAAAATCTAAAACATTTTGGACACTCAGATGTGGAAATAAATTATGTTAAACACAAACACCACTGACTTCATTTTTTTGTTCAAATTAAAACCAGAGACAGGTTTATTTATTGATGCAGAAGCCTTGCTAAAAACCGACAAACTAATGGAAATACAATTACCATCCTTTTGGAAATGCAGAACACTAGTTTAACAATTACTCTTCATTTATACAAGAAATGTAATATTTACATAGAAGAATAAAATTTTTACATTATTCTTATCTCTATTATGATTGTAAAATTGAATATCTATATGTTTACCAAAAAAGCAAGAACTTTCATGTAATAATAAAAGATCATTTACATAGTTCAAAGAAGCATTTATTGTTAATCTTAAGGCTATGTTATAGAAAATAACATGTTAGAAAGTCTATTTTAGAAACTTGCACTTATTAAAAGTTTAAATGATGATTTCATAGACTATTTAATTCCTCAATATATTCATTTACATAAATACATTCATTTATGGTGACCCAATGAATATAAAAAGAACGTACCACTTAGATTTAGAAAGTTATCTTATTTAATTTTAATGCACATAACCTGTGACACCATTTTAATTTTAGGTAATATATTTTACAAATTATAGGTAATATATTTTACAAATATAATTAAAGATCAGCCGAAAGATACATACAAATATTCATGGCAAAACTATGACAATGAAAAATTATCTAAATGTTCATGATCATACACATTCATACTATGAAAGTGAATCAAATATTTAAAAAGTAAATGTATAAAAACCTTTAATAAGGACTATGGTAAAAATCATTGAAAACTTAGAAAAATAATGCAGCAATTTTACTCTAAGAGTCTTACTAAATAATCTACTCAAAGTAATTTTTGAGAGTGACCAAATGGGCTTCCATGTCAAAATTTCATAGTAGATAACTCCATGGAGTGAAGAAAAAATGCAAATTACCTTTTTAATGTACAAGAATCTCATTAAAAAAAAAATTTTTTCAAAGAAGGAAGAACTGTGCACCAAAACGTGAATACTGTAACATCTGAAAACATCAAGGCCTAATTTAAGAAAACACAATATACAGAAAGATAACAGAGATACAAAAAGGAGGAAAATTGCAGACAGAATGGACATACTACAACACCATTTCTGTGGCAAGCTAACAACAACAAAAGCAACTGAGAGCACATATTTGCGCAGCCTAAGACAAAGAACAGAAGCCTATAAAGCTAAATGCAAAAATGTCAACAATGAAAACTGAGGCAAGGGATTGGAGAAATCTAAGTACTCTTCAGTTTACATGCATCTGTACTGTTCAAAATGATACTAACAATATGGATCACTTTTTACACTAAAAAAAAAGAAAGAAAATATAAAAATCTAAATTTATAGAACCAAAAAATCAAAGCAGTGAACATTCCTATTGACTATGGCAGTGAAATGACTGGAAGAAGGGCCTTGGTCTTTGTCTTCTCTGCCAAAAGAATTCATAAGAGACCAGCAGACACAGCATTTATTGGAGGCAAAGCACGTGTGGAAGAAAACAAAGGCAAATTCGTAGAGTGAGCTGCACCCAATAGGGGTGCTTAGATTGCTTATATGAGGGCACTCTTTCAGGTTATGTCTGGCCAGTCATCTTGCTTGTTCCCATATTTGGCCTGTCTCAGGGTTCTTCCTTGGTCAGCTTGAAGGTTTCTGGGAGGTTGGCAGGACATATTATGGGCTGGCATCTCTTCCTTTCTTTCCCCCGCCCCGCTTGAGTTGCATTATGCAGAATTCCTTAGAGGACAACTGAGGACCTTCTCTTGACCACAGCAAGAGGAAGCTGTTTCAGGGCCCAGTGCTCCTGATAGCATCTTCTCTCAAAGTGTCAACAGGAGACTGTTTGCAGCAGCTCAGCCTGGGGCCTGTCTATTGCCTACCTCACATCCCTTCTGAGGTTCCTGGACCCCACGGAACTTTTATTGGGAGAGTGCA
The DNA here is from genome assembly GCA_006408695.1 of Aepyceros melampus. NCBI lineage: Eukaryota > Metazoa > Chordata > Mammalia > Artiodactyla > Bovidae > Aepyceros > Aepyceros melampus. Next base: position 216,448 of record SJXQ01005430.1, read on the forward strand.
GGGTAGAGGTCCACCTTCTGTAGCTTCTTCTGGCTGGCATTGGGCTCGTGGACCCTAACTTACTGAGGCCACAGAACTCTCATCCTGCCTTGCCGCGGAGCCCCAGGGAGACCTCTGCTGTTGGTCCAGAAGAATCTGTCTCAGGGAGTAGCTAGGCTCCCTGCATCACCATCATCTTGACATGGAACTGCTGCTACCTCGAAGAAATAAACTTAACATACCAGATGCACAGCTTTTGTCAACTGGGAAGACTCAGAGCAGGAGCTCTGAGGGATCTTCCCAGCCCAGGGATCCAGCCTGCATCTCTTATATGTCTCCTACACTGGCAGGTGGGCTCTTTACTACTAGCGCCACCTGGGAAGCCCAAGGTAGAGAGATGTCTTTTTGTCTTTGAAGTATCTAGGCCTAATACAGCTTATTTTCTATCTGGAGGTAGCTGTCTACTTCCAGGATTTATAATGTATTCCATGTATTTAACTTGTTGCTTTGAGATCTGCGCCTTTTTCTGGGAGACCCTATATCCTTGAGTCCCAAGGAAATTAAGAATTTCAATGGTATTCTGATCTGAGGCCTCCATGGAGAGGCTACATATTACTATATCTATATACTGTAGAATAGGCCCTTCTTTTGGCAGATTTCCCGTAGTTCCTTTCCTAGGGCCTGGGTGAGCAAGTGTGGGCTCTCTCAAAACCCCTAAGGCAACACTGTCAGGTATATTGAGTCAGTGATGCCATCCAACCATCTCATTCTGTTATCCCCTTCTTCTCCTGCCTTCAATCTTTCCCAGCATCAGGGTCTTTTCTAATGAGTTAGCTCTTCGCATCAGGTGGCCAAAGTATTGGAGCTTCAGCTTCAGCATCAGTCCTTCCAATGAGTATTAAGGACTGCTTTCCTTTAGGATGGACTGGTTGGATCTCCTTGATCAGTCCAAGGGACTCTCAAGAGTCTTCGTCAACACCACAGTTCAAAATCATCAATTCTTTGACGGTCAGCCTTCTTTATGGTCCAACTCTCATATCCATACCTGACTACTGGAAAAACCATAGCTTTGACTACACAGACCTTTGATGGTAAAGTAATGTCTCTGCTTTTTAATATGCTGTCTAGGTTATTCATAGCTTTTCTTCCAAGGAGCAAATGACTTTTGATTTCATGACTGCAGTTACCATCTGCAGTGATTTTGGAGCCCAAAAAAATAAAGTCTGACACTGTTTCCACTGTTTCCCCATTTATTTGCCATGAAGTTGATGGGACCAGATGCCATGATCTTCGTTTTCTGAATGTTGAGCTTTAAGCCACCTTTTTCACTCTCCTCTTTCATTTTCATCAAGAGGCTCTTTAGTTCCTCTTCACTTTCTGCCGTAAGGGTTGTATCATCTGCGTATCTAAGGTTATTGATATTTCTCCCAGAAATCTTGATTCCAGCTTGTGCTTCATCCAGTCTAGCATTTCACATGATGTACTCTGCATATAAGTTAAATAAGCAGGGTGATAATATACAGCCTTGATGTACTGCTTTCCCAATTTGGAACCAGTCTGTTGTTTCATGTCTGGTTCTAACTGTTGCTTCCTGACCTGCATACAGATTTTTCAGAAGGCAGGTCAGGTGGTCTGCTATTCCTATCTCTTGAAGAATTTTCCACAGTTTGTTTGATCCACACAGTCAAAAGCTTTGGCGTAGTCTTTAAAGCAGAAGTACCTGTTTTGCTGGAACTCTCCTGCTTTTTCTATGATCCAACAGATGCTGGCAATTTGATCTCTGGTTTCTCTGCCTTTTCTAAATCCAGTTTGAACATCTAGAAGTTCTCTGTTCACGTTTAGTTGAAGCCTCGCTTGGAGAACTTTGAGCATTACTTTGCTACCATGTGAGATGATGAGACCAAACACTGTTCAAACTGGCAAGTGTGATTCTAATCAAGTAACAGGTGTGAGGATTTTCACTGACACCTGTCACCGTGCAGCTTTTAGAGAAAAAAGGTCCAGAGTAAGAAGTCAGGCCAGAGTCAGTGGCTTCTGTATCAATTAAAAAATCAATCTTCTTTCTGCCACATCAAAGACAACCCGGGGCTCCTTGATGGAGACAGACATCTCAGGGTGGGTGTAGGAGAAGCTGCCGGGACACCTCAGGAGCCCAGCATGGTCATCTCAGAAGCAGGAGTCCCTCTTCCTCTTCAGGACTAGGAGTAGTCCCATCTCCAATGATCAGTCTGTCTACAGGCTGGGCATGGCCTGGAGGCTCCTTCCAGCATTCACGGGCCCAGTGATCAGTTGACCTGCCTTTGAAGCATTCCCCCTTGTTGGTCTTACCTCTGGACTGATGTTGGCACCTGCTGTCCCCTCTCGGTGGCCCTGAAGTTGCAAAGCGTGTCTGACAGCAACTGTTATCAGCTGAGCTTGTTCTTTCCTTATCCTCAGCTTGATTTTTTTACCCCAAAAGCCACCTCTAGCAGGTGGGGCATCAGTGATTGTGGCCCTGATTGTAACATTTGAAGTTTTCACCTAATGTCATGGGGCGAACTGAATGATAAAGGTAGTCCCAGTAGGGACTGACCCTCAGGAGTGGAAATGTCTATGTTAGTAAATGTTCTAAAAGCCTCCACAAATTGTCCCCAAAAGAGGGCTGGATTTTCTTCTTTCTCTTGGGTCACTTCCTTGACCCTTTCATAGCTGACTGTTTTCTAATGCATTCCTGAATCATGTGGTTCCTGGCCCTCATGCCCACCAGGAAATTATCATCCCAAGCAGGATTCTGCACCCCCACCGTATCATAAACACTGGGTTGGGCCCTGGCAAGCTGCTCAGTGTGCCCCGAGGCTGCCGTCCAAACCCTCTGCTTCTCCTCGCAGGTAGTGAGTATTAGTTGGACGTCCTTCCAGGCTAAATCAAATGCCAGGGTTAGGGCCTGAAATCCTTCAGTAAACCTACTAGGATTTTTAGAAAACTGGCCCAGTCTTTGTCTGCACTCTGCTGAATCAGTTAAAGAGAAGGGCATGCGCACTCTGTGTTTTGCCATTTGCCACTTCCCTGGGAGGACACATTCTCCCTGATCCTGGGTGACTGGAAGTCCTACCTATGAGATACCTCAGTGGTGGGATTAGCTTTTTCATCCTGGGGTCACTTCAGTTCAGTTCAGTCGCTCAGTCGTGTCTGACTCTTTGTGACCCCATGGACCGCAGCATTCCAGGCCTTGACTCACCTTGACTTACAGACGAGAAACTGCTTCAGATCCTCCAGGATGCTTCCTGTTTTTCGTCCAACTTCTAAATACAAGTTTGGTCGATCAAAACCAGTACAGGTTATCTGAGGATCCTTCAGTTTTAAGCAACGTACAATGTCTTCTCGGATCGAAGAACCTGCCGTAGCAGTCACTGCAACAATTGGAACCTGCAATAAGTAAAAGCTATTTTTAACAAAAGAGAAAGGCCGTTAATTCCCAACATTTCTACTGCCTTCTCAGAAAGACACTGGAAGACAATTACAGGAAGACTAGAGAACAGTGATAAAAATGAAACTTTAAAATTATTCTTTCAAAGAAGAAGAAAAACACTTTCTTCTTACTTGTTTCTCAGCCTTCTAAGAAATCATTCAAACACTAAACTCATAAGATTTCTAAATGCAATTCCTATCTTAAGATAAATCCACTTATTAGCTATCTTAACCTCTCCATTTATTATTTATAGATTTATAACAGTGCTGAACAAATGAGGGGTAAGTTACATCGTATCTTTGACAATCTATAATTCACAAATTTTAAACCCTGCACTCACTGAAAATTTAGCCATACAAAGCCCAACCATGGCTCTTTTTTTTACTCTTATACTAAATACATTGGTATATGGCTTTTCAGATCTAAAATAACAGCTCTCAATTACCTGGATAACTTCTCAACAGTTTTAAATGGTTAATTGTGGCATACAATATAAAAGAAAAATGCAGAAAATAAGACATCTAGTATTAACTGATTCCTTGAGCAACCAAGTAATGTTCTATTTTCAGTGCAGCAGACTTCTAGATTTAATTTTTTCATCACTATTATCATTGGGAGTATTAATCAACTATGCAATCATCTCATAATCAGAAAAATTGTTCCTATATAATTAGCTGCTTGATATCCAAAATTACAACTTTCTGAATACATTTTGGCTTATTATAAAATATGGTAAATAATATGCTCATAACACAGCTCTTCAGATGCAATACATTTGCCCTGCAAATCAGTTGAAGCAATTACTGGACATAAGTGAAAATTTAAGTGCAATTTGTAAAAAATCAAATACAGAATTTGAAAAAAGACACATTTTATTAAAAACTGTAAACTATTTTTATAATCAATATAGCTTTACTGAATTGAAAACTATCTTAAAGTTCATGCAAAGAAAAATCAATTAAGTCTGGGAACAGTTTTTAAATAGAAAAAAAATGATACCAAAATCAATGTGACCATTTAACTGACATTTTGATATGCTCTATCCTTAAATTCTGTGAAATTATAAAAAACACCCCAATCAACTTAATTGATTTTTGGCTTCCAATCAGACTGTTCTTTGAATTTAGAGAGCATCTGCCTAATAACATATAGGATGGACATGAACATTCTCACCTTACCACAATGAAGCATCTCCATCATTTAACTGTTACTCAAACAATTTATAAATGGACTAAAAAAAAATGCTTGATATTTAACTGCATATACAGATAAAATTAGAGATACGAAGGGACATATCATGGAAAGATGGGCACAATAAAGGACAGAAATGGTATGAATCTAACAGAAGCAGAAGATATTAAGAAGAGGTGGCAAGAATACACAGAAGAACTGTACAAAAAAGATCTTCATGACCCAGATAATCACGATGGTGTGATCACTCATTTAGAGCCAGACATCCTGGAATGTGAAGTCAAGTGAGCCTTAGAAAGCATCACTACCAACGAAGTTGGTGGAGGTGATGGAATTCCAATTGCGCTATTTCAAATCCTGAAAGATGATGCTGTGAAGTGCTGCACTCAATATGCCAGCAAATTTGGAAAACTCAGCAGTGGCCACAGGACTGGAGAAGGTCAGTTTTCATTCCAATCCCAAAGAAAGGCAATGCCAAAGAATGCTCAAACTACCACACAACTGCACTCATCTCACACACTAGTAAAGTAATGCTCAAAATTCTCCAAGCCAGGCTTCAGCAATACGTGAACCATGAACTTCCAAATGTTCAAGTTGGTTTTAGAAAAGGCAGAGGAACCAGAGATCAAATTGCCAACATCTGCTGGATCATCAAAAAAGCAAGAGAGTTCCAGAAAAACATCTATTTCTGCTTTACTGACTATGCCAAAGCCTTTGACTGTGTGGATCACGATAAACTGTGGGAAATTCTGAAAGAGATGGGCATACCAGACCACCTGATCTGCCTCTTAAGAAACCCATATGCAGGTCAGGAAGCAACAGTTAGAACTGGACATGGAACAACAGACTGGTTCCAAATAGGAAAAGGAGTACGTCAAGGCTGTATATTGTTGCCCTGCTTATTTAACTTATATGCAGAATACATCATGAGAAACGCTGGGCTGGAGGAAGCACAAGCTGAAATCAAGATTGCTGGGAGAAATATTAATAACCTCAGAGATGCAGAAGCCACCACCCTTATGGCAGAAAGTGAAGACCTAAAGAGCCTCTTGATGAAAGTGAAAGAGGAGAGTGAAAAAGTTGGCTTAAAGCTCAACATTCAAAATATGAAGATCATGGCACTAGTCCCATCACTTCATGGGAAATAGATGGGGAAACAGTGGAAACAGTGGCTAACTTTATTTTTCAGGGCTCCAAAATCAATGGAGATGGTGACTTCAGCCATGAAATTAAAAGACGCTTACTCCTTGGAAGGAAAGTTATGATTGACCTAGATAGCAAATTAAAAAGCAGAGATGTTACTTTGCCAGCAAAGGTCTGCCTAGTCAAGGCTATGGTTTTTCCTGTGGTCATGTATGGATGTGAGAGTTGGACTGTAAAGAAGGCTGAGTGCCGAAAAATTGATGCTTTTGAACTGTGGTGTTGGAGAAGACTCTTGAGAGTCCCTTGGACTGCAAGGAGATCCAACCAGTCCATTCTGAAGGAGATCAGCCCTGGGATTTCTTTGGAAGGAATGATGCTAAAGCTGAAACTCCAGTACTTCGGCCACCTCATGCGAAGAGTTGACTCATTGGAAAAGACCCTGATGCTGGGAGGGATTGAGGGCAGGAGGAGAAGGGGACAACAGAGGATGCGATGGCTGGATGGCATCACTGACTTGATGGCCGCGAGTCTGAGTGAACTCCAGGTGTTGGTGATGGACAGGGAGTCCTGGCGTGCTGTGGTTCATGGGGTCACAAAGAGTCAGACACAACTGAACAACTGAACTGAACTGAACATATAAAGACAGACATTTTCAGGGTGGCAACTATAAGAAAAGAGGGCCTCGTTTGTTTCTATGCAGTATCATGTAAGAGTAGAAAAGCAATGCTTTTGTGAAAAAAAGGAAATAAGCATGAACATGACACATTTTGAAGAAGTTAGTAGAAAAATCAGGCAAAATAGCAGCACAGTGGTATAAAAATCTGGCTTAGAAACAGCTGCCTCAGTTCAAAGCCAGCTTTCGCCACTAACGAGATGTGAGATTTTGAGCTGCTATTTTAGATATATTGGCTGCACTGTACAACGATGGAACTCATACCCCCCGAAGTGGAAGTGCAGAGTCTTAACCATTGAATTACCTGGGAATTCCCACGAGCTATTTCGTCATATTCTAAACTTTGGTTTCCTCATCTATAAGATGGCTACAATAACAGCAACAACCTCAGAAAGTCACTGTGAAGAGCAAATGGGATAAAAGGTCTACTATGCCGAATGTAACGGCACACTACACAGAAAGCACGTGAGAAGTGTCAGCTATTACTGATATTATTAAGGCAACATCTGAAAAGAATTCTACACAAGAACTCCAGAGACACGGCCACTACTCTCAGATTTGCCATTCACTTTGGCAAGAGCTAACTTCTCCCGGCCTCTATTTTTTCATCAAAATGAGATGGAGAGAGCTACTGGATGTTAACCTCTCTTCTAACTTAAAATTCCCACTTTGCCACGAGGAACTCCTTGTTCTAGTGACCAGCTAACAGAGAAAATCACTATAAATGATTCATTCCTTTGCCGATATCCTAGAAAGTCACAGTTAAGAATGTTACTTCCGTAACTTAGAAAACACAGTAAAGTAATGGAATGCATTAAATTTAAAGGAACAATATTTACTTTCACTTCAGAAATGAACAGAATATTTTTGATTAGAAGGTGCTTTATGATATTTAAAAGACGTAAACTAGGGTAAAGCTTAGAAATAACACTCAGGTTGGCTAGGAGATCAGCGTGTCCATACATCCTGGTTTACTAGGAAGCTCTCAGTTTATCTGGTCATCACAGCATAGTTCTTTTTTTTTAATTGGAGGCTAATTACAACATTGTAGTCGTTTTTGCCATACATTGACATGAATCAGCCATGGGTGTCCATGTGTTCACGATCCTGACCTCCCTCCCCATCCCATCCCTCTGGGTCATCCCAGTGCACCAGCTTTGAGTGCCCTGTTTCAAGCATCGAACTTGGACTAGTGATCTATTTCACATATGGTAATATACATGTTTCAATGCTATTCTCTCAAATTATCCCACCTTCGCCTTCTCCCATAAAGTCCAAAGTCTGTTCTTTATATTACAGCATAGTTCTTAATAGCTTCAACCTTTTAATTTTTAAAAGCAAACTGGTATGTTGATAAATTACCTTGTCAATCAGTTTTATCAAGTTCACAACTCATGAAACTTGTTCTTTAAATTGGCAAATCTTGGTTTCTTTGGTAATAAGTACAAAGTTTTGGTGAAAAAAGCAATAAAATGTAAATTAACCTTGTGACTATAAATCTAGGAATGCCTTAGACATATACTTCAATGGTGCTACTGCTACAAATTCCAAGAACTGTTACTATTCCATGTGCCTCTGAATTTGGGTGGTGCTGCTCCTGCTGCTGCTGCTAAGTCACTTCAGTCGTGTCCGACTCTGTGCAACCCCATAGACAGCAGCCCACTAGGCTCCACTGTCCCTGGGATTCTCCAGGCAAGAACAATGGAGTGAGTTGCCATTTACTTCTCCAACACATGAAAGTGAAAAGTGAAAGTGAAGTCGCTCAGTCTTGTCCAACTCTTAGCGACCCCATGGACTGCAGCCCACCAGGCTCCTCCATCCACAGGATTTTCCAGGTAAGAGTACTGGAGTGGGGTGCCACTGCCTTTTCCATTGGGTGGTGTAGTTAATCTATATACTTCATAATATGCTTCATTCATTCATTCACTCACTTACTCCAAATAGTTACTGTCTACAATGTGCTGATCTTTGTAAAAGGGCTGGAGGAATGTCATGGAAAGATCCAAAATGTCTCATTTCTTACAGTTCCTCTTACTTGAATTTTATAGAACTTTAAGGTTGATGTGAAGCTTTCCAGGGCTTCCCTGGTGGCTCAGCAGTAAAGAATCCACCTGCATTGCAGGAGACACAGGTTTGATCCTTGTGTAGAGAAGATCCCCTGGAGAAGGAAATGGCTACCCACTTTAGTATTCTTGCCTGGAAAATTCCAGGGACAGAGGAGCCTGGTGGGGTCAGAGAGAGTCACACACAGCTGAGCAAATAAACAACAACAAAGCTTTCAACAACAAAGTTGTTCTTTGAGACTCATTTTGTCAGATTCTCTCCAAATGGGAATAAGTCAGTGATTTTTTTTTTTTTTTTGCTATTTTTGACTTATTAAAATAGTTCAGTGTGAAGCACTGGTGACAGTCAGCTGTAACTGTGATTAGAAGAAAAAAAAAGCACTGAGAACAGCGAGGCAAATGAGAGCCCTACAGCCACCAGGGGGCATTTCTCACCACTAGCTAACAAAGAGGTTCCATGAAAACACCAGGGAAGAAGGTTTCTCAGCCACTGCCTGTCGAATATCCTGGGCTCAGTGAATCATCCCAAGAAATGAAAAGAATCCAATGGCGTCCACAGCCCGACACAATAAAAGACTAATTCAGTATGGAGAAGCATTTCCGAACTACATAAAACACTTAAAACTCCTCTAACACAATCCCTCTAGAATCAAAGGGCCAGGAAAGGATTACAGACAGCAATCTTCCTAATTTCCGAAAGCTTACTTTAAACCGTTCTACATTAATGAAAAGCAGTCCTCAAGGAATCTGAGCCTACTGGATTGCACCATATCAATCTTCTTTTTCTATTAACATTACGGGTACTACTAACACTACTAATCTTTCCATATTATTCATACTGTTCCATGCACTTCATTTGGTACTACTGCTTCCACTTTTATGGGTAATTCTGAATCTAAACTCCTTTACTGGACTCTGTGCTACTTCAGGGCAGAAACTGTTTTAAACTTCTTTCAAGTCATTTACTCTGGAAGCCCATATAGTATCCCACTGTGCAGCTCTGCCCAGCTCTGCCACTCACTGCCTGTGTGGTAAAGTTACTTCTCAGGGTCTCAGCTTTCTCATCAGAATTCACTTATTCATTTACCCAATTATTTATGGAACACTCACTATGTGACAGGCACTATTGTAGATTTTATCAACTAAACCAGCAAAAATCCCTCCTCACAAAGAATATTCTGGTAAGGACCCACAGGCAATAGACAAAATATATTAAAGTACGTTAACACTGCTAAGTGTTATTTAAAAGACAGCAAAGGAATATGAGGAATGCTGAGAGTTGTGGGAAGGAGGTTAATTTGAAAATCTGACTACAGTGGACAGGAGGCCTAATGAAAAAGTACTCTTTCAGCAAAGACTTGAGAGAAGTAAAAGAAACACCATGTTGTAAAAACAACTTTCCCCTGCTTAAAAATCAACCATTCGCCCTTCCATAAAAACATTTTCAGATTTTGGGCCATTCCCCAATCCTGGATCCTCCCTTGCTAAGCAAGTCATTTCAAGACATTGTACTTGGCAAAGCTTACCTTTGGGAGTACTGCCTTTAGGGAACCCAAAGCCCTGAATGAACTTCTAAAATCATGTCCCCACTCAGAAATACAGTGAGCCTCATCCACAGCAATAAGTGTGATACCTATCAAAAAAGAAAAACATGTAAATGGAGAAGATAAAGTTCAAAAAAGTAATAAAGTTTTACCACCAATTTCACTTTGAATATGTAAATATGACAGGAGAAAAATAATTCAAAATATTGAGTCATATAAAAACATAAGCATAAATAATAGCAGATAACGCCAAAAACTGGGCTTCCTAGGAAGTGCCAGAAGTAAAGAACAAATAGATCAGTGCAAAAGACCTAAGAAGTTTGACCCCTGGGTCAGGAAGATCCCCTTCAGGAGGAAATGGCAACGCACTCCAGTATTCTTGTCTGGAGAATCCCATGGTCAAAGGGGCCTCGAGGGCTACAGTCCATGGGGTCACGAAGAGTCAGACACAACTGAAGCGACTTAGCACGCACACCAAAAATTATTACTGAGAATAAGCAAAGGGAGATATATGGATAAAAGGCAGTTGGACAAAAGAAAGAAATATTTAATATCTATTTTTCAAATAACATATTTATTCAATTTTGGTTTCCATCATTATTTCTCAGAGAAATTAATTACTACTACTTTGTCCTCAAAGCTATCACTCATCTGCAATGATAATACCTTAAAAAGAGCTGTTCTAATTCTCATTCATAATACTTTTATCTCATGGATTAGCTATCCAAAGAGAAAAAGTCAGCATATTTCTACTGAGATTACATTCATCACTGTCTATGAATGATCACTACAGAATTCCTCTGAAATGCAGTTCTGTTAAGCAAAGGGAGATATATGGATAAAAGGCAGTTGGACAAAAGAAAGAAATATTTAATATCTATTTTTCAAATAACATATTTATTCAATTTTGGTTTCCATCATTATTTCTCAGAGAAATTAATTACTACTACTTTGTCCTCAAAGCTATCACTCATCTGCAATGATAATACCTTAAAAAGAGCTGTTCTAATTCTCATTCATAATACTTTTATCTCATGGATTAGCTATCCAAAGAGAAAAAGTCAGCATATTTCTACTGAGATTACATTCATCACTGTCTATGAATGATCACTACAGAATTCCTCTGAAATGCCAGTTCTGAAAGACAGGATGACATCCACAGTTTCTAATATAAAAAGGGAAGGGAAGAACTATATCTCGTTTTGTACAAAGTAGATAAGAAGGAAGGCAAATTGTTCCTTCTTCACCTAGCAACCCCTTTGCTCAGCCCCCACCCCCACCCCCACACTGAATCAGAATCAATAATGTATAGCAATGCCTCTCAGGAAAGGGCTTTACTATATAACCATCCATGAAAATGTCTTCAGATATTGCAAAGTAATGACAGCAGAGCTTTGCCCTTGATTACCAAATTAATATTTAAGAAAAAATAATTTTCCCTTCATCGGGGATGATCACAACTTAATGTTTATCTGCATATTTATGTTTTGCCACTGTGTGTTAACTGCACAGTTGTGTTCAACTCTTTGCAACCCCACGGACTGCAGCTCACCAGGATCCTCTGTAAGTCGCTCAGTTGTGTCCAGCTCTTTGCGACCCCATGGACTGTAGCCCACACCAGGCTCCTCCCTCCATGGGATTCTCCAGGCAAGAGTACTGGAGTGGGCTGCCATTTCCTGCTCCAGGGGATCTTCCCAACCCAGGGACTGAACCCGGGTCTCCCGCATCACAGGCAGATGCTTTAACCTGAGCCACCAGGGAAGCCCCCAGGCAAGAATACTGGAGTGAATTGTGATTCCCTCTTCTAGGGGATCTTCCTGGCCCAGGGGAAGTTTTGCCACTGGGGCCTATTTAAAAACATAAGTCAGACTACCTAGATGCATAACTTGGCTTACCATTTATATTACTTTAAGCATGTTACTTAAGCTTTCAAGTGTCAGTTTCTCATAAGTATAAGGTAGATAATAAAAGTAGCTAACATTTTTTTAGTTACTCTGAAGATTAAGATCATTCACATAAAATGCTAAGATAGGGGCTAGCATTAGAAGACCCTCAATTTAAAAATATATATATTATTATTATAGTTACTGTGCTAGTTGCTCAGTCATGTCCAACTCTCTGCAACTCCATGGACTGTAGCCCACCAGGTTTCTCTGTCCATGGAGTTCTGCCGACAAGAACACTGGAGTGGGTTGTCATTTCCTTCTCCAGGGGATCTTCCCAACCCAGGAATCGAATCTGTGTCTCGTCTGTCTCCTGCATCAGCAGGCAAGTTCTTTACCACTAGCGCCACCTGGGGAAATGCATACTATGTTCCAAACACTTCCCTAGGAATAAAATAATAGTAAAATGCAATTCATGATCTTGAGGAGCTCACATTTCTAAAGGAAGAGACACAGAAACATGCATATAACTACAACTCATTTAGATTACCGATTACAACAGGGCTGGAGAAGAAAAAGAAGGAAAAAAAAAAAGAAAACCCTGCTAAATCTGAGCAAATCCAGGTTGATTCACATCAAAATTCTATTAACTGATGAGTGGGAAAAATTCAATATTACCACTATACTTATTTGGCTTTAGAAACTATATGACCCAGATTTTAAATTAAATAGGTTAAAACAAAGAATGACAGCTCCTTCATTTTAAAACCCTCCTTAAAATCACAGGTTTGATTAACTAGCTTTTGCACTTCCCCGGTGGCTCAGTGGTAAAGAATCCACTTGCAGTGGCGGAGACGTGGAAGATGCGGGTTAGCTGCCTGGGTCAGGAAGATCCCCTGGAGGAGGAAATGGCAACCCACTCCAGTATTCTTGCCTGGGAAATCCCATGGACAGAGTAGTCTGGTAGGCAGGGATAGGAAAAGACTCAGACAGAACTGAGCAACTAAAACAACAACTACTATTTTTTAATGGGAGTTAAACTTTGTCCCTCACAACCAGCTGATGCAAGCTTCTGCCAACTTTCCCATTAAATGTGCAAGTCCAAGTGTCTGCCCAGGTCCAGGATATATTTCATTTTGGCACACCAGTCATTAAAGCCTTATTCCAAAATTTACAAGACAATTACAGGTCGTTTGCCTTTAAGGTGTCTCTATATAAAATTCTGCTTGCTGCTTTTTAAAAAACCCACACTACTTAAATAATAACATTTCATAAAAATCATAAATCAGAACAGCTAAATGTCAAAACTACTGTACAAATGAAATTCTGAGTATATTCACTGCTGCAAGCATTGTAAAATGAAAGTTAAATAAAAATACTTCAGAGAATTTATCCTATTTTGTTCAACATTGACAGCCATCCAAAAAAAGCATTTTCATACATCTTATGCAGATACTCAGCTCTAATAATTGCAGTGTTCATAATTTATTCCTTTACAAAAAATTAAAATAGAGAATTAGAACAACCTATCAAGAGGCTCTAAGTAAATATTGGATTAAATCCTTCTCAGAAACAAAGCAAATGTTAAAATGGAACAAAATATATCCAGACCACTAGGTACATATACCCTAACTTTTGCATTAAAACCATGGAGTTTATCTACCTAGAGTTGTTTATATTTAATCAAATGCTAATTTCTGCCCTCATTCTTTTGTTGATACTTAACACATATTAAAGGAGAAGGCAATGGCACCCCACTCCAGTACTCTTGCCTAGAGAATCTCATAGACGGAGGAGCCTGGTAGCTGCAGTCCATGGGGTCGCTGAGGGTCAGACATGACTGAGCGACTTCACTTTCACTTTTCACTTTCATGCATTGGAGAAGGAAATGGCATCCCACTGCAGTGTTCTTGCCTGGAGAATCCCAGGGACGGGGGAGTCTGGTGGGCTGCCGTCTATGGGGTCACACAGAGTCAGACATGACTGAAGTCACTTAGCAGCAGCAGCAGCAGCAACACATATTAAAAGATAAATACTGGTTTTCATTATATTATGAGAATAACTGTTAAATGCTTTCCCAGAGTTATCTGCAAGTAATTAAATGAGACACCACAATGTTTAAAAAAACTTTATGTGCTAGGAATTATCTTAACAAATAAATATAAAGTGCCATCATATTACATTAGAAAGCAAAGATTGTCTCGTTTAACTTATGTTTGAAACATGAACAATTGCAATAGAATCTGTGATTGTAGCTCTTAGATAGCTGAACTTGACCATCAGGAAGGGAAAAAACAAGACAAAATGTTTTTAGCACACACATCAAAGACAATACTAGCTTTTGACTAATTTTTTATTTACATTTTCTAAGAAATAGGCTATGACATATTATGTAATTTTTAAAATTAATCGTACTCACTGACAACAAATAGTCAAAGGTACTGTGGTCTCCAACCTGAAATTCACACATCAGAATCACCAGTGAAAAGACTACAGCTGCCACAACCTCAGAGCAGGTGCATTAAATCACAATTTTCAAGTCTGGAGGATCTGAAATTTTCTAAAGTTTGAAAGGTGATTCTCATGAACAAGAAGAGTAGAGAACCACTACATTGATTAAGATTCAGAATACTGAAAAAAGTAAATTATAATATCATAGAATCCAAGATTCAACATTTATTCAATAACATATTTAAATGCCTACTATGTGCCAGCAACATACTGCTACTGCTAGTGCTAAGTCGCATCAGTCATGTCTGACTCTGTGCGACCCCAGAGACGGCAGCCCACCAGGCTCCTCTGTCCCTGGGATTCTCCAGGCAAGAACACTGGAGTAGGATGCCATTTCCTTCTCCAATGCATGAGAATGAAAAGTGAAAGTGAAGTCGCTCAGTCGTGTCTGACTCTTCACGACCCAGTGGACTGTAGCCCACCAGGCTCCTCCGTCCATGGGATTTTCCAGGCAAGAGTACTGGAGTGGGGTGCCATTTAAGGAAATATAAATAAATAAGAAGAGCATTTTCCCCTAGAAAATTTATAGTCCAGTAGAAGAAAACAGGTATACAAACAGGCAATTATAATCCAGGAGCTTAATTTCTAGGGCAAAAGGAATTGTGGGACAGGACAGGAGAGGCAGAGATTTCCTGGATCTATCCACATGTTTAAAGAATATCTCACTTTAACAAGTACTTATAAAGATTCTATCATCCCACTTACCAATATTAGCCTCAAGCTCCGAAGCAGGTTCAAGTTACCTGAACAGAATTCTGGAGTTAGGTATACAATCCGGTATTTGCCTCTGTAAAAACAAACAAAGAAATAGGAAATGTAAAAACAATCACCCAATGAATATAACTGAAAATCATAACACAGTATAATTTTTTTAAATAATGCATTACACCACTTAATAAAAACAAAACGCATATTATATGTGTGGACATATGCACATATATTTGTTCTGATTTCAATTCTTCAAAACAAACATGGCAACACCAGTCAGAGGGTACTCAGTATAAGATGCCATTAGAAGCCAGATTCTGATTTCCAGCAGTCTAGCCCCAAAATCACAGTACTTAACTGATCAAGCCTACAGTAAACCTTCTATACGTTAGCAATCCACCTACATGCCACCTTCCTTGGAGAACGACAACTCCATTACCCTACACAATTGATCCCATCTCCACAATTAAACCTGCAGCACCCAAGTTTCTCCTGTATATTCTGCTCTATTGCCAACATCTTCTTGGGCCAGTGATGAAAAGTATACTAAGGTCAAGTTAATCAGTCTCCATCCTAGAATTTGGGGGTCTAACCAAGTAACAAGCAGTCAGTCTCCAAGCAGCAAGATTTCTAACATGTAAATGAAAAATACCTGCAATCTATTTTGTGACTAGAAAAGCAGAGAATGCTTACCTTCTGAGAGAAAGCAAGAGGAAGACACACAGAGAATTTAGGTTAAAAAAAAAAAAACCCTATTGTATTTTCAATACTGAGTCCAGTCTCTTCCTGAGAGCTGGCTAATTTCTTTTCATAGGGATCCACAAGCCATTCCTGTATCCTTACTATAAAATTTGATATTCGTTTAAACTAGTTTGATTGATTTCTATTCTGTGCAGACAGAATCCTAATTAAGACAATGTTTGCAATGAAGGTTAAGGCTAGGGCAAAATAGGTGCAGAGTCTCTTCTCCATTCTATCAAATGAAGACACAGATCAAATTAAATAAAATGAAATAATGTTCTGTATGAAACCACTTCAAATGTTTAATCTACTGTGTGCTAGGCATGGTGCTTTCACTAGGAATGCATAGAAAACAACTAAGAAAAAAAGTTATGCTTTTCATATCATGAAATTAACTCAGTAGTCTAATTAACACAGGGAACTGTATAATTAGTTCTGATGCCAGACTATCTCGGTTTAAACCTCAGTTCTACTTCTTACAAGCTAAGTAATCTTAGGCAAGTATTTAACTTCAGTGTGCATGTTCTTCAGGGTAAAACAGTGATAAGAACTATAAAGACAGATGACTCTTTAGATATCTAGCTTCAAAGTAAACCTAATCAAATCCCAATTGGTAATTTAGTTAAAAAGGTGATATTGAAATACAAAGGAGCTAGAATAGACCCCAAAAAACTGAAAAAATAAAAAAAACCTTCTTTGAAAGAACAAGAAAACAAAAGTGGAAGACCCATACTACCTGATTTCAAAACTTATTATAAAACTATAGTAATCAAGACACCAATCAAGACAGGCAGAGTTACAAAATAGAAAATAAACACTGTAACAATAAACCCATGTATATTTAGTCAATTTAGTTTTTACAAAGGTGCAAAAGCAATACAGTGGAGAAAAGATAATCTTTCCAGCAAATGGAGCTGGAAGAAATGGATGTGCCTAGATTAAAGAAAAAAAGAACTGCAGTCAATACCTGATATAATATACAAGGTTTACACAAAATGGGTCATAGATCTACATGTAAAACATAAAACTATAACATTTTTTGAAGAAAATATAAAGGAAAATCTCTGTGACCTTGAGTGAAGCACCAAAAAGCAACAGCAAAAGCAAAATCCATAAAAAAAAAACTGACAAACCAGTTGTTATACAAATGAAAACCTGATACTTTCCAAACTAACTGTTAGAGAATGGTCCGCCTTCACCAAAATCTTGTATGTTGACCCTCCTCCGACTGCCTCTTTGGAGCAGTTTCTAAGAACTATCTGAGATGCTGCCTCCCATGCTGCAGTCCTCATTTTGCCCCAAATAAAACTTCACACATCACACACACACACACACACAAATCTGTTAGAAGAATGAAAAATGGACTCATAAACTAAGAGAAAATGTTTGGTAACCACATAGCAAGTGCAGGATTTATATTCAGAATGTATAATATAAACTATCAAAATTCACAAGAGAAAAAAAATAAGCAAAAGATGGATATAAACACTTCATCAAAAATAAACAGATTAAAGAAAAAACATAAACAGATGGCTAATAAGTATATAAAGAAATGCTCAACATAATTAGTCCTTTAGTTCAGTTCAGTCACATCCAACTCTTTGCGATCCCACAGACTGCAGCATGCCTGTCCATCACCAACTTCTGGAGCTTGCTCAAACTCACGTCCATTGAGGAGGTGATACGATCCAACCATCTCATCCTCTGTCATCCCCTTCTCCTCTGCCTTCAATCTTTCCCAGCATCAGGGTCTTTCCCAATGAGCCAGTTCTTCACATCAGGTAGCCAAAGCATTGGAGCTTCAGCATCAGTCCTTCCAATGTATATCCAGGACTGATTTTCTTTAGTATTGACTGGTTGGATCTCCTTGCAATCCAAGGGACTCTCAAGAGTCTTCTCCAACACCACAGTTCAAAAGCATCAGTTCTTCAGCACTCAGCTTTCTGTATGGTCCAACTCTCACAACCATACATAACTACTGTAAAAGCCATAGCTTTGACTAGACAGACCTTTGATAGCAAAGTAACGTCTCTGCTTTTTAATATGCTGTCTAGGTTATTCATAGCTTTTCTTCCAAGGAGCAAACATCTTTTAGTTTCATGGCTGCAGTCATCAGCTAAAGTGATTTTGGAGCCCCCCAAAATAAAGTCTCTCACTGTTTCCACTGTTTCCTCATCTATTTGTCATGAAGTGATGGGATCAGATCCCATGATCTTCGTTTTCTGAATGTTGAGCTTTAAGCCACCTTTTTCACTCTCCACTTTCACTTTCATCAAGAGGCTCTTTAGTTCTTCTTCACTTTCTGCCATAAGGGTTGTGTCATCTGCATATCTGAGGTTATGATATTTCTCCCAGAAATCTTGATTCCAGCTTGTGCTTCACCCAGCCTGGCATTTCACATGATGTACTCTGCATATAAGTTAAATAAGCAGGGTGACAATAAACAGCCTTAACGTTAATGCAAATGAAAAACACATTGAGGGGCTTCCCTGGTGGCTCAGTGGTAAAGAATCTGCCTGTCAATGCAGGAAATACAGGTTCAATACCTGGTACTGGAGGATTCCATATGCCATGGAGCAACTAAGCCATGTGCTGAAACCACTGAGCCTGTGCTCTAGAGCCTGGGAGCAGCGATGACTGAGCCCACGTGCCATAACTACTGAAGCCCCCGCACCATAAAGCCTGTGCTCAGCAACAAGAGAAGCTACTGCAATGAGAAACCAACACACCACCACTAGAGAGGAGCCCCTCTTCTGCAACTAGAGAAAAGCCTGCACAGCAGCAGAGACCCAGCACAGATGAAACTAAATTAAAAAAATTTTTAAACAAACACTGACATTGTATTAAAATGGCTAAAATTAAAAACTTGGCCATACCAAGTGATGGCTGAGATGAGGAGAAATTAGAATTCTAAGAGACTGCTAGTAGGAGTGTAAAATGGTACAACCACTCAAAAAGTCTGGCAGTTTCTCAAAAACTTAACACAGAATAACTATGTGATTCAGCACAGGCCTTCCCTTGGAGCTCCATGAGTAAAGAATCCTCCTGCAATGCAGGAGACCCTGGTTTGATCCCTGTGTCAGGAAGATCTCCTGGAGTAGGGCATAGCAACCCACTCCAGTATTCTTGCCTGGAGAATCCCACGGACAGAGGAACATTGTAGGCTGCAGTCCATGGGGTCGCAAAGAGTCGGACACGACTGGGCAACTAAGCACAGCAACACATGCAAATGCTCACAGCATCTTTATGTGTAAAATCCCCAACTGGAAACAATCCAAATGTCTATCGACAGGTGAACAGATAAACAAGTTATGGCATATCCACATAATGGAATCTAATAAAAAAGAATATTGGTACATGTACAACATGGATGAATCTCAATATATTGGGTAGGCTAATAAGTTCAGTCAGGTTTTTCCACTGAGAAAAATACCACAGACACTTGACAACATGATCAGGAATCATATAAATAACTTACAATTTAATATCCTCTACAACATTTTTTGACTGTGCTGATCCAAGAAAACAAGCTGGAACACTGGATATTCTGTAAGAAGAAAAACAAATATCCTGGAAGCATGTGCACACTACAAATATCAACTTCGTTTTTAAGCGAGAAGAAAAAAAAAAGTTATGATGTACATTTCTCTTATTTGCAATCTCTTTTTGTAATTCACTAACTTGGTAAATAAATTCCTTCAATGGCTATATTAGAAGACTGGTTGTTAAGGTGGATTTTCAAAAAGACTGCAAGCACAGGTTGAAGGAATTTAAATGTTTTTCATAAATGAAAACTACACCTCTATGTATATACTTCATACCAAGCTAAAGAAGAAGGGTAACCAACAGAGAAAAGAATTTTGTGATATGTAGTGTTAACCGGCATAAAATTCGCTTTTTAAAAAAAATTTGGGGGCGGAGGGTCATCTGGTAGCCCTAAATTACAAGGAACTCAAGAAAGAAGATAAGCTGTTCCACTAAAGTGTCATATATTACTAGCAAAGATAAAGCAACATTTATAGAAATGTGTTAATAGGAACTAGATTTTAACATACATGATAAATCAAGTATTTCCTTCACAGGAGTTAAAAAAAAAAGAGGGTGGCAATGTGGCTCTGAAAGCCTTACTCACTCAAGCTGAAGCACTTGGTCTTCCATCAAAGAAATAAGGGGAGAGATGACAAGGCCAATCCCACCTACATAAACAGGTGGATACTGGAAGCACAGACTCTTTCCATACCCTTAAAATAAAAATAATACACTCAGAGAAATCAAATTAGATTGTTCGTACTCTGATTTCTTCTTACAATGTACTTGCATGAGATGAACAGTCACTACTAATGTGTTACCTTCCTACGAGTTAATTCGTGCAAAATTCAAGCATTACCCTCAGCTCATTCTCTTCTACAATTTACACCGTTTGTATACATACATACCTTATTGAAAGATTAAGTATTTCAAAATCTTGAAGCTTTATTTTTTTAAAGGATAAGGTTATTTGCTTAAGTACAACTTACCAGTTGCCATGACAACAACATTATCTCTTCTTTCTTCCAGTACAGAATGAATCACTTTCCACTGAACCCTGGAGGATGAAAAGCAAAATGCTGCACTATTTTACTAATAAGAAATGGAAGAGACAAGTCTAACCATTTCCTTACATGTACATTTTAACTTAAAAGTAAAATAAATAAATAAACATTTAACTATAGTTAATGATTTACCTGCTGAAGTAATTAGAAGGGAGTGTAAGGATGTCTACAATTTACCCTGAGATGCACTTTATTAATAAAAATTGAATGCATTAAACAATGGATAGACAGATAATCGATATGTGATAAAGCCATTTTAGTTTTTCATTTCCTCCAGAATTTCTTTTACATTTCCAAGTTTCAATAAAAATACGTGAATTCTGGAGCTTTAAAACAGAACTCCCACTTAACCAACTTCCCATTCAAGGTGACTGAACAACTAGGATTTCCATTTATATTTGCATTAAATTTTATTACCTATATCTAAAATATAAAATAAATTCCAAGCTTCAATCTACATATCCAACAGAATCACTCATTTAAATAAATAAGAGAAATGCTCTAGGTGCAAGGACTGACTAAGAAGGGAAATGAGGGAACTTTTTGGAGTGATTGTAACATAGCATATTTTAAAAAGGGTTTAAGTTACATGCGGGTGTGCGTGTACACTTAAGACTTGCTAATGTTAAACACTTAAGTTTAACCATTTCCTTACATGCAAATTTTAGCTCAAAAGTAAAATAAATATTTAACTATAATGATTTATATGCTGAAGTAGTTAGGGCGGAGTGTAAAGATGACCATAATTTACCTTGAGATGCATTTATTAATAAAAACTGAATGGATTAAAAAGTGGACAGACAGATAATCAATAGTGATAAAGCAAGTATACTAAAATGCTAATAGTGAATTAACAGTGAATATACAGGTATTCATAGTAAAAAAAAAAACTACTCTATCTTTGAAATTTCTTTTAATAAAATTTTGAGGGAAAAACAACTGGAAAAGTGATCTTCTGGTATGCTGATAATGATCTATTCTTTCTTATTGGAATGCTGGCTACACAGGGTGTCTGGTTTGTGAAAATTCATTGATATGTACATTGATGTGTACTATGTGTAGGACACAGTTTAATCTAAAAAAAATGTTTTAAGATCAGAATAGAAAAAAAAACAGTATAGATTTTTACATGTCTATTACCAACAGTTTTATTCAAATTTACTTGTTCTTCATCTCATTTGTATTCCTCTCATTTTAAAACTTGTAAGTGTGCTCCCTTGAATGTAAATACATTTGACTATGTTAAAACAGATATGATTATCACTGTTTCTCAAACTACTGTCTTATGAATTTCTATTATATCAACATGCTTTAGACAATAAGATGCACAAAACAGGCACACAGATAGTTTTGGAATAAAACTCAGGATTAACTTACAATGAATTTATTAATGTATTTAAACTCAGAACTCTATCTTAAGGAAAATCATTTTTCCTCACTTATAAAAACAATATGCAACTATGAACTTTATATAAACATTACTTCAAAATAATTCTGCACTTAGAAAAATTACAGTGTAGTATGTATAAACTATAATGAAGTTGTACTTTTACTGCTCAATGGATGGATTATTTGTCTTTTTAAGTTTGTAAAGAAAACAGTAAATATGCAATTTAATTAACTGAGACTGTACTCACGGCTTAAAACTAGAATGGCCAAAGTAGGTCTTGAGGCAGTAAATTTGCTTTTCAGTAGGTCTTGGTAACAGATAGTCTTAAAATAAAATGGGCATTTATGTTAAAATAAAGGTATACAAAGTGAGAAAGTTTTATTATTTTATTGACTTCTTTTAAAGAATCTAGTTACTGTGCTGTTGTTCAGTCACTCGGTCATGTCGACTCTTTGCGACCCCAAGGACTGCAGCATGCCAGGCTTTCTGTCCTTCACCATATCCCAGAGTTTGCTCAATGGCAGCAAGTGAAGAAGAACTAAAGAGCCTCTTGATGAAAGTGAAAGAGGAGAGTGAAAAAGTTGGCTTAAAGCTCAACAATCAGAAAACTAAGATCATGGCATCTGGTCCCATCACTTCATGGGAAATAGTTGGGGAAACAGTGGCTGACTTTATCTTTGGGGGGGGCTATGGCAGAAAGTGAAGAGGAGCTAAAAAGCCTCTTGATGAAAGTGACAGTGGAGTGCGAAAAAGTTGGCTTAAAGCTCAACATTCAGAAAACGAAGATCATGGCATCTGGTCCCATCATTTCATGGGAAATAGATGGGGAAACACTGTAAACAGTGTCAGACTTTATTTGGGGGGGCTCCAAAATCACTGCAGCCATGAAATTAAAAGACGCTTACTCCTTGGAAGAAAAGTTATGACCAACCTAGATAGCATATTGAAAAGCAGAGACATTACTTTGCCGACTAAGGTCCGTCTAGTCAAGGCTATGGTTTTTCCACTAGTCATGTATGGATGTGAGAGTTGGACTGTGAAGAAAGCTGAGCACTGAAGAATTGATGCTTTTGAACTGTGGTGTTGGAGAAAACTCTTGAGAGTCCCTTGGACTGCAAAGAGATCCAACCAGTCCATTTTAAAGGAGATCAGCCCTGGGTGTTCACTGGAAGGACTGATGCTGAAGCTGAACCTCCAATACTTTGGCCACTTCATGCAAAGAGTTGACTCACTGGAAAAGACTCTGATGCTGGGAGGGATTGAAGGCAGGAGAAGGGGACGACAGAGGATAAGATGGCTGGATGGCATCACCAACTTGATGCACATGAGTTTGGGTAAACTCTGGGAGTTGGTGATGGACAGGGAGGCCTGGCGTGCTGCAATTTATGGGGTCGCAAACAGTCGGACTTGACTGAGCGACTGAATTGAACTGACACTTATTTTTCTTTTGGGTACCAGGCACAACTCCGATAAACTGTTTGATTAATTTCTCAATACTAAAGATAAGAACTTTGCTACGATTCACACTCTTACCAGCTTCATTAAAATACAATGTTTTGGAATTTGTTATACTTCTAAAAACTAACATTTAGAGCCAACCATGGCAAACAAAATAGCAATCCTAAATTTATAATGGGCTTCCCTGGTGGCTCAGAGGTTAAAGCGTCTGCCTCCAATGTGGGAGACCCGGGTTCGATCCCTGGGTCAGGAAGATCCCCTAGAGAAGGAAATGGCAACCCACTCCAGTATTCTTGCTTGGATAATCTCATGGACTGAGGAGCCTGGTGGGCTGCAGTCCATGGGGTCACAAAGAGTCGGACACGACTGAGTGACTTTACTTACTTACTTACTTAAATTTATAATATAATCAATTTTCAGTCAACAGTAAGCAGGAATTAATTACTGTCACAAATAAAATCCATAGGTAAAATCTTCATTTTAATTACCATTCCACCAAAAATCTCTGATCAAAATTCCAACTGCAAAGCAGAATGGAGTTAACTTCACCCCACTGATTTTCATTTTTTCCTCAAGTTGAAGGATTCATGAGTTGCCAAGAAAGAGCAAAGCAAAGAGTCAAGAAAACCCACCTCTAAACAAATGAATATTTGTCCATTTTTAATACAAGAAAACAAAGGGAAAAAACTTTAACATTTTCATATACTTTCCATCTATGAAACGTATTTTAAATTTTTGGTATTACAACATTGAAGAAATCTAGCTCCAGAGAGCGTTCTACTTTCTGAGATGCCTACAGCTTGTCATAATGAGTGTCATCACTTATACTTAAATGACAGAAGATTCATTTAGCAGATTCTTTACTAGGGTTTGCACATACAAGATGAAAATTAGTCCACTTTGCTATTTGACACTTTGCCACTTATTTTAAGTAATAAGCACCTGAAGAACAGATATTTATCAATGCCATTTGTAATAATGTTTAATACAAGTAATTAATTTATTACTTATTTCTGTACTGTGCTCAGTCATTCTGACTCTTGGCAACCCTATGGACTGTAGTCCACCAGGCTCCTCTGCCCATGGGATTTTCCAGGCAAGATTACTGTGGTAATGGAGTGGGTTGCCATTTCCTCCTCCAGCGGATCTTCCTGACCCAAGGATTGAATCCATGTCTCCTCTGTCTCCATCATCACAGGTATATTCTTTACCACTGAGCCATTGGGCAAGCCCTTGCTTCTTGTTAAATGATTTTTTTATCATTTTTGACAAAATATAAAATTTAGGATGAAAAGCTTCACGTCGCCACGTTCACCAAATGACATGACACTTTTATCACTTATTTTTCTAAGTAGTATGACTGTCCTTTATGAAGACCAAAGTACTATAGGATTTAATGACAAGTTTTCAGGGCCTAATTAACTACATGCCACAGAATCCTTGATGTCCAAAATGTTTAAAATTAAAACCTAAATTAAAATCAATGATAGGTATCAGAGACAAGTCATTTCAAACACACGACAGTGCTTACCTTCTTCAACTTCTTCTTCCTCTTCAATAGCTTCATTCTCATCTTCATCATCTTCTTCAGGAGGAAGATCCAGATTTTTTTCCATTTCTATGCATTTTGAATGATTTGGATCTACCATGCCACTTTTGAGATTTTCTAAAGACTGAACATTTAGAAGAATTTTTCAAAGCAAAAGCATTCAGAGTGCTGTATCTTTTTCAGCAGACACAAAAGGAGTATTATTAACAGAGCCTACAATTTTGTTCAAAGCTGGCAGATGCGCAAGCAATACCACAAAAGAACATGTGTGCTCCCATTTAAATATGTGCTCAAGAATGGTTTCTCAGGCATAAGGCCAAAGATGGAATACTGCCAGCACAAACAGGGTTCATTAATAGCATACAATGAACTGGCCCTAGGGAAAGTTTTCATAAATTTTGCATTTAGATTATTTAAAACATTTTTTTCTTTATCATACTTCAATGCTTCCAATTCCCAGTGGTAACTGTGGGCTTTAATGTGATTCTTATAATGAGTTTCTCTGATCATGTGTCGGCGACATTATTTTTGAGGAAGCATAAAGTTTAAACTATAAGTCAACAATAAATGTGTTTCTGGAGTTGTCAAAGCAACAACAAAAACACTGAAATAATTTTAGGAAAGGCATATTACAAATGTAAAACAAATGCTTTCATGTCAGCTTGGTATCTGATGTCCTCCCCTAAATGAAGATTATCTGCTTAATGAATCTGCAGGTATTTCAAAATTGTTTCATCTATAAAATTTCTTAATGAGAAATAACAGGAAGAATTATTAAACCACAGTTGTCATTTTCTCTTTATATTAAAACTTCTATTCAGTAAGTCTGACTTAAAAGGTTTTTTAAAAAGTATTCATTTCAGGCCTTCAAAAGGGGAAAAAAGAGATTTTCTTCCATATTTTTTTATTCCAGTCAACAAATTTACTTGTAAAAAAAAAAGTACTTTTATCTGTGCACCCAAGTTGCCTTCTAAGAGGTTCAATATATAACATAAATTTGTAGAAGTCCACAAGTATCCTATAAATCCACTACTTTAATAGGACTCTTCAGAGAAATGGTTCATCAATAAAGGCATCTGATTTAGTATTTATATCCTTTTATTACTGTTAGCTAATATTTATTACACTTAGGAAACACCAGGCTCTTTAGTTAAACTCTTCACAAGTAACACCTTAATAATAAATACAACTGTTAATAGAGTATCAAAGAGCCAAGAAACATGCCCAAAGTCACACAGCTAATTAAGGCAGAAGTTAAGACTTTAAACCCACATTCACATTCAGAATCCACATTCCTATCACTACCCAGTACAGTGCCTCAAAATTCAAAGAATCGGGAACTTAAATCTCATTTCATAAAAAGAAAAATCACATCGACCTAAAGATGAGAACTAAAAAGTATGCATAATGGTGAACTTCCATGTTTTTTTTTATTTTCCCTTGATTTAGCTAAGTTTAGGCTTTTCTTTCTAATTGTCCATCCTTGATTCATAAGATTTGATGAAGAAACTTGAGGTCAGGTAAAGTGAATACACATAATTATAAAATACTATTTTCAACTTGGTAATAGGGGGAAACTGAATCACTTAAAACATTAGAAAATTATGTATAAAAGAAAACATCCACAGCAAAAAAAACCAGAGTAAAGAAGATGGAATGTATAAAAACAGAATTTCCAAATAAAAGTGGACACACATGGATGGGAGGAAAGAGAAACCTGTTTTAATACTGGAGAGCTGAACCATTACCCACGTTCCAGGAAAAGATTAAAAGAAAGTGACCTAATTAGTATGCTTCGGAAATGAGAATCCGAATTCCTATTCACAGAGCCAAAGAATGAACTTCGTGAACACTCAGAACACTCACAGGAGCAAGCAAACAGGATTTATTTCAGAAAGAAAGTACAAATCTCTCAGGATAAACACTGAGAGGGGGTGAAGTTCCCACAAAGGTGGGACTTAACAGCAGTTTATATCCTTACTCGTAATGATTTGTACACTTTTGACTGGTTCTTACTTTTAACATATGTTGTTTCTAACCAATCAGCTTAAAGACCACAACGTTTGACTTGACATCTTTATGGCTTCTTTTGATCCTTGGATTCTTAGTTTTCTTAGACATTAAGTTACCACCCGCAACTATTTCTCATGACTCCCAGCCATTTTACAATGGACCAGGTGTATGCACTAAAGATTAATGATCACCAGTTGTTTTTCCCTCAGGCATATGGAACACAAGTTAATTACTACCCTTCCTGAGTCTGAGTGCTGATAATTCATCAGACCAAGGACACATTCCTCTAAGAGCCAGGAATTCAGGACAAAGGAGATAGGCTTAGTTTAATGGATCAGGATGCTTATTAAAACAGGCCGAGGTCTCAGAGTTCCTACACTAACTGCCTAACAACTTCTACATCACTACTGCTAATAAATTATGCATAGGCCATACAAAGACATAAAGAAATATGAAAAGGAAAACAAAATCTAATGCTACATAAGTGATAGCAATCTCATTGTGGTAGGACCAGTTTAGAATCAGGCAATATTTTATTAATTAATGTCCATTGTAAAGAACTAGAAGTAATTTTCCCTAATGGTAAACATACCTTAAGCATCTCCATTTCTAAATCTTCATCACTCTCAATTATATAAGATAGATCCTCTTCATTATCCTTGGAAGATGAATGCTTTAAAAAAAAAAAAAGTATGTCAAACATTAGTTTCCAGTATAATTGACTCAATACCCTCTTTTCTACAAAATAAAGTTCTTTTACATTAAATATCTTTAGACCACCTCCTATTCTTCACCAATAAATTTATAATATATATTTATATGTTCATGTAACAGGTAGATAGAAAGGTAGGGAAAGAGAATGGTAGGAAGGAAAAAGAGAAGGAGGAATAAATATAGAAACAAAGAAGCAAATAAAAAAACTACCTAACCTGTTTACCTAATAAACTAGATAAATAAGCTTGCAATAGTACACACTCTCTAAATGAGAATACAAATGACAAATTCATTTATAGTTTAAAAAAAGCCCAAACTGTGGTTCCCAAACTTTTTGAGTACAGGAACCTCTTCACAATATTGAGAAATTCTGTACAAAGCCAGGAACTGTACTTGTTCTCTTATAGACATTGATTTTTAAAAGATCACAAAAAGTTACAATGACTAATACCTTTAAATAAATTGATATTTTACAAATAGCATCTACAGGTATGTGAAAAATAGTGTCAGATAAGTTATTTATTCAGCTATTGCCAATGTGGAGATATGACAAAACTACAATAATCTGGCAATCCTTTCAAAGCAAATGTCCAATGATAGTAACCTGTATGAAAGAAACCCACCAAAAAAATACAGAAGGATCCCAAAAATGTCTAAAATTTAAACTGGAAATAGGAAAAGGAAGTATAGACTTAATTAACCTCAAAAATTAACCTTTAAAAGAGATCTGAAAATAAGTCATATGCTTTTCTTTTTTAAATGGAGTCTCATGAATTTTTTAAATGCTAATAATTATTACACAATAACAAATGGCAATAAATGGGGTAAAATATGTGAGTCAGATATGAAATCCTGATCATAATTCTATATCATTATATGAAACCTATCACTTTAAAGTGAATATGTAATATGAAATTTCTAGAAAATCAGAAGGTACTACAGAAAGATATTTCCCAAAAGTGGAGTCCACTTTACAAACGGTTGGTATGAAAATAGTTTGAAAACAATGTAAATCCATTTGTATACTGATAGAAGTGATTACTAATATAGTTACCAAATACAAAGAAATACTGAGAATCTGTCCTTAGAAAACTGAGGAAATAATCCTATTAAATAACTTTCAAATCTAATTTTAAAACTTTAAAATGCAGTTATTATTTTTAAAATGTATACAATTCTACCAAATATGGGCAATACAGATAATTTTTTAATTAATGAAAAACAAACGAGATAAAAAGTTTACCACTATATGTCTCTTTTATCTTAGAGAAACACCATAATTCCACTAATACAACTTCACTATTTCAAAAAATATGCTTAAGTTATTAGCAAACAGAAAAACATAATCTCATAAATTAATCAAATCAGAACATGATTAGAAATCTAAACATGAAGTTGAGAAAAAATATACAATGTTTAACAATAATCTATCAAGAACAAAATGAGGTTTCTGACTCTACAGTATAGGTGAGTGTCAAGTAAAAATATGGGTTTATTAGAAACCCTCTCAGAATATCAAGTAAAGAAAATCCATATGAGGAAACAAAACTACCCTCAAGAATCACGTTTAGAAAAGTAAACTCTAGTAGGTATGCAGGGATCTACAAAAAGAAGACGTATATACTAGGTAAAAAAGCAGCAGAAATATTATACGCTTAGCAAATGATAACAAATGTGAACTGACACTAAAAATCTTTCCACTAGAAAACGCTGTTGAACATACTAAGTCAGGAGTAGCAAATAGCTCACAAGCCAAACCCAGCCCACTTTTTTGCTTTTGTAAATAAAGTTTTATTAAAATACAGACAGGCTGCTGGTCTACAGCTGCTTTCACACCAAACTGGCAAAACTGGGCAGAAACCAGGTGTCTGCAAAGCCTAAAATATTTACTATCTGCCCACCTATAGAAGAAATCAGCCAACCACCTTCATGAATGAAAACTGTTTGCTCTTTACTGTATTCAGTACCTCGGGAGATGTGCAAGTACCATCAGTAAGATCCTTTTCCTGAGCCTGTTGTTCCAAAAGTTGGAGTTCCTCTTCTGTAATATCTAATGACATCAAACAATTTCTTTCTGCATTCTCTTTCAAGTTATTGCCTTCCAGTCCATCTTCCAATCCATTTTCCTGTTTCATTTGATTTCCAAGTGCCTTTTCTCCATCACGTTCAATTAAATCCTCAGGTGTTGCATCCCATGCCTCATCTTTAACTTCAGGAACAAAGTTATCTGCTCTAATTTGCTTCTCTTGTGCTTCACCAGCAGTTGGCTCTTCCAGTGGTAATAAGTGAAAATTACTGCTGGGTCTCAGTTCCTTCTCAGTAGAACCAAACATCATCCTCCTCAATGAATACAGATGTTCCGAAATATCCTTCAATAGTAGGGAAACCCTAAAAAAAAAAATTTAAGAAAGGTGAATTCAACTTTAATTGTGTTAACTCTAAGGACAAGTTTTAATGCTTTTTAATAAGAAGACCTTCACTTAAAGAACACACTGGATTAAACTTGCTCTTCATGCCCTTCATGCTTAAAGTTTCTGGGTTCCTCGCTAGTACAGCAAGGTACTTCTACACTCAACACCTAACTTGCATGCTTACTAAGTGTCAGGAGTGTTTGGCCCCAAACTAATTGTTTACGGTGTCACTCCTTATCCATTTTTGATTTTCATGTTAAGCATACATCCAAGCTTGTCAAACTGTGTCATAAATGCAAAGCAAATATGCCCTGAATGCGGCCTCATGCACTCCACTGGAACTGCAGTTAAGTGGACGTGAATTCATGCTTATGGCATGTATTTTGGCTATTCACAGATCTCTTTTGTTCTACCCCAGTTCAGAGATGTATCTAAATAAATGAAGCAACAGCATAGACTTGTTACAGAGAATCTGAATAAAAGATCTTAACTAGTTCCTGTTTTGACCCACTAAAAGTTTATAAGATCTACCTTTATTAAAAATGAATCCAGGGACGTGGGAGGGAGGCTCAAGAGGGAGGAGATATATGTATACATACAGCTGACTCATGTTGTTGTATAGCAGAAACTAATACAAAGTTGTAAAATAATTATATTCCAATTTTTTAAAAAATTGAAATTCTCAAACTTTAAGAAAACCTACTTAGCTTTAATATTATAAAGTAAAGTATTAAGCACATGTAATTTATACTCAATAGTTATTTTAATTCCTAGAAAAAAAAACCTGAAATGCATGTGAATAGTGATTTTTCATATAAATGGTATTTTCTTCTTTCATGGAGGGAAAAATGTAAAAATGAATATGAAATAGCTTTATTAGTACCTTTCCCCATTTGACAGTTATTTCTTTCAGATATTCTCAAAGTTACATAGCAACTACTAAAACAAATTGCCAGGAGGAAAATTACTTTGAAAAAGAGCTGAATTTCTATCTAATACTTTGAAATCTATCAAAATATATCACAAACCTCATCCAAAAAAGAATACATTAACATTACATTTTTTCAGTCAGAATTCTATTTCAATTAACTGCTTCACATTTATACAAAGGATTTTAGCCTCAAAATTGTATTACCATGTTATACTCAATCACTGTTCAAGAGCACTCCTGTTTTTAGAGGAGTCATTCATCCATTAAGGACAGAGCAAAGCCAGATTCCAAGAAGTAGCTACTGGGAGCTACAGTCCATGGAGTCGCAAAAGAGTCAGACACAACTGAGCAACTGAACAACAAACAGTAGTCCAATACCTGTCAATTCAAATATCAAAAGTTATCTAATGCTTGGCTCAGACCGTAAAGAATCTGCCTGAAATGCAGGAGACCTGGGTTCGATCCCTGGGTCAGGAAGACTCCCTAGAGAAGGGAATGGCAATCCACTTCAGTATTCTAGCCTGGAGAATTCCGTGGAGCATTGTAGGCTACAGTCCATGCAGACATGCTGAGCAACTAACACTTTCACTTTTTTTCAATGCTTTAGCTATATAAAACA
The DNA here is from genome assembly GCA_006408695.1 of Aepyceros melampus. NCBI lineage: Eukaryota > Metazoa > Chordata > Mammalia > Artiodactyla > Bovidae > Aepyceros > Aepyceros melampus. The sequence goes on from SJXQ01005430.1 coordinate 248,009, forward strand.
TTCTTTAAAATCTAAATGCCTCTTGTTTTAATAGTCTACTGATAGGCAGAATTCTTATACAGTAATCACTAAATAAACAGAAAAATGAGGTTATAGGTTTAAAAGTTGCTACTTACTGATTTCAAGTAACCAAACTATAAATATAATTAAATGAAAAATGCCCATAAACAGAAAGAAAAAGAATACTGTGAATCTTCAACATTTCGATCAAGTGAACTTAAGAGTTTTATTTGGCTTTGCTTCATAAAGCATCCTACAAAGCAGAGAAACCTCCAACTTTTGTGCACAATTTCACAATTAGAAGATATTTCTTAAATTTATACATCAGTCTGTGTGCATGTATTCAAGCAAATTTATGAGTCCACCCTAATAAACTTCTTTACTGTATTTAGAAAAATGCAATAAGACCAAACAGAATTGATTTTATAAAAAAAAAAAAGAAAAATCAGAAACATTTAACCTCTGTGGATTTTCCAGTTTTCCAAAAGTATCAGGAAGATGCTCAGCCAAATCCATCATCTCCTTGGAGATCGAAGTCAATTGTTTCTTCACATCACTAGGTAGTATTTCCTCCTCTGGAATAAAAGAATCAGGACTAATTTTCAAATTAGAAAGCAGAGATATTTATTTAAACACTATTAGGGCTTAAATTTTCATTGTTTCTTTAAATGAACTGCAACAAAAAGACTTCCTTAACCTATCCCAAAAATCACCTCAATCACTTTATTTCCCTTCCAAATTTCTGTGCTTTAAAATTTTAGACTAAATTCTAACTGATGTACATTCATACATATTACAACCCAGTGGTTCTCAACCTTGGCAGAAGGTGAAGGTAGAAATGAGACTCTGATCTCACCTGCACTGTTTCAACATCAGAAACCAACAGACATCATATGGGACGCTACTTACTAAAACAGCTTGGTAAACATAACCTTACCCAACAGACACTCCTCACTGTCCTCATTACCAGTATCACAAAATAAAATGCAAGCCTTTCTCATTCATAAGTGATCACCTTCCGAACTTTCAGCTTCAGTCTGTCTGATAGTGTCTCCGCCAACACCACCCAGCTTGCCCACCTTTCCCAAACCCCTTCCCTGCTTACAATTTCTACTCTTCATCATCACTTCTTGTGTCCTTCAACAAGTCCAGCTCCTCTGGAGCACTGGACATTGGATTACGTCATCAGCTATTCCTACTAGTTGCAGTTATCTTGTGACCTCAAAATCACATCACTGAAGATTTCAGCACTTGGTTCACTGTCTCTTTCTTCCCTCTATTTCTGTGATAACTCCTAGTGATTTCAACATTCACAGAAACTCTCTGCCTAAGAATGTGGCCTTTTCAGTTCCTCAATCCCTCCATTTCCAGCCATCTTTTCCTCAACTGATCTCAGCCGCCCTTCCCATATCCATGGGCTGTGTCTGACTCTTTGCGACCCCATGGACTGTGGACGGCCGGGCTCCTCTGCCCATGGGGATTCTCCAGGCAAGAAAACTGGAGGGGGTTGCTACGCCCTCCTCCAGGGGATCTTCCCAACCCAGGGATCGAACCCAGGTCTCCTGCATTGCAGGCAAATGCTTTACCATCTGAGCCACCAAGGAAGCTCAAGAATACTGGAGTGGGTTGTCCTGCCCTCCTCCAGGGGATCTTCCGACCCAGGAATCAAATCGGGGTCTCCTACATTGCAGGTGGATTCTTTATATCTCATCTGAGCTACCAGGGAAGCCCATAACCATACCCTTGATCTTAAAATTGTCAATAAAGTCATCACTTCCAAACACCAACTGCAAGCATTCCATCCTCTGAACACAAGCATGACTTCTGCAATACAACTATTCTTGCACACTTCCAGAACCAAGCCCACTGACCTCCTGCCTTTTCCTTACTCATTATTCTTCTCGCCACTCCCCATACCCCCATGCCTTACTCTCCTCCCTTACCCATATTAATCCTTTGCTCTTGTGAACTCAACTCTTTTGTTCCTTCCTTCTCCATGGCACATACTTGATGCCTATACCCAAGCAGTTGACTACAGTCGAAAATAAAACACAATTATGAGGGTGATATTTTGCTTTCAATTCATGCACACACCTCATGAACCCTCAGTAATGACTGTTCATTATTCTACATTTCCCACTTTCCCACTCTCAAGAGGACTATATCATACTTCTTTCTTTCTCTGCATGCTTCCAACACCTCCAACACTTGTCCCTCCTTAATCAGAGAACAACTTCATCTCTTACTTCACTAAGAAAACAGAAACAAAAAGAGAACTATCTCATCTTCCTGCCACCCATCTGCTAATTGCTAATTCATATCACAACTCCCATTTACAGCAAAATTCCTTGAAAGAAAGAGCTGTCCACACTCACTGTCTTCAACTTTCTAGTGCCAATTTCTCCTAAGCTGACTGCCTGCCACTGAGCTTTTTCCAAAAGCTGTTCGTGGAAAGGCTACCAATGGCCTTCACGTAGCCACATCTGTTCATCCAAGTTGTTCATCTCACTCTTTCATTGGAATATTCACTGGAAGGACTGATGCTGAAGCTGAAGCTCCAATACTTTAGCCACCTGATGTGAACAGCCGACTCACTGGATGGGAAAGACTGAGGGTAAGAGGAGAAGGGGACGACAGAGGATGAGATGGTTGGATAGCATCACCTTCTCAATGGACCTGAGTTTGAGCAAACTCTGGGAGATAGTGAAGGACAGGGAAGCCTGGCATGCTGAAGTCCATGGAGTCGAAAAGAGTTGGACACAACCTGAGTGACTGAACAACAACATCTCAAACTCTCAGAGGCATTTAAACTCATTGATAACTTGCTCCAGCTCACAGCATTGGCCGGCTTCTGAACACCATCCCTCCTATACTTCCTCCTTCATCACTGCCCCTTCGCAGGCCTCTTCGCTACACACCTCATGTCTTCCTGACCTCTAGCGGCTGGTGTGCCCTTGATGTCAATATGTGGGCCTCTTCTATTCTTTATTCCACTTACTTCCTATTTTATCTTCTGAGCTTAACTACCATCTGTATACTGACGACCCTCAAAGTTACAGCTCCAACTTGTCTTCCCTCCAAACTCCAGAATTACGTTCCTACCTAAGACATCTCCTTGGATGACAACAAACATCTAAAACCTAGCATGCATGTGTTCTCAATCACTCAGTCAAGTCCAACTCTTTGCAACCTCATGGACCACAGCCCGTCAGGCTCCTCTGTCCATGAGATTTGGTTGCCATTTTCCCCTCCAGGGGATCTTCCCGACCCAGGGGTCGAACTGGCATCTCCTGCGTTGCAGGTTTCTTTTACCACTGAGCCATCTGGAAAGGGACTAAAACTGGAATCCAGATTTTTCTTACCCAAACCTGCTCTTCTCATTATCTTTCACTGTGACTGATCCTTGCATTCGCTCAGTGGATCCAACCAAAACACCTCGACATCTCACTCCCCACAGAGAACTCATCAGCAAATATATACATACCTATCACTTCTCACCCCCTCTGCTGTCACCAGCTCAATCCAATCAGCTCTTGCTTGGATTATTACAATAGCCTCTGAATCGATTTCCCTGCCTAAATACTTACCCTCCTGTAGCAGCCAGAAAAATCCTTTTGAGATAAATATTTAATCACATCATGCTGCTATTCCAAATCCTTTAAGTAGTTCCCATCACTCATCCTTGTATTTAATTAATAAAATATGAAGTCAGATTCACGGCGTATAAGCCCCAAATGATCTGGCCCAAGCTACCTTTCTGGCCTCATTTCCATCTCCTCTCACCCTGGTTCATTTCATCTCGGTTACACTCACCAGCCCTCACAGCTTTGCTCTCTCTTCCCCTCACGCCTTCTATGTTCTCCCTTTGGGCATACATGTGGCTCATTCCATCACTCAGATAAACAAAGTCAAGGTTTGGTCTGTTTGGTTCAGTGCACTTTCCTCAGCAAGTGGTACAGTGCCTGATGCCTAATAAACCCCCAACAACTCTGTTAGATGAATAAATGAATAAATAGTCCCTTCCTGAACCAAGCTTCTTACAGAAAAAAAAAAAAATTGTTTACAGGTGCTTTCTCACTTTCCTTTGATCTCAGGCCTCTATTCACGCTAATGCGATATCCACCCACACCTTCCATTACTCCATTCTGGCTCCGGTTATGGGACCTGCACAGTACCCAAGCCTGCAACTCTGTTTTTGTGTCCCAATGACCACTGTCCCCTCAATACAGTCTTTTATCACCCAGTCTACCAAAGCAGCTGTAGTAAAAGGTTACCAACGACTGTCGCATTGCCAAACCCAAGAACTAACTCTAAGTCCTCAGTTTCTCAAACTCGCAAGAAAATTTAAACAGTGGGTAACGCCCTCCTCTGTAACACGTGTCCTTTACTTGGCCTGTCGCACGTCCACCTCCTCATTTCCCTCCATGCCCACGGCAACTCCTCTAGGGTCCCCTCCCCACACAAACATGGAATACTGAGAGTTCCTTGAGACTCTTAGCCCTAGTTCTTTACCTAGAACCCCTAATTCTTTAACTCCAATCATCCCCTGAGTTAACAGGCTGTATATCTAAGAGCCTACTGGCCACCACCTCCACTTTGCTATCTCACAGGCTTCCTTCCATTAACGTGTCTAGAATCAACTGTACAACCCCTTGACCCCAAATCTGGCTCCTTGCCCTCAATGTTTCTCATCCCTGCCGCTCATGCTGACAACACAGGACTGATCTGTGCACGTGGCTCACACAGTCACATTAAACCCTGCGGATTCTACTGCTCTGTTAAATGTACTTTGCCTTATCCACTTCTCTCCTTTCACAATGCAACCAGTCAAGCCAGGTCACCATCACCTTTCACTTGGATTATGGGCACATCACCCCAACAGGTCTCACATTGTGACCCTTGCCCTCCAGAATCAATATTCTGCTCCACAGCCCAAGTTCTACTTTTTTTTAATGTAATGCATGTCATTCTTGTTTAAAACTCTCAACAGCTCTTAGGAGGAAATGAAAGGCCCTGCCTCTCCTCTATCCCTTACCCTGTCGTGTTCAACAGCTGACTAACCAAACTGCTTTCAATTGCCTATACGCACCTCTTCCTTCTGAAACTGGGCCCCTGCCATTGCCTGTGCCTTTGACACTCTTCCTCTACTCTTCCGCCAGCTAACTCCTGCTCATATTTAAGATCTTGCCATAAACAGCACTTTTTCCAGAAAATATTCTCTAATACCTCCAAATATTCACTGGGTACCTCTATATGATGGCCATAACACCTTTCTCCCCCAACATCATAAGCCTCATCTTCCTACAGTGCCCCGTTTTTTGGTGTTCACCTATATCCCCCATAAAGCTGTAGGTTTCCCCCCTCAGTACACAGATCATGCCTGTCTTGTTCACTGCTGGCTCTCCATTTATACTGGGCTGAATAATATGTTCTAATCTTCTTTTATTTTTTAGTAAAAGAAAAAAAATGTAATAAAAACCTAAAGTTTTGAAAATATCATTTGAAAATATCATCTATATATAAATATATATATCTATACTTGAGAAAGATGAGGTTGACACTGCTTGTTTAGTAAGAAGAAGAAAAGAAGAGAAGGAGAGAGGGAGGAAGAAAGGAAAGAAAGAAGGAGGGAGGAAAGGAGGGAGGAAAAAAAGGAATGGTAATGTTAGTTACAATTCACTGAAATCCTAGTCAAGTTATTTCCCTTCAGATGTCACAGCACACTTAAATAAATAACATAACAGAGAATAAAAGTGAGGGTCAAAGAATGCAATATTGCAATGACAGGTATCAGGACTTCCATAAAAACTTATAAAACATATGCTACTTTACTTGAGAAATATCTTACAGTCCTCAGAAGCATTTTCACCAGAGACCAAATAGCAAGTGTAACCTACAAGCAATCTTGTAAACCACAAAATCAGAAAATCACGAATCCCTCTGTTGAATTATGAGTTAAATAAGCTCTTATATATTGTTCTCTACACCAGCTTCAAAAACATATCATCTGCCTCAGTTATCAAGGTAATTTCCAGCCACCATAAGATTGCCAACAGAGAGCCAGCAGGCACTCAACAGATGGGCCTTCCAACGAGAGAAAGTATAAGAAATCTTCCTTAACGTGTAAAGGAGGGTCACCCACAGAGGATATGAATTCCTTCTCAATAACAGCTATAAAGGATATTATATAATTTTTTATAAGGAGGTCATGCCATATTTTTAAAAATTTGGCAAAATCACCTTATTTAACTAACACCTTAACAAACACAATTATTTAAAATCTCTAAAAGGAAGCTACAAAAACAACAACTATACAGAGACCAGTATGGGTGCTTAGTATGAGTTCAACAGCTACTCTATGAAACAAGTATTACGCCATCACTCACTTCCCAAACACAGGAAACAAGTAAATTCCAGGTCACACGGCTGGGATTCCACCACTGGCCTATGTGACACACTAAGCAGATCTGCCATCACTGACCTAGCAAGAGATCTGACAGCTGAACTTGAAAGCTGCAAGCGGCCATTCTTTTAGCAGAAAAACGGCAGAATTATCACCTCCTGGGGAAAACTTAGAAATTTAAACCAGGCACTCTGTGCTCAGTCACTCAGTCATGTCTGATTCTTTGTGACCCCATAGACTGTAGCCCACCAGACTCCTCTGTCCATGGAATTTTCCAGGCAAGAATACTAGAGTGTGTTGCCATTTCCTTCTGCCATTGCCTTCTCTCGAGGGCATCTTCTCAACCAAGGGATCAAATCCCCCATCTCCTGCATGGGCAGGCGATCTTTACCACCTGTGCCAGCCACGGAGCCCAAATATTTATAGCAAAGATGTATAATCTCCAGGCGGAGAGGCAGCTGTTTGTATCACTGATGTTCTCCAAGCTACAAAAAACCAACTCTAGAACCCTAGTGAACAGCAGTGCTACAAAGGATAAGAAGTAAATCCTGCTTTGACACAGTAACATGCTTGAAACACTAAGCTTTGGCCAAGCAGACCTCATTCTAATTCTCAGACAACCAACACATGGTAATAATGCTAAATACACATGTGTGAAAATTTGTGCTTGTGGAGCTTAACTCACAAATGAGCAAATTCAATTTTACATTTTATTTTCAGATCATAACATACCTTTGCTCTTGACAAATATTTGTACAGGATCACTCAAACTTGCTAATTTTTGATAAATGATGAAACCAGCCTGTAGGAAAACAGAAAGGTGAAAACAGTATGCTAAAATCACCAGAATAAAATCCGATGCCTCACCTTTACAAAAATTAAAAACAATGATTCCCAAAGCACCCAAGAAGCTGAATGCAACCCTTTAAGTTAAACAAAGATCTGTCTTCATTTATTCACCACACCCATTGTGAGAAGGGAGAAAGTGGCACACCTTTAAAATAAAAATTTTCTCATTTTAACAGCCAATATTATGAGCAAGTACCAAAATCAAATACCTTATAAATGGAATCTAACAAAATATAATCAAGTAAGAGAAAACTGTATGATACAGATACCCATTTCCCATCATCTCATTATTAACTGTTAGTCAGTGTATACACAGTCCTCCAGCCAGCTACTGTAAATAGGAACAATCAAGTCATACAGATTTCTCATGATTAAAAAATGCTGCAGAACTTGGATTAGTTCTCAACAAGGTTTCTATTTTAAACAAAACATTAAGGAAAATTATCTTTTTATTTCCCCACACAGATGAATTTTCTTCTGGTTATAAATAAAAGAAGCTCCCATTTCTTAAAAAAGATGCAAAGAAAACAAACAAGATACTAATCTACAAATAAAAGTACAAGCTGACGGGGAAAAGTCTATTAGGACATAAAATAAGACTTTTTGGAAAAAGAAAAGAGTGCTATATATACATATGTATGTATAGATAGATAAGCCCTAATTTCACTATGTACAAATAGGTAACTATAAAAATCATCTGACTAACAGCAGTGGTGAGCTAATTGTGGAGCCAATTTTCTAAATTTTTACCACATTTTAAATATAAACATAAGAAATAAGGCCAGTTTCGATACAGAAACTGCATTGTAGTTATTTTTATTCTGAAGTGGCTTATAATCAAATACATCATCAACACCATTTGTGCTTGTTCAGCTGAGCTTACTGTCCTCTCATGTTTTCAAAGAACTCATTTTTTTTCACATTAAAATTGGACATTATTTTTGCTTCATGATGATAAATATAACTAGCATTACAATCTATTGATACTTGCAAATTAATATTTAGAATTTTCACTAAATTTCTACCTAAGCATTTTTAATGCCCAACTGACTTAAAACATTTTAGTTTACACAATAAAAATTTTATAAAGTAATTTATTATAAAGTTTAGAAAATAGATTGTAATCTAAAGATCTTAGGAGGGGGATAGGATAAACTGGAAGATTTGGACTGACATATATACAGTATTGATTTGTTGTTGCTCAGTTGCTAAGTCATGTCCGACTGTTTGTGACCCCATGAACTATAGCGTGCCAGGCTTCCCTATCTTCTGGAGTTTGTTCAAACTCATGTCCATTGAGTCAGTGATGCCATCCAATCATCTTGCCCTCTGTCGTCCCCTTCTCCTCCTACCCTCAATCTTTCCCAGCATCAGGGCCTTTTCCAGCAAGTTGGCTGTTTGCATCAGGTTGCCAAAGTACTAGAGCTTCAGCTTCAGCATCAGTCCTTCCAATAAATATTCAGAATTGATTTCCTTTAGGACTGACTGGGTTCATCTCCTCACTATCCATGAGACTCTCAAGAGTCTTCTCCAGCACCATAGTTCAAAAGCATCAATTCTTCAGTGCTCAGCCTTCTTTATGGTCCAACTCTCACATCCATACACGACTATTTTGGAAAAACCATAGCTCTGACTACATGAACCTTTGTTGGCAAAGTGATATCTCTGCATTTTAATACACTTTCTAGGTTCATCATAGCTTTTCTTCCACAAAGCACACGTCTTTTAATTTCATGGTTACTATGTATAAAACAGATGACTAATGAGAGCCGACTGTAGAGCACAGGAAACTCTACTCAGTGCTCTGTGATGACCTAAATGGGAGGGAAATCCAAAAAAGAGGGGATATGTATGGCTGATTCATCTGCTATACAGTAGAAACACAATATTGTAAACAACTATATTCTAATAAAAATTAATTTTTGAAAAAGGCTTTTGGTACATACATAAGCATCAGTGGCTGCATACACTTTCTGGTCCTCAGTGAGGGGAAACTTACTCCAGTTGCTACAGCGGATAGACCAGTCTTTCAGAAGCTGTTTACCAAAGAGGTATTTAACCAAACCATTGAGGCTCCAGGTCTCTATACATTTCAGCTAAAAATAATAGAAAAATCAACTCAGCAAAAGTTATTTCTTTTCTTTTATTCTTAGATATTTCTAACTGATACCAAACGACCATGTCACACATAAAGTTGAAAATGTTACACCAAAATATAAGGCAGAGATAGTCCTTAGTAGATTTCCAGTCACTAAAAACCTCATTTGCAGTCTACCTTACAAGAATATAATTCTATCATTTCCTCAATGTAGGTATTAAAATTCTTGGACTGTCAAAGTATCATTCACGGACAAAAGTTGAATAGGTTGGTGATTTTCCTACTTCTCAGCCAAATGAACACTTGGCTAATGTGAGAATGTAACTTAAATGACTACATTAATAAAATATGTGAAATACGGGCCATGGAAATGATGGTCAAACTTCCACTAAAAGGATCACACCACAAGAGCTGTGTTATGTTCACGTCAAAAAAAAACAAACAACAAAACGGGGAATATTGATATAGATGGGTTAAAGAGAGAAACTTTAAATATAATAATTAAATTAGCAAATATATAAAACAAAGTAACACAGTACCAAATATGGGAGAGGGTGCTTGCTTAAAGAAAACTATCCGCTAAGGCAACTGATTAGAACTGAAAGTTTTCATTATGAGACATGCATTAGGGACTTCTTTTTTCATAAAAACATTACGTAGCTTAAAATATTCTCTCAAAAAAAATCTAACATTCAGAAGGGACATTCTGTAAAACACAAATTTATTTTGTTTTTATTCTGAAAATAATATATGTATTATATCTACCTTTTCATTGGCAACATCCGTTAGCTCCACAATACTCTTCAACTTGATATCAAATCACGTAGAAGTTTCCACTGATCGTGTTCAATTCCCACACCTGCCTTTTTAATTGCTTCATTTTCAAGCAACATTTTTAGTCCCTGAGGGAAAGCTATAATTTTTTATATTAATATTTATATAATAATATATAATTTTATTTCCATAGGTTCTATCAAACATGACAGATTTATGTTCTACTTCATACACATTCTATGTTTATATTTAAATTTGTGTTTAAGCTTAAATTCAGAAACCAACACTTACCTTGAATGTTTTTGAGACCTTTTTTTTTTCACCTAAAGCAAAAAGTCCTGACTGATAAATGACAAGAAACACAACTAATTTACATGCTAATAACTGTATTATCACTAACATTTAGCCCCTCTACACTTCAGTTCTCTACCCTGTGAAATAGGAATATCATTGACTGACAGATATGACATGAAAATTAAATAAAACAGGGATATGAGTGAATACTTAAAATATAAATACTTAAATAGAAGGTGATGAGAGAGACACCCATTAATCCAAGAGCTTAATTTCATGTGGACAAAGTTGGCATAATACAATTATGTACCATATGAAAATGAAACAAATACAAGAGATACCAACCTAACATAGAAGAAATATGAAACAAGTAGCACTTGCCCTCTGACACACACAGCTGAATGAGGGCCACCCTGCCCCGGGTCCCTCCTTTCTTGTACACTGGTGGCCACTCGATGTCAAATCCTACCACATCTCCATTAGAGACACTCATGCTAAAGGGGGGCAAATAAAATAAATTATTTAATTAAAATTCTAATTTCTGCATCATTGAAGACATCATTCAATATGTTAAAAGACAAGCCACAGATTGCAGAGGATGAAAATATTGGGTTAGCCAAACAGTTCATTCTGGTTTTTCCACAAGATGTTACAGAAAAACCCAAATGAACTTTTTCACCAACCCAATACTAAAAAATTTCTTGAAAAGTCAATACAAAATAGATAAATAATCCAGTTTTTAAAAAGGGGGGGAAATATGAACAGGTAATTCCCAAAGGAGGGTTTCCCAGGTGGTCCAGTGGAAAAGAATCTAACTGCCAATGCAGGAAACGTGAGAGATGGGGGTTCAATCCCTGGGTTGGGAAGATCATCCCCTGGAGTAGCAAACAGCAACCCGCTCCACTATTCTGGCCTGGAAAATTCCATAGACAGAGAAGCCTGGTGGGCTACTGTCCATGAGGTCAGAGTCAGACATGACTGACCGACTGAGCACATAATTCCCCAAAGGAAATCCAAATGGCCAATACATTCAAATATATATATGAAGATACAAAATCTCCTCTGAAGTCAGAGAAATGTAAATTGAACCTTTACAATTTCACATCTATCTGACTAACAAAAATTAAAGCTCCACAATACTGAATGCTGATAAAGAAAACTGCCAGTGGGACCACTAACATACTGGTGAATTTTTAAACTGATAATCCTCTTGGAAAAAACTCTGACGATATCTAGCTAAAGATGTATGAACTGTATGACCTGACTAGATTTTCTCATAAATACATGAAACTTATATGTGCATAATTAGAAATGTTTAAGAATGTTCATTGCTATACTATTCCGACTAGCAAAAATGGAAACACTACATTTCCATCAACAAGAGAGTGAATAAATTATGATATACTGAGACAATGTAATACTATATAAAAGTTTAAATAGAACGTCACATACCAAACCAAAAACAAAAATTCACAAGAATATAAAGTGTTGAGTGAAAAAGACAAGTGGAAGAATACAGAGTTTGATTGCATTATTTTTAAAGTTTCTTAATGGGCGAAGTAATAGTATATGATATTGAGGGGGACACTAAATTATGAAAATTATAGAAAATATGTGAGGGAATATTAAACACTGAACTCATGATAGCAGTTAGCTCAGAGGACTGCAAAAGAGAATCAGAAAGAGCATACACAAGGCTTCAGCTGTATTTTATTGTTTTCTCTTAATAAAGATTTGAAGAAAAGGAAGATTAAGGTTTGACAAAGTTAGTGGAAGGACTATGGGTGCGTGTTAATTATTGCTTGTATTTGCCTGCTTCATAGTTTTTAAAAATGAAAAATCTATTTCATAAATTTTAAAAAACTCAACCTCTGTTTTGGGCTAAGATGAAATAACACTGATCAGTCATAACTTTCTCCCATGAACAAATAGAGAAGATTAAACAAAATGCATAAATAAGAGTTTCCAGACACTGAACAACAGGTGCTACAGGACTGTGTTCTCTGAGGGGAGGAAATCAAGTGTAAGCCCAAATGCTGCCCCAGGTTTCCGCCTGGAACATTCTGGACAACAGAACAGGAAGGAGAGTCCAAAGCAGAGCACTGAATTGGGAGGACAGAGTTCAGAGCCAGAGAGGGGAAGCAGCTGGAAGGTGTGGGCAGAGTCCTAGGGAGGAGGGAACTAGGCAGGAAAGGACATGCAAGCACAGACAGAAACTTTGACGCTGGACAAAGAAAATCCAGGGAACTGCAATCTGGACAACTCCTACAGCTTACACAGAGGTAAGAGGCATTGAGTTCTGCAAAACTGGAGTAGAGAGATTCGTTTTGATCACCTGGGGCAGTCAGCAAAGACTCCAGAAAGGTCACACCCATTACAGACTAAATCATGCCCAGAATAAAGGCTACTGACATCTGGCTGAAAAAAGTTAAAAATAAGCCTCAAAGTGTAAAACTGATTTTCACAACAAAGCTCCTTTCTTTGAAGGAAGACAACAAAATCTAATGTTCAACCAGGTAAGATCGTAACATCTAATCAAAATTTGTCAGTCATGAGAAAAGAAACAGGAAAACATGACTTATAAGCAGGATAATAGTCATTTAATAGAAAAATAATTAGTATAATGGAATTAACAGAAGAGTATATTAACACAGCTATTATAAATATGCTGAATATGTTCAAAGATTTAAAAGAAAATATGAATATCAGTTCAGTTCAGTTGCTCAGTCGTGTCCAACTCTTTGCAACCCCATGGACCGCAGCACACCAGGCCTCCCTGTCCATCACCAACTCCTGGAGTTCACCCAAACTCATGTCATTGAGTCAAGTGATGCCATCCAACCACCTCATTCTCTGTCCTCCTCTTCTTCTCCTGCACTCAATCTTTCCCAGCACCAGGGTTTTTTCAAATGAGTCAGCTCTTTGCATCAGGTGGCCAAAGTATGGGAGTTTCAGCTTCAACATCAGTCCTTCCAATGAACACTCAGGACTGATCTCCTTTAGGAAGGACTGGGTGGATCTCTTTGCAATCCAAGGGACTCTCAAGAATCTTCTCCAACATCACAGTTCAAAACTATCAATTGTTTGGCGCTCAACTTTCTTTATAGTCCAACTCTCACCTCCACACAAGACTACTGGAAAAACCATAGCCTGGACTAGATGGACCTTTGCTGGCAAAGTAATGTCTCTGCTTTTTATGAATACGAATATGGTAAGAGCCAAAATAGAAGGCATTTTTAAAAAGAAACAAATAGAGCTTCCAGACATGAAAAATACAAGATTTTAAATTCACAGGATGGCATAATAGCTGATCAGATATTACAGATTAAAAAACAAGGGAACTTGCAGACAGAGCCCAAGCACAGAGAAAAAAAATAATCAAAAAACTTAAAGACAAACAGCCTCATGACCAAGAACACAGTCACTGAATTAAGCAATGTAACCTACAAGCGAACAGAGTGGCAGAAGAGAAAAACAAGAGAGAAAACACATTTGAAGAAATTATTCAAACATGATGAAACTATAAATCTACAGATTCAAAAAGCTCACTGAACACCCAAGCAAGACAAACACAAACCACACTACACAAAGGCACATCATAATCAAATTGCTGAAAACCTAGAATGAGGTGAGCAAAAAAAACCCCAAACCCAAACTACTTGCTTACCTTCCATAAAACACAATTCATCAGAACTACACCCTTCAAGACACTTAGGCTTATTACCTTCAGATAGGACATACTGTAGTATTGTTAAAGGTAAGATGGTAGAGTTAATACATAATCATAAACAACAGACTTTTATTTTCTGTGTAAGACAAACTTAGTTCTATTAGATGAGCCCAAAAAAAGCCAGTGAACTATAGTGGAAGTGAGCTCAACTGACCGCTCTTTCTACAATATATCTACCAGGAGACCATTAATAAACAGCTTAACTTTCTTCTGCTTCTTTCAAGCCAATGTGTGCTACGGCTTGAGTCCTAAACTCAGTCATGTCTGACTCTGCAACCCCATGGATTGTAGTCCACCAGGCTCCACTGTCCATGGGGATTCTCCAGGCAAGAATACTGGAGTGGGAAGCCATTCCCTTCTCCAGGGGATCTTTCCAACTCAGGGATTGAACCCAGGTCTCCCACATTACAGGTAGATTCTTTACCATCTGAGACACCAGGGAAGTCCAATGTGTAAACAGTAATTAAAAAAAAAAAAAGACAAGTATAGTAACGTCAAAGATTTGAATGAATCTCCTACTACTTCTCCTTGTAAAATGCTTGAAGAGCCTTAAACTGGATTATTACAGAAAACTAATTTGACAAATTAAAAAATATGAATAATCATTTTTAAAGTTCTTTTAAAGGATCATTTGCTATAATTGTTGCTAATTAAATGCAACAGAGACAGTCACAGTCACTATTCAATATTACAATGTTGATATTTTTAATAAAATAGAAAGGGACATTTTAGAGGTTGAATAACTTTTGCATGTTTTTCCTAAACTGGTGTGTTCAGTATTCTATATATAATATCTTAAGTATTGAAAAGATTAAAAATTAGCTAAAGTAATAAAAAGGTTTATGAATGAACAGGGACATTACATATTTAATTCAGAAATTTTAAGTTTTTATTTAAAAAGTAGAATTAGTGATATTTTACATGTATAACTATGTACTAAACACACCTCCAATATAAAACTCAGTGCACTTACAAATACTACCATAAGGCTTATAGTCTAAGGGTCCAAATTCAAATGAAAGTTGGAAATTTAAATCTTTACCTAATATCTTCTGAGAGCAAAGAACAATCATTAGCTTCGTAACTGTACACAATGGATCCAGTGAATTCTAAGAAGGGCAGGTGATCTTCAAAACACTCTTCTGAACAGATGCCTTGAGTTAAACAAAATTCCAAAACGGCACAAATAAAAGTCACATTAAATAATAAATGTTCATTGAAATAATAAAATTCACTGAAATACGGCAAATTATAGCTCTAAGTTTTATCAACTAAAGCTTTATAGACTAATGAGTCATATGGACAATTTAATAAAGATGAAGCTATCTACTGTAAAATTATTTTTCTAACAAATTTACTTGCAAACTTCTACCCTATTTTCATAAAATCATTTATTTTGTTAATGCTTTTCTGCAATTAGATTAGTATTCTAGATGCAATAATGTTGCCTTAAAATGCTGAAGACTGGTTGGTGAACCTTAAATCTATCAGGGCTTAAAATTCACTTGACCATAAAGAAATTCACAAAAATAAATATTGTCTAAATTACAGTCTGAAATGGAACAAATTGGCAAGGCCAGCCATGTGAACTAGATAAAAAGAGAAAATAGAATAAGAATTCTTATATTGTAAATCCAATTAAAATTTAATCCCACTCATCCATTCAATGACTAGATTCTGGTTCATTCACAACAACTCTAAAAGTAAATAATGGCTTGAAGTTTACAAGTGTGAGAATGAACTCAGTTTACAGTCAAACATACATTAAATTTTCTATCTGAAAGAATTACTGATGAACTGCATACCTTTTTTCCTTTTACTGTATAGCTCTTTTGAACAGACATCCATTCAGGAAGTTTCCGCTGCTGTCCTCTTTCCAACATTTGTTCACTCATCTTTAAAAGGTCCTAGCTGCAAAACCCAAAGAACAATTATTCTGTGAATAAACCCAGTCTTTGTAAGAAAACCCACAGACCGAACAATCAACATGACTGAGGAGCCAAACACATACATTTAAAGTAAGCTATGGCATCTGGGCCCAAACACAGGATATAAGAGCCAGAATCGCAAAAGAACAACATGCTAGCTCTACAAGCCATTCATTGAGTATTTCTTCTTTTTAAAAGAAGTGAGGCAGTTTAATAGAGTTCTAATTCTAAGCTTCTAGCAATTTCAAAATTCTATTATTCTCTGACTTTGATCTCTTCATAAAATAACCTTTATCTCATTCACAATGAGAATCTCTGGGTATATAAATTTCTAGACATTTTTGATAACTTCCCTGGTGGCTCAGAGGTTAAAGCATCTGCCTCCAATGCGGGAGACCTGGGTTCGATCCCTGGGTCATCCCCTGGAGAAGGAAATGGCAATCCACTCCAGTATTCTTGCCTGGAGAATCCCATGGACGGAGAAACCTAGTAGGTTACAGTCCACGGGGTCGCAAAGAGTCGGACACGACTGAGCAACTTCACCTTCACCTTCACCTTGATAACTTGAATTTTCTTATCATATTTCCTAAGATCTAAGTAAACTCATGAAACTGTTAAATTGTTCACAAATCTACCTGAAAAGACAGAAAAGCTTTTCTATATTAAGGGTTTTTATTACACTCTTAACCTATCAAGTGAACTAGTCTCTCTAGTTTTGTTGGGAGTATTTTTTTAAAAATCTGTTATGAGCTTTGAGGGCTCTCAACGTAAACTGCACTTCAAGAATGGTTACAGAAATACAAAGACTAGGAACACTATGACATACTCTGTTAAAGGTAAAACAGTCATCTCCTCATGTCACTTTACACAATAAACTGAAGTGGCCTTAAGTTCTTAATAAAGCTCTTCAAACCCCAACCTTACTTCCTGACATCTCAAATTTCTAATAAATGCACAGCAAATTTTAATATATACCTGAAGATTCTTATAAAGATGATATTAACATGAAATAATCAAAGCAATTATTTATGATTATGGGTTAGCTTGTCATCCCTATTGATATTATAAATGCTGAAATTAAACAGAATCCAGCAAGTATCCATTAAGTTCTCATTTTCCCAAGCAAAAACCCCCAAAACTGATAACACTAATAACATATGAAAGAAAAATTTTAAAGATTACTTTGGCAAACAAATCTGTCATACAGAACAAACTCACTCTTATAGCTTGAGAAGGAAACAGTTAACGTAGCAGAAGTTAACTCACTCACTCTATTGAGGAAGTGGGAATGAATGACCTCAACCACTGAGCCACCAGGGCTCACCTATCAATGGTATCTACTAGCCAAAAAATACCAAAGCGCATCTATCTAGAAAATGGTGTTAGCCAGCTATAACTAACCTATCTAGATTGCTTCTCACAAATAAGCTTGGAATGACGGATTTATTAATTTATGTCTGGAAAATGGGAGGTAGTCAGCGAACTGTACAATTAAGATAATATAAAACAGAAGAGTTCCAAAATGAACACAACTTCCTTTGTGCAATTTTTTTTTTAACTGCTCAAAACTATTCTGCTAATCCAAAACCATAACACGTACTAATGCAGAAGAAAAGGACATTTTTGGAATCTGTGTGTGAGAGTTTGGGGTTCCTCCAAAAAACAAAAAGAAAATAACATTCCATCTGCACTTGGTGCTTGCCTGTACTCTTTGAGTCATTAGTGAAGTCTGGCATTGGGGAAGATCTATGATTCAGTCAATCAGAACTAACAACTCGAATGTTAGCACTATCACCTGTATTATATGTCGTAAGATAAAATATATGCTGGATGATACACAAGCTGGAATCAAGATTGACAGGAGAAATATCAATAACCTCAGATATGCAGATGACACCACCCTTATGGCAGAGAGTGAAGAAGAAATAAAGAGCCTCCTGATGAAAGTGAAAGAGGAGAGTGAAAAAGTTGGCTTAAAACTCAACATTCAGAAAACTAAGACCATGGCATCCGGTCTGATCACTTAATGGCAAATAGATGCTAAAACAATGGAAACAGTGACAGACTATTTTTTGGAGCTCCAAAATCACTGCAGATGGTAACTGCAGCCATGAAATGAAAAGAGGCTTGCTCCTTGAAAGAAAAGTTATGACCAACCTAGACAGCATATTAAAAACCAGAGACATTACTTTGCCATCAAACGTCCGTCAAGTCAAAGCTATGGTTTTTCCAGTGGTCATGTATAGGTGTGAGAGTTGGTCTATAAAGAAGCTCAGCACTGAAGAATTGATGCTTTTGAACTATGGTGTTGGAAAAGACTCTTGAGAGTCCGTTGGGCTGCAAGGAGGTCCAACCAGTCAATCCTAAAGGAAATCAGTCCTGAATACTCACTGGAAGGACTGATGCTGAAGCTGAAACTCCAATACTCTGGCCACCTGTTGCAAAGAACTGACTCACTGGAAAAGACCCTGATGCTGGGAAATATTGAAGGTGGGAGAAGGGGACGACAGAGGATGAGATGGTTGGATGGCATCACCAACTCAATAGACATGAGTTTGAGTAAACTCTGGGAGTTGGTGATGGACAGGGAGGCCTGGAGTGCTGCAGTCCACGGGGTTGCAAAGGGTCGGACACAACTGAGTGATTAACTGAACTGACAGACTGACACACTGAAAGGCAATTTATAAATGTTAATGGTTATTAATAAGCTTATATTTATTTCAAATCCTAAAAGATGATGCTGTGAAAGTGCTGCACTTAATATGCCAGCAAATTTGGAAAACTCAGCAGTGGCCACAGGACTGGAAAAGTTCAGTTTACATTCCAACCCCAAAGAAAGGCAATGCCAAAGAATGTTCAAACTACGCAACAATTGCACTCATCTCACATGCTAGTAAAGTAATGCTCAAAATTCTTCAAGTGAAGCTTCAACAGTATGTGAACCAAGAATTTTGAGATGTTCCAGCTGGATTTAGGAAAGGCAGAGGAACCAGAGATCAAATTGCCAACATCCAACGGATCACTGAAAAAGAAAAAGAGTTCCAGAAAAACATCTACTTCTGCTTTATTGACTACGTCAAACCCTTTGACTGTGTGGATCACAACAAACCAGAAAATTCTTCAAGAGATGGGAATACCAGCCCACCTTACCTGCCTCCTGAGACATCTGTATGCAAGTGTAGAAGCAACAGTTAGAACCGGACATAGAACAACAGAACGGTTCCAAATTGGGAAAGGAGCACATCAACACTGTATATTGTCACCCTGCTTATTTAACTTATATGCAGAGTAATCATACGAAATGTGAGGCTGGATCAAGCACAAGATGGAATCAAGATTGCAGGGAGAAATATCAACAATCTCAGATACGCAGATGACACCACCCTCATGGCAGAAAGCGAATAAGAACTAAAGAGCCTTTTGATGAAATTGAAAGAGGAGTGTGAAAAGGCTGGCTTAAAACCCAATATTCAAAAAACTAAGCCATGGCATCTGGTCTCATCACTTCATGGCAAATAAAGGGGGAAAAACAGAAACAGTGAGAGACTTTATTTGGCGGGGGGGGGGGGGCTCCAAAATCACTGCAGATGGTGACTGCAGCCATGAAATTAAAAGACACTTGCTCCTTGGAAGAAATGTTATGACCAACCTAGACAGCATATTAAAAACCAGAGACATTACTTTGCCATCAAAGGTCTGTCTAGTCAAAGCTATGGTTTTTCCAGTTGCCATGTAGAGAGGTGAGAGTTGGACTATAAAGAAAGCTGAGCACTGAAGAATTGATGTTTTTGAAATGCAGTGTTGGAGAAGACTCTTGAGAGTCCCTTGGACTGCAAGAAGATTCAACCAGTCAATCTTAAAGGAAATCAGTTCTGAATACTTATTGGAAGGACTGATGCTGAAGCTGAAACTCCAATACTTTGGCCACCTGGTGCAAAGAGCTGACTCATCGGAAAAGACCTTGATGCTGGGAAAGATTGAACGTGGGAGAAGGGGATGACAGAGGATGAGATGGTTGGATGGCATCACTGACTCAATGGACATGAGTTTGAGTAGGCTCCAGGAGTTGGTGATGGACAGGGAAGCCTGGCATGCTGCAGTCCATGGGGTCACAAAGAGTCAGACACAACTGAGCAACTGAACTGAACTGATTTGCCACAAATCCAAAG
Organism: Aepyceros melampus; assembly: GCA_006408695.1. Taxonomy (NCBI): domain Eukaryota; kingdom Metazoa; phylum Chordata; class Mammalia; order Artiodactyla; family Bovidae; genus Aepyceros; species Aepyceros melampus. The sequence goes on from SJXQ01005430.1 coordinate 268,254, forward strand.
CCCTTAACAGGAAAGTCGAAAGCTAATCCCAAAGTATGTGTATACACACACAACACACATAGGAAAAGAGTCTATTCTTAATCTTAAAAAACATTTTTATTAAACTGGAAAACAAGTTTTGCTATATAGAATAGATCATTTGCAAACTGCCAGAAAATTGTTTTCTGCAAATAATAAACAACTCTATTAAAACAACTATAAAATCTTGTAATTCTGTAAGTAATCATTCACACTGCCAGAACAGAAATAAACCTCAGTAACTCTTCCGTATAGCCAACTATATGACTGAAATCATTTTAATTTAAAATGTCTAATTTTCAGATGTACATACTCTTTTTTGCACACAAAATTCTGTCTAGATGCCTCCAGGTTAAGAATTTGAAAGTAAACGTGTTTACAAACCTAACATTTTTATCAAACTTATTCATACTTACATCTTGGGCCAGATAAAAAGCACACAGAAAAGGAAAGTTGGAGAATAATTCACAGTAGAGAAATTCTTCTGCATACATGCAGCTTTTAATCACTGATCAGATAAAGGTTATTCTTGGAAAGGATCTAAGTCATTGAATAATAGAATTTTAAACTATATATTGAACTGTTACCTTGTTGAGTATGAACAATGTTCACATATCTTTTTCCAAAATCAAATCTTATCATTTATTTGAGCCATTAAAGGATCCCAAGTTCCTCTTTAAAATCAATCATGTATTTTGATTTGCTTTGGTTTGGATTTTTCTAGAATAATCTCACCTATCTATCCACCACTATCTACCACTTTTCACCTTTATCACTTTTTTCAAGGCTGGCTTTAAACAACATACATCTGGGATTTTTGTTGTGGTTTATTTTTCTGGTTTTGGTTTTGAATAGCACCAACTTGAACATGCTATCTTTCAATAAGGAGATTCATCTCATTCACAGTATAAGAACTTGTGCTTTCCTTTTCATTTTTGATTAATATTTATCTTCCTTTCTTTGGTTTCCTCTTACTCTTCGTCCATTTTTTCCAACTAGGTGAAGTTACCATTCATACTCTTTTTCACCATTATCAGTGTTAAAACTTCAGTTTTTATACATCCTACTATTACTCCACTCTCTGGGCAAAATAATAAAACTATATCCCTTCTCCATCAAGACCTGACATTTACACTGTCTCTCCATCCGTAACAGAAAACTCTTAGAATGTTTTGACTTCCCCACCCTTAACCACTGTTTTTGCTGATACAGTTTTGGCTATTACAGCCTGTTAGCTTTCTAGTACTACTTTTCTATTTCAAGAATCCTTACTGTTTACTGAACATTTTTGTTACAAATTTCATCATCCACTTTAATGTTTGAACTGAACTGAAGTCGCTCAGTTGTGTCCAGCTCTTTGCAACCCTGTGGACTGCAGCCCACCAGGCTCCTCCAACCATGAGATTCTCCAGGTAAGAATACTGGAGTGGGTTGCCATTTCCTTCTCCAGGGGATCTTCCCAATCCAGGGATCAAACCCAGGTTTCCTGCATTGCAGGCAGACACTTTAACCTCCGAGCCACCAGGATATGTAAGTGTTTATATTGCTTACTATGGTTTCCTTTTCAATTCATCCTGCCCTATCCTGGATTTCTGTTCTGAATTCAATTGTTTGCTCAGAGGTTCTTTTCAATTGCTTTTCTCAGGTAGAATATGTAAGGCATAAGCACTGATCCCTTGCATATATAAAAACCTATTTTTTCAGACAGATAAGAGAATGATGTGTTGACGGATCATCTAATAGTCTCTCAGCAGTTTGTAGACGTTCTCTTACAGTCTTCTGCCATTTAACATCAAAAGTAAGAAGTCCATTGCTTTTCTGCTGCTTTCTTCAATCATGAGTAATATTTTTCCCATCTGGGAGCCTTAGAGACTTTAAAGGATTTTTATTTTTATTTTTTTTTAATTAATTTTTATTTTTCTAGTTTGTTTTGCTTTACAATACTGTATTTGTTTTGCTACACATCGACATGGATCAGCCACGAGTGTACATGAACTCCCAATCCCGACCCCCACCTCCCCCCTCCCACCCCACACATTCTCTCTGGATTATCCCCATGCATCAGTCCCAAGCATCCTGCATCCTGCATCAAACCTGGACTGGCGATTCGTTTCACTTATGATATCACACATGTTACACTGCCACTCTGCCAACCCATCCCACCCTCTCCTCTCCTACAGAGTCCAAAAGGCCGTTCTATACATGGGGATTTTTATATTTTAAAGCACTCCACTCTATTCTTCTTGGGATCAGAGAGTCCTTGGAAAGGATTCCAAGTCTTAAGACAAGAAAATTTGCCTCTTGTTATAGGATGAACATATTCAAAAGCAGAGACATTACTTTGCTGACTAAGGTCCGTCTAGTCAAGGCTATGGTTTTTCCTGTGGTCATGTATGGATGTGAGAGTTGGACTGTGAAGAAGGCTGAGCGCCGAAGAATTGATGCTTTTGAACTGTGGTGTTGGAGAAGACTCTTGAGAGTCCCTTGGACTGCAAGGAGATCCAACCAGTCCATTCTGAAGGAGATTAGCCCTGGGGTTTCTTTGGAAGGAATGCTGCTAAAATTGAAGCTCCAGTACTTTGGCCACCTCATGCAAAGAGTTGACTCATTGGAAAAGACTCTGATGCTGGGAGGGATTGGGGGCAGGAGGAGAAGGGGACGACCAAGGATGAGATGGCTGGATGGCATCCCTGACTCGATGGACGTGAGTTTGAGTGAACTCCGGGAGTTGGTGATGGACAGGGAGGCCTGGCGTGCTGCGATTCATGGGGTCGCAGAGTCGGACATGACTGAGCGACTGAACTGTATGCCTCTCCAGTATAAGATAGGTTGGGCTCCTGGGCTCCTTATCTCCAAGTACCTCAGAATGCCACTTTGTTTGGAGACAGGGTCATTATAGAGGTAACCAAATTTAAATAAAGTTATTAGAGCCGTCCCTAATCCAAAATGAGTGATGTCTTTATAAAAAAGGGGAAATCTGGGCACACAGACAAGACATGCATACACAAACACATTGTGTAAGGAAAAAGTCATCTACAAGCCAGAAAGGCAGGCCAGAAGCAAACCTTTCCCTCACAGCCCTCAGGGTGAAAAAAAAAAAACAACTCTGTCAACAATGTGATTTTGAACTTCTAGCTTCCAAAACTGCAGAATATTAAATTTCTGTTGAGTCTTCCAGTTTGTGGTACTTAACACGGCAGCTATAACAAACTAATACACTTCTATTACTGCTTTAGTTATTAATTGCTATAACCTATTCTTTTTTCCTTTTATACCACTTATTCATATTCCAGTGAAAACGTGCCTGAATTTCTTCTGTTAATGTCTATTTTTTTCTACCTGATGATGATTTCCTTAACTTTGTCCAGTGTTACATCTCTTCTACTTGATCTCCAAGATGCTAATTTCATTCTCAATATTCTCCCTTTCATTTCAAAGTCCTTTGACAATTTGCCTTACTGAACTTCTACAATGTTAAGATTTGGACTATTAGTTTCAGAAAGTTTCTTTGCACTCTAGTTGAGTCTCCCCAAATGTGCTTATAATTTCTTTCTTTAGTAAAAATGTTATGATTTACTTATTTCAAAGACCCGTTTCAACAGGAGTTTCCTATTCTGGACGTTCCTCATGCTGAATTCCTTGGGTAAAATGTTATTTTGCTTTACCCGGGTAACTCTATTTACCATCAGCAGTCTCAGCGCTTAGGGTCCATCAGAAAGCTGCAAACTGAGCAGCAATAGAATATATTAAGTCTTCCACTGAAGTTCTAGAAGACAATTTCTTGATTCACAGGTATCCAGAGTTGTAGCTCTAGCTCACCAGCACATAGAACCCACCAGTACAATTCCTCCAAGTCCTGTAAGACAGGAAATATCAAGTAGGCTTCCTAAGTCCAATTGGTTCTTCAGTACATTCAATACCAATTTAATTTTCAGTCACATTTGTTTTACCACAGTAATTCTAACAAGTACTTTATTTAGGAAACAATGTTTTAATTCCTCTCCTAACCTCCAATATTCTTTTTACACCATTTTAGGTTCTTTAATACATTTTCTATTGAATCCACTGAATCCATTTTTACAAGGACTCTAAGTTATTTTTTGTGGAGAAAATTCTTTTTTATCACGGGTCAACTATTCAGCTAAGTGATTTGACATCTGTTGATTTTATTCAAATACATGATGACTCTCAAATGTCCGATTCATTTATAAACGAGTTCTACACCAGAAGTGGACATTTTCAAGTTCATGGCACATTCAGAAAATGAAATTGTTTTCATGGCATGCTGGGAATGGGATCTGGGAATGTAAACATACTGTGAAACTTCTACCGTCTTTACAAAATTAAAATTTTCAAACTTTTAAAATAACAAGCTTGAAATTATTTAGAAGAAATAACTTCTATATATTAGGTTTTATGTTTAACATGGTTACACAGAATTCTTGATTTAGATCTTTAAACAACATATTCTTAATACCCCGTACAGCAACCATCACAAACAAGCTTTGTTAGCACCAATGGCAGCAAATGACAAAAGGGGAAGCTTTGCTCTGACATACTGAAATCTCCTTTTTCACTGTTAACCAGCACTCCAACAATTCGATCTCCTTAAATTGAACTTCAAGCCTGCTGGAAGTCTTTAATGCTTCTCCTGTTCCTCTACTGAGAAATATGTTAATTTCTTCTGATGATGTTAAATAAGCTTCAAATACAAATGAATGTTTTTATATCAAGAATTTCAATGCTAAAGTTCTATCAGGCACACACTGGCTTTTCTCTAATAATATTAATCCTTCTTTAGGATTCAAATAACACCAATTAAACAATCACTTCTAAAAGTTATTTTAACTTCACTCTGCCAAACCTTTTTACTCTGAATCCATAAATTTTGTCAGTATACATTAATGTATTTTCCACATGATCACTACAGTGATGATTAAGTTAATTCAAGTGCTCAAAATGTCAGTTAAGGATACCATTTTTTGAAGCCAATAATTAGACTTCAAAAAATCTGCAAAGTAAGAGTCATTCACACAGAAAAATTTGAAAGTTTTCCCTTTGGCTTATAAATCTTCCTTTGGACTGTCAACCTATTTCAGTAATGAAATAGCTAATCAGATTTCTTCACCTAAAGCTGAAAGGATGGCATTGTAGCCGCCTGAAATCCAGGCGGCTGGATTTTTTATGACATCATTTAATGCAGAATTCAGAACTACAGGTAAATTTTAATATACAAAGATTCTCTGTGAATAAAACAACATATAACTAGGAATATCAGTATTTTTACGTTGAACTTAACATAAAGCCTTTCTACGGTCCTATTGTTACCAGCCCCACATTTCCAGTTTCTGTAATTTCTCATGTGTTTCAAAATATTCATTTTTCACTTCATTTTTCATCTCCAGTTGGTTCTAGAACTTCTGTGCCAAGCAAATAATGTCCTTCCAGGCATTTTTCAAAGATTCTATAAAGCCTGCTGAGGACCACTGCCAGTATTTACGAATTCATAACTGCAATGAACACTTTTTTTATTAATCTTCTTCTAATGCTGTCTTCAGCATAAACCTTCAACATATCTTCTAAAAGATAACTGAAAAATAGCAACTTTTCTACTTTGTTTGCCTCACTGGTCCCAAACATAGTATTCCATATAGGCAGGAGGGAAAAAAGCAGATTTAGCAAACTAGTAAAATAATCTGGGCTCTATTAACTGTTCAATCCTATAACCAGCTTCTGGGGTTCAATCTGATTCCTTCTTTTATTAGACTCTTAAATTTGTTATTTTTTGCTCATAGACACTTTTAAACATTCAGATCTTTTATTTAGTAAAATAAATGTTTTATGAAAAGGTATCAGAATATTCTGCCTGACACCCCTACTCCATTTGATTTAGGCTAAAAAGAGAACAATTCTGGGAATACCAAATCTAATTCTGAGATAATCCTTTACTACTTAATTATTGATTAATAAATATTTACTATTATGTTCAACTCATAAACTGGATGACTTTCCAGCTTTAATTAGTCTTACAGATCAAAACTGGGAAAGTAAGTATCTAAGGAAATTAAATCTATTTGCATATAAAGTACTTAAAATACTACAGGTTAATTCCTCAGGAAAAATTTTCTGTTGTTTAGACTGTGTGTATTCTTATGAACATTTCTAAACAAATCCTATATAAAAAAAACAATTTTTTTAAATTAAGGAGATTAAACAAAAACTAAGTGTACTGAAATACTTATTTTCATTTAGCTTACTATTAAATTTTAAAGTAAAAAGTACTTCAAGGTAATCAAATATATTTTTAAATGAGTTTCTGAAGTTACAAAGACATATTTTATTGAATCAATTGAGTTGCATATGTTCAATCAGTAATAGTAATAATTAACTAATAATCATGTTCTTTTCTATGTTTCCAGTAAAACTACGAGAATTAAGAAAGAAAATTCAAAGAACACATATAACTTTCCCAATAATTAAATAACATACACATACCCAATTAAAGTTATTAACAGATAGGAAATTATTTAACACTTAAGACAGAAGGATACAGCTACAACACAGCCCTTTTCAACCAAGTTTACTGTGCATAACTATACACATTATACATCTCAAGTAGTTTACAAAACGATCTACGTAAAGAATGCTCAAATATAATTTAACCTACTGCATATCTTTGAATGTTTGGCTTATAAAAAGCTTTTATATTTGAAAATTATAAAAAATATGCCACCATCAAAATCGTGCATCACCCATAACCCATATCATTATGCTGCAGCACAAACTGGAAGGCACTAACCTTGCTTCAGCTAACTCTCGCCAATGGTCAGTATGTCCCAGTTTTGCCAGACCTTCCAATTTTCCAAAAGAAATGGATGTGACTACGCAATCTCCCATCTGATACCAATTTCCAAGACCCAGTTTCCTGCAGGACTCTTAATTCTAACCTCGGCTGTAGACAAATCAATACCAGCAGCTGGTCTGAGTATCTCTCAAAATGTTAAGAGTCAGTATCCCTTTACCAAACATTCTTTGAGTGAAATACTTGGGTACATTTTTGGAGGTACACTATAGAATGAGTAGTTGAGAAGCAGTAGGAGTATGCCAAAACAGGAGAGAGAGTTGTAGTCTGGGACACGTACTTAATCAGGGGAGTAGGAGGGGAGTTATCCGAAGACTGGAGCATGTCTCTTTTTCTTCCCATTTCTGAGTCTTCTATGTCAACTCACACTGGCCTGGCGCATTACTTCACCCTATGGATTCCGCAATGGCTCGAGCAGACCCACACAGCCCATCATTTACCTTCTCATCTGGAAAACTGGGGCTAAAAACGATGAACCCAGAGGGGGCACGAGTTCAGTTCTTCCATTCCATTAACTATCAGCATCAGTCAAATGCTTCAATAGGCAAATCATTAAAAGGACTAGCTTGATGATCTAGTGTGAAAATTAATGTCTAAATAGAGCCTAGGGTAAATGAAAGATAACCCATCTTCATCAAGGTAGGCTAAGGAAATTTCTTCACACAGTACTAAGATTTCCACTCAAAATACTTCTCTACTTCTCACACCATTTTACCTATAGTTACATTTTAAAAATTAATCTTACAAAAATAACCAGCATTCTCTATAAAGACTTACATACAAGTATGAGTGAACTCCGGGAGTTGGTGATGGACAGGGAGGCCTGGCGTGCTGCGATTCATGGGGTCGCAAAGAGTCGGACACGACTGAGTGACTGAACTGAACTGATAATCATCTTTGTTATACGTAATATAAAACCAAAGCAGCTTAAATGATTCAGCAATTCACTCTGGTTATCAATGCCCAAATTTTGGTTAGACATTTTGAGTCAGACACGACAGAGAGACTAACAATAATAAATTATATATATATATATATACAGATACATATAGAAACACACTGTTGTTTTAGTCGTGTCCAACTCTTTTGCAACCCCAAGGACTGTAGCCTGCCAGGCTCCTCTGTCTATGGAGTTTCCCAGGCAAGAATACAGAAGTTGGTTGCCATTTCCTTCTCCAGGGAATCTTGCTGATCCAGGGAATGAACCTACGTCTCCTTCATTGGCAGGCACATTCTTTACCACTAAGCCACCTGGGAAGTCCCCACAGAGACACATGTACACACATATTTCTACACAAGCATGCATGATCTATAATTACCGGAGAGGATATAACTTATAAGGTATCCTTTTGTATTGTTTTTGAGAATTCTTTTCTACTTTTCAATGCACTAATAGGAATAGGAAGAGGCAGAGGAAAAAGAACCATGGAATCCATGAAAAGCCCTCATTAAATTCCCTAATAAAAGAGGCTTTCATTAATCTATTGAATCTTAATTTCCCTTCTAATAACCCAGGCAAACAAACTACAAACGCTAAATAAAACCACCATTAGCATTACTTTCAGCTACAGGCAATGGCAACCCACTCCAGTACTCTTGCCTGAAAAATCCCATGGATGGAGGAGCCTGGTGGGCTGCAGTCCATGGGGTTGCTGGGAGTCGGACACGACTGAGCGACTTCACTTTTCACTTTCATGCATTGGAGAAGGAAATGGCAACCCACTCCAGTGTTCTTGCCTGGAGAATCCCAGGGACGGGGGAGACTAGTGCGCTGCCGTCTCAAGGGTCGCACAGAGTCGGACATGACTGAAGCGACTTAGCAGCAGCAACAGCAGCAGCAGCTACAGTAAATCACAGCAATTTAAATTTTTTCTTTTGAGAGACCTATTTCTTTATAGGTATCTACTAAATATTCATAACTGTCAAACATTATGTAATATATAATTTATATTTTTAAAGTGTAAGTTAAAATTTGTGTTAATAAAGTCAATTGAAATAAAGTATAAATAGAATCAAATAAATACAATAAAATGTCATTAAAATGCTAGCAACAGGGGAAAAGAATAATGCTGTGTCATTGTGAGAAGCCGCACTGCCCATAAACCAGGAACATGACTCGACCTGAACTGAGTCCACGGCACAGCGAAGTGCTTTATAACTGAATTTCACTATCCAACTGAATAATTCATTATTTTTAATGAATTTCCGAGGTTCTGTAAGTAGCTATAGCCAGTCAGCTAAAATCAGCCACTACAAACTGGGAAACTGCAGAGAAAGTTTTCAGGTTAAGTCAATTTAAAACTTTCTTAGGCTGCCTATTTTTTCTTTTTATTTTTCCCTGTCACTTCATATGGGCTGAGATGAAATTTTATAAGACTCATTATCAAAAGGACATTGACGGTTGGCTACCCAGCATCCATTCCACCCTGCACCTTTTGCACAGTGCTGTAAATTTAATTCAGTAATGACCAGTTATTCGCAAAGCCAATGTGCTTCAAGGAAGCTGCCCCCAACTGCCAGCTCCCATGGAAAATCCAACTGATCTAAAATAAATCCCATTCCCCCAGTCACAATGATTCAGAAACTCAGGCCTGAAGTCAAGGCATTCTCCTAGCTTTGGGTTAAGAATAAAAACTGCAACCTAAGACAGATCAATGAGATACAAGAGATGTTTAAGGGGCTTCTGAGAATAATATTTTTTTTCTCATATGAAAGTACCACAAGAGATGTCTTGTTTGAGAATGGGAAGCCTGGGCCTTCGACAGCCAATTTGCCACAGTGATGGAAATTAGCGGGAGGATGAAGCCAACACACAGGAGATGGAAAGATGAGAAATGAAGCTACAGTCAATGCATTAAACTAGTCTTCAAGTCAGCCCTCCCTTAGCCTTCAAGGTTCATTTTAAAAATAAGTTTCCTTATTTGTTAAGCCTGTTTGAATCAAGTTTTCTGTGCTTGTGTTGTAACTAACACAAAAATATAATTGAAAATAAGAGTATGTGGCCAATTCTTTTCTTTAAACCCTTATCTTAAATAAAAATAAATTATAAGGATAAAAATACTAGCCCCAGACAAACACAAAAATATTAGCCACACAAAGTATACAGTACCAAAAGTTTCAAAATTTCATAAACAGAGCTTCATATCTTCTTTAAATCAAAATAAGAATTAAAATAACATTAAAAAGCAATGTAACAGAAAATTAGAACTTAAACAGAGGTGATATTGAACTTTAGGACGCACAGCTCTGCATTGGGCTGAAATGCAGGATTTTCAGATAGAAAGAAAAATGCAGTATTTTACAATAAGACCAATTTAAGTGCGGAAGGAAGAGCAAAAGGTAAAAATAGAGACAGAGTGAAAAAGAAATTTGAAAATTAATATACAATTCTGAAAGCAACCATAAGTTTATCCAATGCCAAGAACTTCAGATTAACTTCACACAGGGAAAGTTTATATAAAATGAGTAAAAGGAAAAATGAGCATTCTGTGATGGTACAGCAGGCAAAAGTTATCTTCTAGTCCAGTGATCTTTCCACAACACTCCAGTGCCCTCATTTCAAGAATGAATAGCTAAAGTAGATCACGTGCCCACAGGCGGTGTCTCACGCTACAGATCAAAATGAGAAGATGCAACAAACCTTTGATATTTTTCCTAATGGCTTCTACTATTCCTACAATACACTAGGAAGATCCCACATCTCTACCTTCTTGGCCTCAGAGAGACCTAAAGAGAGGGTGAATCTCTGCCCTGCTCCGAAGAGCTAGCCTATCAGACTAAAGGTGGAAGACCACAAAATTCAGACAAGACACTGGAGTTTGAAAGAAGCAAAGGCTTGAAGGGAAGGTCACTGGTTCCACTTATTGGGAGATAATGTGAAATTATTCTAATCACTTACTTCCCAGTGAAGAAATTATTCCAAAACCATCCTCTTTTTTAATCCTCCCATATATAAAACATTTATCAAGAAAGAAAGCAAATCACCTTTAAAAGAAGCTGACTGCTCTGCAGGTGAAGGAGGATACAGGGTAAACCTATAGGGCCCCTAATAAAGATGGTGTTGATGATAATAAAAATGCTGATGGAGATCATTTTAAGGCGAGGGGCGAGGGTAGCGCCTGACTGCTATTACTAACCAGTTTTCACAAGAGGTAAGCTTAACTCCTATCAAAGAGCTAAAGTCTCTGAAATACTTGTCCCCCAGTATCACTTTGAGGTAATTTGATTTTATAAAACTTGATCAATTTGATTAAAAGACTGAAATACTCCAGAGATGACCAGATTCAAGATAAGCATATCCAAATGAAGGGACTTATCTATATATGAGCAAGAATCAATTAAAAAGTATAATTTGTATCGAAACTCAATAACAGCAAAAATGACAATCTGCCAAGGAATAAACTTAAACTACATAAAACCTATTTTAAAGACAACTAGGCAAGCTTAGCACAACATCAAAAAAGGTCTAGAGAAGACATACTGAGTTCCTGGACACTTAAGACTCAAACTTTAAATTAATTAAATCAATACACGCCAGAAGCAACAGCAAGAACAGAGGTCAGCAGGATTTTTCATCAAACCACACAAGCTTGTATTAAAGTTCACTAAGAGAAGAGAATAGTCAAGAGCGTTCAAAAAATGTATTTCTTGAGATAATAAGACCAATGAAGAAAAATTCACTCTATTAAACATAAAAAAAAAGTTTGAGAACTCCTAAAGTGAAGTCGCTCAGTCACCTCTGACTCTTTGAGACCCTGTGGACTGTAGCCCATCAGGCTCCTCCATCCATGGGATTTTCCAGGCAAGAATACTGGAGTGGGTTGCCATTTCCTTCTCCAGGGGATCTTCCCAACCCAGGGATTGAACCTGGGTCTCCCAAGTTGCAGGCAGACTCTTTCCAGTCTGAGCTACCAGGGAAAGGGAAAGTCACTCAGTCCTGTCCAATTCTTTGCAACCCCATAGGCTGTATAGTCCATGGAATTCTCAAGGCCAGAATACTGGTGTGGGGAGCCTTTCCCTTCTCCAGGGGACCTTCTCAACCCAGGTATCAAACCCAGGTCTCCCACATTACAGGCGGATTCTTTACCAGCTGAGTCACAAAGGAAGCCCCAGGGAATTCCTCTATTAAACATAAGCAGTACACAAAAACAGAAATTAAAATAGTGCGGAATTGGTATAAAAATAGATATAAATCAATGGAACAAAATATATCATGTTCAGAAACAGAGCCATGTGAATATAGACACTTGACATAAGATAAAGGAGGTATTTCTCATCTTTGACCACCTGCACCAAAAAACCTTGGTTCAAGCCACATTACCTCTTACTTCCGTCGCCTCCACTGTCTTCTCAAAACAGAAGTCAGAGTGATTCTGTTAAAAAATGTTTCAGTTTAAAGAATTATATACCATAACCAAGTGAGATTTATCCCAGGAATGTAAAGGTGGCTGAATATAAGAAAATCAATCAATGTAACTTTCACAGAATGAAGGGAATACACCTGACCATCTCAACTGACATGGGCATTTACAAAATCAAATATTCTTTCATGATATAAAGTCAGAAGACTAGGGAGAGAAGGGAATTTCCTCCACACAATAAAGGGCACTTATGAGAAACGCAGTTAACATCATACTCAACGGTAAAAGACTGAAGATCTTTTCCCCTAAAATCAAGATTAAGACAAAGATACTCCTTCCACCAATGCTATTGAACAGAGTACTGAAAGTTCTAGCCCCAGAGAAATTAGATATAAATAAGAAATAAAAGGCAATAAATTGGAAAGAAGTGAAACTCTAGTCACAGATGACATGATTGTGTCTATAAAAAAATCCCAAAGAAACCACAAGAAACCTACTAGATCTAATAAGCAAATTCAGCAAAGTTACAGGGTACATGATCAAGACACAAAAACCAGCTGAGTTTCTAGACAATAGCAATGAGCAATCTGAGAGGAAACTTAAAGAGCAATCTAATTTACAATAGCACCTAAAAAAATAAAATACCCAGGAGGTGAAAGGAAAAACCTGTACATCAAAACCTACAAAACACTGCTGCCAATTGAAGAAGACATTTCATTCACAAAGACAAGTTCCAACACAACAAATGGAACACCATCTGTGTTCATGGAAAGAAAGACTTAATATTGTTAAGATGTAATATAACCCCAAGATATCTACATTCAACACAATATCTATCAAAATTCCAAAGGCCTTTTTTTTGCAGAAATGGAAAAGGTAATCCTCAAATTCATATGGAATTGAGAGTTCCCTGGCAGACCAGTGATTAGGTCTCATCACTTTAACTGCTATGGCCCGGATTGAATCCCTGGTCAGGGAAATCTCATGAGTCACCAAGCATAACCAAAAAAAAAAAAAAAAATAGGTAAAATGGTTCCACCACTGTGGAAAACAGTTCCTCAAAAAGCTAAACACATAATTATCATATGATCCAGCAAGTCTACTCCTAGGTACAGACTCAAAAGAAAGAGGAACTGGAAACAGGGACTCAAGTAAATCCTTGTAAGCCAATGTTCGGTGCACCATTATTCCAATAACCAAAAGTGGGGGAAACCCAACTGTCTGTCAACAGATGAATGGATAAACAAAATATAGTTTATGTACACAAAACGGAAACACATTCAGCCATAAAAAGAAATTAAGTTCTAATACACGGTACCACTTGGATGAACCTTGAAAACATTATAAGTGGAATAAGTCAGATGCAAAAAAAAAATATGATTTCACTTGTATATACCATCTAGAAAAAGCAAATTCATAGAGAGCGAGCATATGAGAGGTTACCTGGGGCTAGACAGAAGGGCAAAGGAAAGTTGTTGCTTAATTAACTAGTTTTAGAGTTCTGCTCTTCAAATACACCAAGCAGGCTCCCTCAGGGCCTTTGCACTTTCATTTACCTCAGATAGCCACAAAACTAGCTCTCTCACTTCCTTCAGCTCTTTATTCAAAAATTACCCAGGTGGCAAAGAGGATAAAGAATCCTCCTGCAATGCAGGAGACCCGCGTTTGATCCCTGGGTGTGGAAGATCTCGTGGAGAAGGGAATGGCTACCCACTTTCTTGCCTGGAGAATCCCATGGACAGAGGGGCCTGGCAGGCCACAGTCCGTGGGGTCGCAAAGAGTCGGACACGACTAACACTAACAAAGAGTGAAGTAAGTCAGAAAGAGAAAAACAAATATTATATATTAATGCATATATGTGGAGTCTAGAAAAACAGCATTCAATTCAGTTGCTCAGTCGTGTCCAATTTTGTGACTCCACGAATCGCAGCACGCCAGGCCTCCCTGTCCATCGAGTCGGTGATGCCATCAGCCATCTCATCTTCTGTCATCCCCTTCTCCTCTTGCCCCCAATCCCTCCCAACATCAGAGTCTTTTCCAGTAAGTCAACTCTTCGCATGACGTGGCCCAAATACTGCAGTTTCAGCTTTAGCATCAGGACTGATCTCCTTTGGAATGGACTGGTTGGATCTCCTTGCAGTCCAAGGGACTCTCAAGAGTCTTCTCCAACACCACAGTTCAAAAGCATCAATTCTTCGGTGCTCAGCTTTCTCACAGTCCAACTCTCACATCCATACATGACCACAGGAAAAACCACAGCCTTGACTAGATGGACCTTAGTCGGCAAAGTAATATCTCTGCTTTTGAATATGCTATCTAGGTTGGGCATAACTTTCCTTCCAAGGAGTAAGCGTCTTTTAATTTCATGGCTGCAATCACTATCTGCAGTGATTTTGGAGCCCAAGAAAATAAAGTCTGACACTGTTTCTACTGTTTCCCCATCTATTTCCCATGAAGTGATGGGACCAGATGCCATGGTCTTTGTTTTCTGAATGTTGAGCTTTAAGTCAACTTTTTCACTCTCCTCTTTCATCAAGAGGCTTTTCAGTTCTTCTTCAAACGGTACAGATGATCTTATTTGCAAAACAGACACAGAAACATAACGCAGAGAACTCAAGGAGTAAGCGTCTTTTAATTTCATGGCTGCAATCACTATCTGCAGTGATTTTGGAGCCCAAGAAAATAAAGTCTGACACTGTTTCTACTGTTTCCCCATCTATTTCCCATGAAGTGATGGGACCAGATGCCATGGTCTTTGTTTTCTGAATGTTGAGCTTTAAGTCAACTTTTTCACTCTCCTCTTTCATCAAGAGGCTTTTCAGTTCTTCTTCAAACGGTACAGATGATCTTATTTGCAAAACAGACACAGAAACATAACGCAGAGAACAAAGATATGGACACCAAGGTGGGGAGAAGGGGGGGATTAATTGGGAGACTGGGATTAACACAAATACACTACTGATTCTATGTATAAAATAGATAACTAATGAGAACCTACCATACAGCAGGAAGAACTCTACTCAGGACCCTGTGGTGACCTAAATGGGAAGGAAGTCCAAAAAGAGAGGATATATGTATACGTGTAGCTAATTCACTTTGCTGTACAGTAGAAACACAACACTGCAAAGCAACTATACTCCAATAAACGCTAATTCAAAAAAATTACATTCTCAGCCAGGCCTTGCCTGACCACCTTACTGTAAAATTTCAGTTCCCTACCCTCATCCACACTCTTCATCTCTCTTCCCTTTATTATTCTCCATGGAATTTTCACCTTCTGACATACCAGGCATTTAACTTATAGCCTATCTCTCTCCAAAATGCAAACTTCCCAAAACAGAGCGATTTGTTGTTTGTTTTGTTCACTGATGGACCTAGAGCGGCGCTCGGTAAACATCTGTGTAATTAAGAAGGGGAGATCACTGTTCAATAGCATGAAAATCTAATGCCTTACCCATAGACTTCAACTCCCTAAAAATTAACATGCCTAAGTACTCTGACTTAAAACACTACTAAATTAGCATCTTAAGGATGTTAACATCCGCTTCTGTAGGGAGAATATTTACATACTGACACATAACCAGAAAACAACTCAATTTTAACCGGGGGAGGGGGGGGGATTAAAGACTGAATATTTTGAATTCAAAAATCCAACATGATTTGTTACATTACACAAAAGGGAGGCGGAAAAGGAGAACGAAAAAGTCCATCCCTAAGGAACCTCCCACCCAAAGCCCAGAGACCTACTCTGTGGGACTGAGAACCTCCAGGTCGGAGAAGGCTAGAAAGATACCCCAGGGCCTGGAGCCTGAAGCAAGGTTGGAGGGAACGTTACCCTGAGATGAGCCAGTTCAACGGGACTCGTCCATCAGCTGGATGACTTGTGCAGCGACCCAACACCACAGCCTCGAACCAGGTACCCCGGCTCGATACCGACAGCCCTCATCCCCGCACTACGGAGCCCACGCGGGAGGATCTCGGCGCACACAATAACGCGTCACTCCTGGACACGGACCTTCCCCACCCCTCCGTCCGGGCTCCGCCACGCCCCCAAGTCCTCCGCTCCGGGAGCGCCGAGCTGCAGCCCCTCCCACCCGAGCCCAGCTGGCTACGCGGCGCGCGTGCGCGGCGGGGGGCTTGCCGCCGCTAAGCACTAAGGGAAGTGTAGTCTCCGCGCGGAAGCTGGTGGGCCGCCCGAGTCCTGCGTCTCAACCGTACCTGAAGTCAGCACAGCCTCGCCTCAGCCGGGTCCTCGTCTCCATCTTCACACCTGTCCGGTCACCTCACGCTCACTCCCCAGTCCCACGCGCCGGGCTTCCGTCAGAGCGGGCCGCAGAGGAGAGCCCGAGACCCGATCTTCGCTTCAGCGGGCTGTGCTGGAGGAGGCGGGGTCCACTGCCCGCCTCCCGCCGCCCCC